>JACCIB010001084.1:0-58231 GCA_018906965.1 Philotrypesis tridentata
CCTTCCCCTATCGGCATTTCGACGATCGTTGCCAGATTAGAAACGATTTCGTCGATTCTGAAATTCGCGTTGCTCTGCACTAGGCCCTCGGTTAATAACCATAAATCTTCGGATGCGAAATCTCTCGCTATTCTATAAGAAAGGCCTGCGTCCCCGTTCATAAAATACTCGCTCGAGATCGCGACGCCGATTTTGTCGGTATCGCGCGGTACTTGAGCGCGCAAGTAGCCATGAATATCGCGAATCGCGAGCTCGAGCCAGGCGAGAGTGTTTACGTTACGCGGAGGGGTGTTTATCTGAATGGTGATCCTACATGCGTCAACCCGGAATTTCTCGGCGCGATCGCGCGTAATCGAGACGATGGTAAATCGCTCACCGTGATAGTCTTGGACTGTCGGCTCTTCCTCGCTAGCGCCGCTCGAACCCCCTGCTGTCGCCAGCTGCTGCTGCTGCTGCGTACGACGATCTTCTTCTTCATCTGCTACTGCTGGCAGCGTTGCAGCACCGCCCACTTGCGAGCAGACCGTGCCTGACTGCGTCGAGAGGTCACTGGCCGTAGAATCGGGGCAGGTTGAGGACAGACGATATTCCTCGTCGGGCGTGCACATGTTTTCGGTGTCAATATCCTCTAAAGGCACCCGACCTGCGCAAATGACGATTCTTTAGTCCTCTGGTTGACCATTAAACGCCTCGGTAATCCGAACTAAGAGGTCTGCCAGTTCGTCTCTTGTGATTTTCAGAAAAAATTCAGGATCGCTATCTACCATATCGTACAACCACCGTAATTCTCGCGCACGAGAGTTTGCGAGAACAGGTAGAGCGCACAATAGGAAGGCGGCCTGTATTGAATCCTGATCTTCGGGTAAACGAGTGTCAAACCCCTCGTCGGAATTTAAGCGGCGTCTAATAACTTAAATAAAATAATGATGAGCACGGGCGTTTTGTAAAACTTATTATTATTTAATAAAAAATAGTATACTTACTTTCGTTGACTCGACGATCAAACGTGTCATGCTGGTTCGAACGGAGGTTGCGGCTCGCCTCGGACACCAATCGGCAGCCGCCGCGTTAAAAACGTGGCGAACATCGCCCCCCGCGACGGAAAACCCATCGGCGGGCGCTCCTCGTCGATGTATTGAGTCAGCAGAGTTTCTACGCGCTCCGAGATGTCGTCCTCCCCCCAAGGTATTGGCAGACCTCCTCTCAAAACAGCCTCGGAAGCGGCGTTGCCTTCTTCCGTCGAGCTGTCGCTGTCCACCACCATGACAGACGCATCGTCGTCGTCGCCGCCGCCCTCCGCTGCGGCCTCCTGCACTCGGATTTCTCCGAGCGGCGCACGCGGCTCCGGTGCATACGGTACGAGGCGCGCTGCACCCGCATTTTGATCTTCCGCTACGGGAAGATGCTCTCCGATCTGCTCGGCGCGTACTTGCGCAGCGGGGTGCACAGCTGGCGTATTATCACCGGCCTCTTGCGCGCCAGCCTGCTCGATGCCAGCTTCCTCGCATGCTCGTGGACCTGCCTGCTCGTTGTCCGCACGCGCGCAGCCCTGCGCAGCGGGGGCTTGCTCACCCTCTTCAGGCTGCGCAGGCGCTTCGTCAAAAAATGTAGCATCGCTATCATAATCGCCGTCGTCGTTGTCGCCTAAAACAAATTTGATTTTATTAGTCAATTTGATTAAAATTTAAATAACAAAATTGATTTAAATAAAACTGTATTCGATTGAAAATTTACAATCTAATTTAAATAAAATTCGATTAAAAATTTAAATAACAAAATTGATTTAAATAAAATTATTCGGTCGAAAAATATACAAACCAGCGACTTTAGCGGCCTCCTCTTGACGCACATTTTCCACTTCTTCGATAGGAACCGGCCAATGCCTCTCACCGGGGTCTCTCTCATTGCGAGGCTCCTCGTCTACGCCCATAACGCCGTCGTCGTCGCTGTCGCACAACATTCCGGGGGATGTTCCGACGCCGCTGTCGGGGTCTTCGCGATCCTCGATGTTAGCACCTGCGGCATCGTCGTCGTCGTCGTCGTCGTCGTCGTCGTCGTTGTTGTCATCGACATTGGCGTCGCCGTCCTCGGCATCATCGCCATCGTTGGCATCGTTGCCGTCGTCCTCGTCGTCCGCGTCAACGGCGTCCTCGTCGTCGCAGACGTCATCGTCGGTAGCGTCAAGATCAAACGGGTCGAGTAGTACGAGACGCGCTAAAAAGTTAATTTTAATATAAATAAATTAAAAATATTAAATTAATTTAGTTCAATTTCAATTTAAATACATAAAAATGTTAAATTAATTCAATTCAATTTTAATTTAATTTTAAGATAAATACATACAGATTGTTAAATAAATTTAATTTTAACGAATTAAAAAATTAAAAATGTACTTACAATACGCCTCAATAATAGTGGAAAAGAGGTGATAGTGCTGCGCTTTTCTCTGAATGACGTACGCCCCGACGATCCGTAGCACAGCGGGAGAACGGCTAAATATCGGCGCGTACATCCTAGCGATCCGCCTGCACCCCGCTAGGGATAGCAGGACTCGCAACTCGCGCCGAAGCTGCGCGAACGAAGCACGTCGCACATTGCGCGCCCACTGCCTGTCACAATAATGACGAACTCTGCGGTCAAACGGCTTTAACGCGCACGCTATACGTAAAACTGCTGCCCGCACTTGAACACTCGCGGAGGCTTCCATATTTTTCTATTCGGCCTGTTCGAGAAGCTGCTTCGAAAAAGACTAATACCCACGTAGACGCGCTCGAGAGTTTTATCAACAGCCGGTGGAGGAAAGTAGAGGGGGATGATTTCTATACGTGTACATTTAAAAATCCTCCTTAAGGCATTTGTAAACGGCTGAGAAAAATGTCACGTGAGAAAATCCTCACACGGCCGAGAATCGAGCTTTCGCCGAAAAATGCTCGAGTTTCACGCGTACGCAGCCACAGGTCTAGCTGCTAAGAGTTACTGATAAAACGCCCAAGTCGTAAACTACGCGGCCGAATTTTCACGATTCTCATCTCAGCATTTAGTCGGCGTATTTCGACCATTTAAAGAGCGCTCAACGTATTTCCTTTTCGGAAAACAGATGCTATATATCGCTCGAACATAGCACTGCCCCTTTTAAAGCGCTTCGAGTACCCGCAATCCTCTATCGTTTACTTTAGTGACACATCGAATACGTGAAAATCAGAGGGCAATTTCTTTTGCCCCGTATACGCATATACGACCTATGAGTAATCTCAAATTACTTCAAATATTGCTGCATAGCAGGCTCGTAAACCTATAATGAGGATGGCGTTTTCCCAGCTACCTCGAGTAGGGGGATAGCAGAGCGCGAGAAAGTACGTTATCGGGCCTCGGCTGAGCGCTGCTTACACACGAGAAGGCTATCGTAAATTTGTCTCGTCCAATTTTACGACTTTTCGCCTAAGTTTTTCTCGTATTCGGCCAGTATCGCCTTTCCTCCGAGAGAAGTCACGCCTACAGTTGGCCATATGTACTTTCATGGGACTTTTGTTTTAAAAAAAAAATAACGGCGGCAACATTTCTCCGCACCAGTGTGTCTATAGCGGACACCCGGTTAGTCGTCCCTGACCACTCGTACAGGGTACATCATGTCTGCCGAAAAAGAACAGCTTATTTCCGAACTTTCCGCCAAGTGGCGAATGGTCGAGAAGAAACGCGGCCAGATTATTCAGTGCCGTTGCCGCCTCGACGAGGCCGCTAGTGATAATTTCGCGCTTCGGCAAGTACTAGTGGCTAACATAGCCAACAGATCGGCAGCCATCCGCAGGCTCCGGCGGGATATCTCGATCCTCCAACGCCGCATCATAAGCATCGAAGACGCCGAGTACGAGGAGGAAAATGCGGCCTGGCTCTCCTTACAAGAGGAAGAGGAGAAGCCGACCGCGCACGTAACGTGCTGTACCTGCGGCGGCACGAGATCACCCAACGAGAGCTGGGGACGGTGCGGGAACTGTCAGCGCTACAGGTGCTGGACCTGCCTCGCCGAGGTCCAGTGCGCGTGTATATGCACAACCCCCACAACGACGCCTGAGGTGAGCGAGGACGAGTCCTAGGACGAGGCCTAGGACTATGCTGCTGCTGCTGCTGCTGCTGCACCGACTGATCCCGCTTAAGTATTTTGCGTATAATTATTGTATTATATTTTTAGCGTGTTAGTTTTAATATTCTACTTCGTAAATCGTTTATATCTTAAAATTATTATTATTATTATTATTATTTGTAATTCAATATATACTTTAGCGCGTCGATTTAATATTATTATTAAAATTGTATTTTTAAAATCATTATTTTTTTATGTTTATAATTATTTTGTAATTTTTTAAAATATATTCGCAATTTTCTGTAACTACATTTTTATTATTAGTAGCCACCCTTTTCCTTGTAGTCTAAATATTAAATATGTTGTGAAAAATGCTCTCTCTCTCTCTCTCTCTCTCTCTCTCTCTCTCTCTCTCTCTCTCTCTCTCTCTCTCTCTCTCTCTCTCTCTCTCTCAGTCGCCGGCGTGCACATGGGCGCCCAAGATGACACGCACGTGTTATCCCTGCTATGCACAGTACCGCCGGCCGCAGTACTCGGTAAACCTGCAGCACAGCATGCCGACTGCTACGCCGTAGCAGCCAAAAAAAATCGGTCCTTTTCAGGACCACATATTCATCAAACGTAGAACGAAACTTTTTACACGCTAGTAACTACGGCCGTCATACGCTAGCTGCTAACGGAGCTGACTTTGCGCCTGCTATACGCTAGTCGACCGTTACACGCTGCTTCGCTCTACAGCTAGCTATACGGGCAAGTCTCTAATGCCGAGAGGGGCGGGAATTCCAGGCCTGGTATAGCGCGCTCTACTATACTAGCCGCTCAGGGCCGGTATAGCGCGCTGTACTATACGTAACCGCTCAGGGCTGGTATAGCGCGCTATATACATAGCCGCTTGGAGAGGGGGCCCCTGGACCGACAGCGGCGATAATGGTTAATTGATAAATAAGTGATAAAGATCTACTATACGCCCTTATCTACTATAAGGGGCGGGGACTAACACCTCATTAACTCTTTATTACTTGTTTATCACCTAATTAGCCCCTTATCGCCGCTGCCGGTCCAGGTGCCCCGCCCCGTCTCTCCATAGTAGCCGACATACTACTGTTAATAATCCTGGAAAGTCATGGGTAAGCAATACCAACAATTATATTCATGTGAAACATACTGACAACATACATTCGTGTAAAACATACTGACAACATACATCAAAAATTTATATTTCAATTTCAGCTCTCGATACTGGTATATCTACATATACAGCACTTGGGTCTTTATATATACCTTAATATGTAGGTATCTTATGCCAAAATATAAGAAAAATATGCTAAGCAGTTCATGTAAGTACTACCCGATAAGTATACATAAGCATTTTGATAAACTTTAAATGCATTTTTCTCAGTTTTGCCATTTTTATGATTTTAGGTCCTTTGCCGCAGGATATCTCAGCATCCAGATGATCAATTGACACCAGACAGGATGGAAAATCTTCTTAATATGTTTCTTCACTGCTTGAACGGAGCAGAATTGACTAATACAAGGTAAAAGTCAATGTTGCGTATGTGAATATATATAATATTCACTATAATTACTGATATAATCATCTTATGAGTTACTAAATATTTAAAATTTACTTTTTGTAGAAAAGTCTTCCGCTCAAGCAGTGAAGAAACATGTTCAGAAGATTTTACATCCTGTTTGGTGTCAATTCATCATCTGGATGCTGAGATATCCTGCGGCAAAGGGAAAAAAGTGCTGAAAATTAATGATTCAGCCTATTACTTATTAATGTCTTTTTTACAGGTTCAACTCAGGCATAACCCCTTAATAGATCGGTTACAGAACAATAGCTCGAAAAATTCAATACTAATTTGATTGATTTAAATAATTCAGATGAAGACGGAAATTTAAAAGTTAGTAATTTGCAGGATAATAGTAAAGTAGATATAAATTCCTCAGGTGAACAATTAGTAAATATGGCTCCAAATGGTGCTGGAGTGATTGGTGATTAGTTATAACGAAAACCGATAAAACTGAGTTAGAAATATGTAGCTGATTTTGTACCTGTGTATGATGGGAAAAATATGTTATATACAGAGTATATTAAAATATTGAAAGATGTAAGAAATTTAATTGATGAAATTGATGAAAAAAATTTAATAAGTTTATTCGGTTTCAGATGTAATAAAGGCAGTAAGACAATTGAATCCTATTTCAAAAGATATTTATGAATTATATGCTAAAGTTTCAAAAATAATTCAAGAGAATAGTGAGTCGGTATTATCTTATAATAATGGAGCGAAAGATTTAGTAATGAAAATCGAATAGTTAAAGAAATTGGAAGACCCTTCTAATGATGATGAGTTGTTCTCCGGGAGTCCTAGGATTTTACCAGAAAGTTCGCGCAAGAGTTTATTTTATCGCTAAAATATGTTGGTAGCCACTTACTAAAAATATCCCTTAAGTCTCGACTTCGGACCCGATCGGGAACATTGTTATTATTGCAAAATAAGTTACCAAAATGCATTTTTTCAGCTTTTCTTGATTAACTATTTTGTTACTCAATTTACGCAAAAATAGGTAAGGACAAAAGTTGATCAGCATTGAATTTTCTATAAGACACATATATTCCAAAATGCAAAATTAATGTTTTTCCTAGCTAAATTGTTAAATAAAAAATTTTTTTTTCAATTTTCACATTGCCATGGTTTTTGTAAAATATGATCTTTATTTATCGGATTAGCCCTCAAAGATGACTTTTAGTACAGACAGCGCAAAAATTGAAGCCCGATCTCGATATCTTAAAATGCCGTCTTGTTGCAAAATTATTTATCCAAAAAGTTCAAATTGACGTTAAATTCGATCTAGGAACAACAGGAGATAGTAACAAGCCAGAGGAGAATAAAATTTAATTTCGCAAACGAGGCGGTGCTGTGAAAAATTCTAAAAAAATTTTTTTTTCTCACCACTACGCTATCGCAGTGATCGGTCAGCAATATAGAGCATTTCCGGAAAAAAATTTTTTTTTTCGTCAAGAGTCAGTAAAATCGCTGGCAATACGGCCGAGCCGTTCGTGAAGTCGATTTCGACAGCCGACAGAATTGTACCAATTCCGCGAGTGGACGCGCAAGCTATACGACCATTTCCGGAGAAAATCGAAAATAATTTTTCTTTATAATTCCAACACGTGCACCACTCACTTAACAGAATTGAATTTACAAAAGCTATACTATAGAATATACAAAAGCTAGCAAGAAGAAACCATCCAAATCAAAAATGTCACAAAAACACAAGAAGTCACGGCCACCGCCAAAAATCAGCAGCTCGTCGGAAGAATCATCGGACAGCTCGTCAGACAGTATCTCGTCAGATAGCGACGCTCCACAACCTCACAGACAGAGAGTTAACAGACGAATAGACAGAAGTCAAAACAATATAAATGCAAAAAATTATCTCAGTCATTTACAATTGATCCGAAATCTAAAAATCGAATATTCAGACTCGTCGAAGGAGGACCTAGAAGACTGCGGAAGAAAATTAGAAGGCATCAAGGACAGCCTAGATATTCGCAGCAAGGCCATGTTGAAATTGGTACCTTACACATTGACCGGACGAGCGCAAATGTGATATCAAACAGAAAAGGCAGATATACAGTCATGGAAAGACTTCTTAACCGCATTTAAAGAACAATTCTACACTTCCGCAAACACCAATGATGTAATGGACGAACTGCTTCGACGCACGCAAGGCAACGGAGAAAAGATATCGACTTACATTATGAACTTCAGACAGATTATGAACGACTTACATTACGAACTACAGACATATAGCCGATCATCTACAAAAACCAATGCCACTCAAGAAACAGATCACCCTACTCATCGACAGATTACGGCCAGTTTATAGAAAGCTCTCAAAGATCAGAAAATTAAAACTTTCCACGACGTAAAAAAGTACTGCAAAGAACTAGAAGACGAACTCGAACATGATGCCAGATACGCTCCGCCACCGCCAGCAGAAAAATCAAAATTCCTAGCAGCAGCATGGTCAACCACCCCAAAACCAAAAGTTGCCGCAACAGAAGAAGTAGCGGAAACCACAGAAGAACCAACCAAGACAAAGAAAAAGAAAAACAAAAACAAAAAACCAGCAACAACAGAAGAAACAAAGACAGAGACACAGTTAAGACACAGGAAGTGTGTGTAACAACTCAACGAGTTCCTGCGCCACATACTCAGCTACCAATACCACAACAACCTGTACAACAACCTTTCACGCCAGCACTAAGCCAGCAAACAAACCAATCGCAACAACTAACCCAGTATTATGGACCTTGTCATGTTTGCGAAATGGTTGGGCATAGAGCAGCAGAATGTCCGAAAATACAATGCTACAATTGCAAACAATACGGACATAGAAGAAACGCGTGCAAATACCCATTGAAACCAGCAGGCAGATGTCAGGTATGCGGTCAAATTGGAGCACCATTTAAGAACTGTAAAAACTGTGTCAAGGCCAGAGAACTGTTACAGCAATTGCAACCAAAAATATTGCCAGAGCAATCATGCCAGATCTGCGGGCAAAAGGGGGCAACGCTAAGAGACTGTCCAAACTGTGTCCACGTCAGAAAGCTTCTGGGATATGGACAAACGGAGGCGGCAACGGGGCAGCCGACTTCCGTCTTCACGCCGTGACCCCAATCGTAACCTGCAAAATTGACTCGCATACCCGGAATCTTTCCACGGGTATATCAATTTTGGGAGGGGGAGAGAGTGGCGTACAGCCACTAGAGAAAGTGCAAAATCAGACAGTAGCAGCCAGAATCGTCACCAACGGCCAGGCTGACCACAGTCAGGAAAAAGCACTTATGAAGCAGAGACAACAGACTAATGAGGCAAATGTGAAAAGAGGAGATGCCAGGGTCAAACCACGGTCAGACTCTATCACGAAGAAGGAAGAGACAAAAGAAGATAAAAAAGGAAATCACGCTCAAGCAAATACGGTCAGAGACGCGGAATCTAAGCCAGACAGGACGCCGGCTGCGCCAATGGAGAGTAGCGATGAAGACACTAAGCTAGAACGAGAAATCCAACTATACAAGAAGCGAGGCTTTCGAGTAGAGAAGGAAATGATTCGTCGTCATGGACTAGAAGACATCGAAGAATTCTCAAAAGAGAGCCTGGAGAAGATAAAAGAAATGACAGAATTCAGGAAAGCCGAAAAGCTTATGCGGACCGAGGCACAAATAGATCTCAGACCGGAGCCGACCATAACGTCAACTTTACCCAAGGTAGACGTTAATGACAAGGAAACGGCCAGAAAACTAGTACAAGCCTTGGACTTCGGCGAGACCAGAGTTACAGCCAGACAAAGCGACACGGAAATCGAGGAAGCTGCGAACGTGGAAATCCGATCGGAAGAAGAAGAAGACTGCAGCTCCAGCGAAGATGAGGCGCACCTTATCGAAGCAAAAGAGTTGCTGGAAGACAACCAAGAGAGGATAATCCGTACAAAGATTACCGATCTGATGGAAGAGGAGACAGATTATACTAGATTGAGGAAGATTGAGGCTGCGGTGGAGGCTCTCATCAATGATACACTGCCAGACGTCAGAACTTCTGCACCGATAGTCGAAGCTGGAGTCGACCAGGAATCACAAGAGTCAGAAATGCCTATTGCCGGAGCCACAATAGACAATAGAGAGTATATAAGAGTCGATTTTAGAGGACAAGAATACAGAGCACTATTTGACCCAGGGGCTACAATTTCTTTAGTAGGCTCGGGAATAGCTGAGAAGTACAAAAAGAGATTACAACCCTGCACGACGACAATCCAAACAGTCACTGGCGGACTGAATCCAGTCCTAGGATTTTTGCCTATTCATTTAGAGCTAGATGGAATAAGCGAAACTCTCAGTGCCAGAGCAGTAAAAGATGTCAGACATGAAATGATATTGGGTAAAGACTTCTGCGACACATTCAAGATAAACTCAAGCTACAAAGGATGGTGGCGAGCTAATGAAGGAAAATGGAGAGAACAACCAACAGCCAGATCCCCGTCGGTCATTATCGCCGAGAGCGCCGGTATATCCGAACACCGATCTAACAGAACATCACATTCTCGTCACTGACCCCACACCCATGATGCAAAGCAAGAAGGAGATCACCTCAGAAGATTGAGGAGATTCAAAAGGCAGCAATCAAATTGAGGCGTTTAGGGATAATTGAAAGATCAGCCAGTGATTATTGCAGCCAACCGCTGTTAGTACCAAAGCCAGACGGAACTGAAAGGTTCTGCGTGAACTACATAGAATTGAATAAGGTAACCAAGAAAGACAGTTATCCCTTACCACAGATGGACATGATCTTAGACCGATTGCGAGCCGCCAGATATCTAAGCAAGATAGATTTGAAGCAGGCATACTTCCAAGTGAAAATGGAGGAAAGTAGTAAGAAGTATACTGCTTTCGCCGTGCCCGTCTTTCGTCTTTGGCTACCTGGATGACATCGTCATTGCAATCGACACGCTCGAAGAACATAAACACCGAGTCAGACATGTACTCACAAAACTAACCTCAGCCGGATTAAGAATGAACCCGAAGAAATGTGAAATGTGAAATGTGTTTTGTGTGAGAGAGATAAGATACCTAGGATTCATCCTGGATAGAGACGGACTAAGAACAGACCCCGCCAAAGTCGAACCAATCTTGAGGTGTCCAGTCCCAAGAGACTTGACAGAATTACATAGAGTCCTAGGAATGTTCGGATGGTACTCGAGATTCCTAGAAAATGAGTCTGAAATAAAAGTGCCTCTTACTCGTCTCCTTCGAGACCAGAAGAACTGGAAATGGGGAGAAGAACAGCAAGAAGCCTTTGAGAAGTTGAAAATATCCTTGACAAATGCGCCAGTTTTAGCCAGACCAGATTTTACGAGACCTTTTACGATCCAGTGCGACGCGAGCAATTACGCAATCGGAGCCGTTCTCATACAGGAGTTCGACGACGGAGAGCATCCTATAGTTTATGTCAGTCGAGTTTTAACAGCTCCTGAAACAAACTATACGACCACCAAGAAAGAATGCCTGGCACTCATCTGGTCGATCCAAAAACTGCGACCTTACGTAGAAGGATATCACTTTACAGTCATCACCGACCATAGTGCACTACGTAGGCTCAGGTCTCTTAAAGAACCGAAAGGACGACTAGCTAGATGGTCGATCGAAATCCAGCAGTGGGACTTCGATATAGTCCATCGAAGCGGCACAAATCATGTTGTCCCCGACGCCTAATCCAGAATGATCGAGCCAGAAGTAGCGGCCACGACGACTATAGAAGACAAATGGTATATAAGACGGAAAAACGACATCGAGCAGAATCCTTCGCATTACCCGGAGTGGCTCATCGAGGACGGTAAACTGTATCGACACAAAGAAGATCCGATGCTCGATCCGATCACGCACTTTGACGAAGGCTGGAAGTTAGTCGTGCCAGAAGAATTGCGGGAGCGAGTGTTAACTACCGCACACGCGGAAATATCCGCCGGACATCTAGGCATCGAGAAGATATACGACAGGATCGCTAGAGAGTATTTTTGGCCCGGATTATTCCAAGACGTGTGCAAATTCATTAAAATCTGCCAGACTTGCCAGGCTTACAAAATCTCACAGCAGGCTCTTCAAGGATTAATTGGTAAACGGTTGGTAGAGAGACCGTGGGCAGTGGTAGCAGCTGACGTCATGGAATTCCCTAAAAGCTCCAGCCAGAATAAGTATTTGGTAGTATTCCAAGATCTTTTCTCACGCTGGATAGAAGTCTACCCGTTACGCCAGGCCACTGGAAAAACCATAGCCAGAGCATTTGAGGAATTGATTTTGTTCAGATGGGAAACGCTGGAGTATTTGTAAACCGATAGCGGAACCGAATTCATCAACAAGCACTTAGCGGAGACGTTGGAGCAGTACGGGGTAAAACACGTAATAACTCCACCTTATCACCCGCAAGCAAACCCTGTGGAGAGAAGTAACCGCACCCTCAAGACGATGATTTCATCCTACGCAATGAACCATAGTCATTGGGATAAACACCTACACGAATTGAGACACGCAATAAACAAAGCCGGACAATCCACCTTGAAAACCTCGCCAGCATTCTTAAACTACGGCCGACACCCGACACCGGTGAAAAGCCTACGGGCAGAATGGGAGGGGGGGTCGAAAAAAATAAGACTGGACCCGGCTGTGTGGGAGGACAGGATGCAGAGACTAGACGCGCTACGAGACTTAGTTGCCAGATATATCGACAATGAACGGGACAGACAAGCTAAACGGTATAATAAAGGGAGAAAAGTTGGCTCGAAGAGACGCATAGTAAATTATTTACAATATTCCAACATCGAGCGATAGATTCACATTTAAACAGGGAGAAAAGTCGTAGAATTCCAGGTAGAGGACACAGTTATGAGGAAATCCCATCCCCTGTCCAAAGGCAATGAGAAATTCTCGGTGAAACTCGCCCCAAAGTACGATGGCCCCTTCACCGTCACACAAAAGAAATCTCCGGTCGTCTATATCGTAGAGCCAATCGAAGGTAAAAGCCGGAAAGTTGCCAAGGTGCATGTAAGTGACCTGAGAAGGTACATAGCCCCCAGACAACCACCAACTAACTCTCCTGATCCTCACCCTAACGCGACGTCCCAAGTAAGTGCATGCATGAGCTATACGAGATCTCCCAAACCTTCCGTAAGTACTCTGGGAATGGGAAAACCATCCCCATCCGTCTCAAATAAACATACTAAAATCAGTTTCATTTTAGACATGGACAACCCACCACAGCCGGAGAAGAGGAGCTGGGGAGACGAGGAACCGGAGAACATCTCCGACTTCCTACCTCCCTCGCAATTCGAGATTGAGGTGAGTCGAGAGCGCATGGCGAGGGCGGCGCACCTCCGCCTGACAAACGCCCGAGCGGCAACGGAGGCCAGCAGCAAGGCCGAAGAGGTGTCGGCTACTGACCACCCGGAGGAAGAATCTCCCCGACCCCCACGGCCAGACAGTCCCATGGACTGCTGCATCACAGAGGCCGAGGAGAAGGAATTGCTCCAGGAAGTCAGCCGCCCAACGACGCCCACCAGCGCCACCACCACCCCAACTGAGGGCGGCGAGTACCGGCAGTCTCCCCCGAAGACCCCGCCCAGACAGCCCTTTTTGTGGACCAGTGCAGGACCACTGATCCTGACACCGGCCACAGGGGCTATACAAAGGCCGAGGTCTTTGCCGCTGAGGAGACCGGCTCTGGAGTCACTCTTGACTCCCGTAAGCACGTCTACCTCACAGCCAGAAAAACAGCCAGACGAGGCGCGAGAGCGAGACACACCCAGTCTGGCCATGGCTGGCTGGGGAAGGGTTGACGCCTCCGCACCGCGCCGAGCTCCAACCGCAGAACCCAAAGAGCCTATTCTCGGGGCGGCGGGGCCGTCGCAACAGGCGGAGGCGCCACCCCGAACTAGACCCCTATCGGCCAGGCTGAGGCCGCCCCCCTCAACCCTGCACAGCCAGAACGGTCAATCCGGACCCCGCGAGACAGGGGAGAAACCCCAAGCGTCCGTCGGGCCCTTTAAAAGGCCCCTGCAGCCGCCCCGTTTCGTCCCGATTCAGGACGACGCGACGCCGGCGGACCACCTTCTCGCCTGGGACCTCGGGGTTGAGCCAGAGGACCCCGCCGCCGCACAGCCGAACACCCCAGCGCTCCCACCGGGGCAGCCAACCCGCAGCAGGGCGAGATGGCAGAGAGGCCCCCGGCAGCTCACCGTGGAGGATGTTTTCTCCACGCTGCCTCAGCCCCCCCCCCAGGAGATCGAGGCGGGTATCATCCCCCCCCCAGGACCTCCAACAGGCGAAGGTCCGTGGGCAGACGTCGCCAGCATCGCCAGAGTGCGAGCAAGGGCGGCGCAGCTGCCCGTGAAGCGGACAGGCCTGCGATTCGGCGACCTCAGGGCGATCACAACGGAAGCCGACCTGGATCCCCCACCCTACAGCTGTTTTAACTGCTGGAGATTCGGGCACCAGAGCGGCAACTGTCGGGAATCGCCCCGACTCCCTTACTGCAACAATTGCGGCAGAAAGGGGGTCGACATAACCGACTGTCTGCGCTGCAGTGACCGCTACCGCGAACTGCAGCGTCGGCGAAACAGCCACGACAGCCAGAGGTCGAGGTCGGCTTCGCGCGCCACCTCGACCGTCACAGCCAGAGGAGCCCCAGTCGGAGAGGTTCGACACCGAGCCCACCCACCACCACCGGCGGATGAAAGAGACGGCCAAAGGAGGGTGAGCTTCGAGGAAGCGGCCATCAACGTCGCAAAGGGGGCCAGCGGCAGCCGCCACCACCTCAGACGACAGGCCGTCCTCCCCGAAAAGGTCGAGGGAAACCTCTCCAGCACCAGCACCTACGGAGGCAAGGAAGGAGCAAAGCCCTTCCCGGGAGCTCACGGACAGGGAGATCCTGGAGCTCATCCGGGAGACCAGGAACTTCCCGGCGGACATCCGAGACGCCATCCGTAAGGTGCTGAAAACCGACAAGAAGGGATGAAGATAGCTAGCACTGCCAGAACCTATACAGGTGGTAGAAAGACAGTCGTGAGTACAAACAAAATTTTTTTTTCTCTCTTCCTTCTCTTTTTTTTCCATTTATCCTCTCGTCTACTTAGCTAACGTACTCTTTTTCCACAGAACACTAATCAATTCCGGAACTTGGTGTCCCGGCGAACCCTTCTTACGCTGGAGGAAACTTACCAGAATGTAAGGTTTGGGAGGAGGAAAGTGACGGTCAGCCGTCAGCCCTAGCTCGCCTGGACACCACCGGAGCCAAATTTGAAAGCAAAATTAGTGGATGAACTTCATATACGTGCAAGACGTAATTATCCACGCCGCTCATTCCTCCTTAAAGATATTGATGAAACTTGGCAGGCAGATCTTGTTGAAATGATTCCTTATGCCAAGCAGATTAAAGGTTTTAAATGCCTACTCAACAGTAATTGATACATTTTCAAACCACGTTTGAACTGCACCAGTCAACGATATAAGTGGAAAGTGTGTAGGTGAAACTATGAAATCCATACTTTTGCAAAAAATGTACCCAAGAATTTACAGACGGATCGAGGAAAAGAATTTTATAATAAAGATTTTCAAAAACTAATGAAAAGTTATAAAATCCATTTGTATCCTACATACAGTAATCTTAAAGCATCAATTTGTGAAAGTTTTAATCGTACTCTAAACAGCAAAATGTGGAAATTGTTTAGTCTGCAAGGTACATACAAATGGCTAGACAGTTTACAGGATCTAACTTTACGGTATATTAATAGTCATCATCGAACTATAGGAATGAAGCCTGTAGAAGTGAATAAAGATAAAGTTAATCATATAATGAATCGAGTGAAAAGGTCAATTGTTTTCAAACGAGCTAAATTTAAAATTGGAGGTCAAGTACGTGTTAGCAGAATCAAGGGAGTTTTTGACAAGGGCTATACTCTCAATTGGTCAACTGAAGTCTTCACAGTAACAAAAATTTCAAATACTAAACCCTACACCTATCATCTAAAGGATTATCAAGCCAATTGCTGGAGGATTCTATCAAGAGGAACTTCTCAAGACTAAACATCCAAATGTTTATTTAATTGAAAAAGTTTTGAAAAAAGTGGTAATAGAATTTATGTAAAATGGTTAGGTTTTCATAATTCTCACAACAGATGGATAAATAAAAATGATATGTAAATACAAATAAATTGCATTTATTTATTTATTTCCTTCAATATTTTCAATAGTACAGGCATTATAATAGCATTTGTTTGATCAATTCTTCTGTTGAAACGTTCTCGATCTCATGTTACCTGCTCTCATTTTCCACATCGAGATTCATGATGAGCAAATCTTCAAGTGTTTATAATATAATTAGTTGGCTCTTCATTAAATCGAACACGCTTTTTACTGGAATTAAATGGAAGAAATCTCTTATCGTCATAAGGGTTAAGTGCAACCTTCTTTTGTCTCACAGTCTCAAGCTTGTGAAGCTTCGATCTTATCGCATTCTGCTTTCGACTCTGAATGCGTGAATTTCTTAAGCAATCCAAATAGTCATTGAAGTCTATAGATTTCTTCAATCAACGGAAGCCTTGATACCCTTAATTTTTTTCATACAATCCTCATTATTGACACGTGTGCTATACAGTTTACTGCACTCATCCTTCATTAGTCCAACAACGTTTTTATTAATACGTGGCATATTAAATATATTTTCAACAGGATAATCAGATTTATCAAACTTGTCCAACATAAATTGGCTTATTGATCAGTATATCAGTTTTATTCATTTTTATAGCAACTAGATTTTCGTTAAATATAGCACTGCTATGAAAGTTTGGACTTGAAATTTGAGCCTCAACACCGTATCTTCCTTCATATTTACTCATAAGTTTTACTGACACTCTTTTTCTAACATTTTCCATAGTCTTACCAAATACTGCATTATTCATTAACTTTAAAAAATTTTGTTCAAATTCATTTTTTGCTACTGATCGCAGACTACTGTTTAAATCTATGTACGATTTGAGCCATTGCGATTGTTTGAATTTTAGAACTCTGTGAATCTTACAAAGTTGTAGGCCATTAGAGAGAGTCTGTCTTAGAGCAACATAATGAATTACATAATTTCTTTTAAATCGTAGAGTAGCCAAAAGTTTTTCTTGATTACAACCTGGTGGTTTTGCATGTTCAGGACAAAATGGTAAATCATTATGATCATTGTGTAGATTGCTTGGATAATCTAAATCAACTTCGACAATATAACCGTAAGAATCATCAGTGCTCCATAAATTGAAATCATCTAAATTTTCAAGCCATTGAAACTCATCGAATGGAAGATTTTGTGAAAGACTATGTCCATACAAATTATTTGCATCTAAATAGATTAAAAACTGATTTTCCTTACTTTCATCATATTTCAAACATGTACTTGTGATTCGATGCTGCATAACGATTTGAGCATTGACTTAAGCAGCCTCTGATTCCACGCTCTACAAAAAGTACCATATCAATATCCGTTAAAAGCTTTAATTTTATTCCTGTATGTTTGAGCATTGCATCCCAAGAGAAACCTGGAGTAGTATAATAATGAGCAGGATCGAGACTCTAGACTCTCATACTTTGATCTCTAAAATTCTCAAAAACATCAGCTAAAAGTAAGACATCAGTTTTCATGTAGAGATCGGAGTATTCACGAATTGTTTTCACATTAAATGTTTTCCATACATTTTTAGTATGCTCATAATCATCATCAGATATGTGTGATTCATTGAGCTTACTGAAAAAGATATCTTTGTCAGGCAATTTATACTCTTCCAATTTTTCCCATGAGCTAATGTACTCGTAGGGTAAAACACCTTTTCTCGTTAACAGATTAATTTGTTCTCTGCTAAGCTCGCTAAATTCTTTATTAATAACTTTGTAGTCTTCTAGATATGATACCAGTTTTTCTAATGATGAAGGCATGAACTATATTCTACATGCTTTGTAAAAGAAATATATTTCTCTTTTGTTAGAGGGAGTAAATCAGTTTGTCCGGGGAAATGATTTGAAACGTCGGATATGACAAAATGTGCATCATAACCACTCAAATTATGAAATACAACAGGAACTATTTTTGAATCCTGATAGTTTAAATTGCATGTACTATGTGCAGGTCCTTGATACGTTCCATCGTTTAAACTTTTTTCACTAATATGGCATATCTTTGAATTGCGATAGTCAGTTATTTCAGCTTGAGATAAAATTGACATAGGTAAAGGATTATTGTATAAATTAGTTATTAGTTCTCCTATTTTCTTCAATTCTTCAGAAAACCATAAAGATGGTTCACGACCTCTATAAAAACTATATTTCGATAAAGCATTGTCGTAACAGCATTTAAAATAGTATCCTATACTATATATCTAATGACTCTGCCCTGGTTGCGTATTAGTGATTTTCTCTAATTGTCTTATACGTTTTAACAAACACACAATCTGCATAGATGATGAAAGGTAATTTTTCATTAAATCAATGATTTTTAAATTGGACTATATCATTTGCGGGGTCCGGTAGTCTAATTTTGCAGTTATTTAATATTTTACAATGTTCTTCATGTTGAGACAAACTATCTTCTTTCTAAAAAAAATTCAGGCATCTATCGCAAACGAACAATTATATTTTATTAAAATTGCTTCTATCGCTCGACTGGTTGTTTAGGAAAAATGGATAGATGTATCTCTTCGAGCCAAAGTTTCTTATATTTTGCCAACGTTCCGACCGATTATCGGTCCTCTTCAGGCCTATATAAAAATAATTTACAATTTTGTACAAATAATAAAATTTAAAATTAGCATAAACATCAAAATTAAATTTACAAAAATAACCTTAAATAATAAAAACTTCTATAAAATATAACGCTTCAATGTAGTCATAACGGCCATCCGACTGTCGTCCCTAATGTGTAAAATTAATACAATAAGATAATAATAAAATAACTAATACATGTTGATAAATTAATAAAATAGTCTCTCTTAGGTATAGCAACAACTCGGACTCTTGCAGAGTGACCGGTGCCGCTAGATGGTAATGCAACACCGGTGGAGATCACCCAACGACTGGCTCCCCCTAAATTCGTAATCGTTTATATATCCCTCAGGACCACCGCATACACATATAATTATACTAATTGATATAACAAAAGCCCAACATAACGGCACAGTACACTAGGCTTGCATACGAAACGAAGAAGTGGCACTAATGCTGTACCAAGCAGTAAGTCCAAGAGTCCGCGCCGCGAGTTCAAACGTCCCTTCCACGACTGCATTGGCAACCAATACAGAATGGCCGGAGCGTCGCCTAGCCATTCTGTAGATACGTTGATGATTGCCTTTTCACTGTTGAGAGGATGAGATTAGAGTTTGTATTGGCTACTTTTAACGATTATAATAGTGACTTGCAGTTTACTTTTGAAGTTGAATCTGATAATAGCATTAATTTTCTAGATATATCTATATTTCGTGATTGTGACGGTAATATTATCACTAATTGGTACCAGAAAAACACGGCTTCCTGTAGATATATAAACTTTTATTCTCACCATCCTCAAAGTCAAAAGGTGGCGATCGTACACAATCTTTTAGATAGAGCGATTTTACTGTCAAATCCGCGTTTTCATATGCAGAATATAGAGCATGCGAAAAAAATTCTTATAGCGACTGATTATCCTCTTGCATTCATAAAAAAGTTTTGTAAAAGACGTATTTTTCGCAATCTTGGCCTCTTAAGAGACAAAGAAGAAGAGGGCAAGGATTCGAACAGTCCGGACTTATTTTCTATTAATAATAGTGATATAAATACCAAAAATAGGTTTGCGGTGTTCCCGTTTTACGAAAGTTTTAATTGTAAATTAAAAGCGGTATTGAAAAAGAATGGAAAAACTTTAGTCAACAAAATGACAGATAAGTTTAATAAGTTTATTAAGTTAAGGAAGGATCCTACGACTATTGGCGATACGAGAAATGTTGTTTATAAAATAGATTTTTCCGATTGTGAGTCTTCGTATATCGGGGAGACTTACCGCCCGTTAAAAGCTAGGTAGTGGGAACATAAACGTTATATAGATAAGGGAGATATCACCTCCCCGTTGCAGTCCATGCAATGGAAACGGGCCAAACGTTTGATTTTCAAAATATAATAATTGTTGATAGAGAGCCATCTATTTTCCATAGACGCTTCTCAGAGATGTTGCATATTCAATTTTTCGATGGCACGCTTAATAGGGCTGAGGATACGTGTCGCCTCAAAAATTGTTATAAGAATGTTATTTCTAAACTTAAGTTGAGTCCACGTAGCTGCAATAGATAGTATTTTAAATTAATTGTTTTTAGCTAAGAGAGTGTAGAGACCGAACGATGATGGTGAGATATACGGGTAACATCGGGACAGAGGAGGTGGCACACCGCTCCGCGCTCTCTTGCGTATAGCCAACATGAATAATAGTGATTGACTGGCGAGGCGGAGCGGCACATCCCAGTGGGAGGTCGAAGAGTCCGAGTTGTTCGGCAACGCTCCGGCCAGACTGTATTGGTTGCCAATGCGGTCATGGAAGGGACGTTTGAACTCGCGGCGCGGACTCTTGGACTTACTGCTTGGTACAGCATTAGTGCCACTTCTTCGTTTCGTATGCGAGCCTAGTGTACTGTGACGTTACGTTGGAGCTTTTGTTATATCAATTAGTATTATTATATGTGTATGCGGTGGTCCTGAGGGATATATAAACGATTACGAATTTAGGGGGAGCCAGTCGTTGGTTGATCTCCACTGGTGTCGCATTACCATCTAGCGGCACCGGTCACTCTGCAAGAGTCCGAGTTGTTGCTATACGTAAGAGAGGCTATTTTATTAATTTTTCAATATGTATTAGTTATTTTATTATTATCTTATTGTATTAATTTTACACATTAGGGACGACAGTCAGATGGCCGTTATGTCTGCATTGAAGCGTTATATTTTATAGAAGTTTTTATTATTTAAGGTAATTTTTGTAAATTTAATTTTGATGTTTATGCTAATTTTAAATTTTATTATTTGTACAAAATTGTAAATTATTTTTATATAGGCCTGAAGAGGACCGATAATCGGTCGAAACGTTGGCAAAATATAAGAAACTTTGGCTCGAGGATATGCATCTATTCATTTTTCCCGAATAATTTTATATTTTTGTTTGTAAAATTATTGCTAATTAAGCGTGAAAGATTTTTTATGTACACATAATGTGATTCCGCTGTGAATTGATCATTTTCATCTAAATTATCATTTTGCTGTGTTATTAAGAGAAGATTTACATGATTATTATTTTTGAAAGCTGTTAAATATATAGGTACAATATTTTTATTGTCCAATCTGAAAACATTTATGGAAATAAAACTATTTTGTTTTTCGAATCGTGGTATCTTCTCCATGCTACTGGAAACTCAATATCTTTCATATTTAATACATGCTCATATTTGATGTATTTGCTTAATCTATAAGAATGTTTTTTGTCTTCCGTAGGATAAGTGCAGATAAAATCGCCCATACAAAACATTTTTTATCATAATTTTTTACATTAATACATGCTTGTCGTTTTGATAAAAATTCTGATAAAGTTATTATTGGATAACAGGAATGAATGAGTGTATTTTATTTTAATTGTAATTTTATTTAAATATAAAATACACTGCGTGGATGATACGGTATAAACAAGATACAATGTGTATAAGAATATAATGATGCGATGTAGCCACTGCTGCTGTCGCTCTCGGACTGACGAGCTTCGATGTGGGATGAGCCCGCTGTCCTCCAAGAGCAATAAAAACCAGGTATAAGGGCTGCATCTATAACTGCCTGTGTGTCTGTGTGTCTGTGTGTATGTATATTATCGTTGAATAGCAACACCCTTCCTCAACGGTAATATGCATTTAATTGCATACCTTTAGTCCGCTATTTTCAGCAAAATATTTCAACTTTATTTTATTGAGCGGTTTAGTTAGCATATCTGCTATCATTTCTTGAGTTGGACAGTATTTAAAATTGATCAAGTTTCGGTCATTTACGTCTATAATGAAGTGGTACTTGGTATCAATGTGCTTTGTGCGATTACTGGCTTTTATATTTTGAATTAATTTCAAGCAACTCTGATTATCTTCTAAAACTGTAGTTTTGGGTTCTTCGTTTTTATTGAAATTTTGTTTTAAACGCTGTAGCCATAGAGCTTCTTGACAGGCTTCTGCGATTGAAATATATTCTGCTTCGGTTGAGGAAAGAGCTACGCACGTTTGTTTCCGACATGCCCAGCTGATCGTCATGTTCATGAATTTGAATAGAAAACCGCTGTTTGATTTTCGGTCTTTATGGTTTTCCGCCCAATCAGCATCTGCGTAGCCAATCAGTTCTCTTTGATTGTTAGCTTCAAGTGACAATTCATAGGTTTTCGTGCCTTTCAGGTATCGTGCTACTCTTTTTGCTTCAGTCCAATCCTTTTGTGTGGGATTTTTGTTGGCTTGACTATATTCACACTTGCGTATATTCACACTTGCGGTGATATCTGGTCTTGTGTTCACCGATAGATATAATAAGCTTCCAATTAATTGCTGGTATAACTCTGGATTTTCCATTAAAGACTGTTCTTCTGTCGTTTTTATATAACTTACGTCTAGCGGAGTGTGCGCTATTTTAGTGTCTTGTAAACCAAATCTATTTAAAATTGCTTCAATATATTTAGTTTGCTTTATACAGAAAAATCCATTTTTGTTTCTTCTAATTTCAATTCCTAGGTATTGTTGTAAATAACCTAAGTCAGTCAATTTGAAATTCTCTTGCAGGAAAGTTGCCGTGCTATCGATTTCCGCGAGCTGTTTAGCAGCTATCAATATGTTATCGACGTGCACGATTATATACACAGTATAATTTTCATTCCTCTTGATGTATAAACAAGGATCAGCACTGCACTGCGAAAAATTTTTCTTTCTAAATATTGAATTGAGCTTCTTGTTCCATATGTTTGCGGCTTGTTTTAGGCCGTAGAGACCTCTTTTTAGCTTGCAAAACATTCTTTTTCCATCTTTATTTTTGACTTCATATCCTTTTGGTTGCGTCATAAAAATATTCTCTTCTAAATCGCCATTCAAAAAGGCCGTCTTTGCGTCGAAATGTTTAACTAACAATTTTTCATCGCCTGCAATTGCAAGTAAAGCTTGAATGTCGTTTGCTTTACTACAGGTGCGAACACTTCATTATAGTCTACACCGTATTTTTGAGAAAAGCCTCGTGCCACGAGTCTCGCTTTATATTTACTTAATCCTCCTTCGGTCTTCTTTGTTTTAAAAATCCACTTGCAGGTAACGATATTTGTGCCTTCGGGGGCGGGCAACAGCTCCCATGTATCGTTTTGAATTAGTGAATTAAATTCTTCGTTCATGGCTCGTACCCATTCGTTTTTATTAGGTCCTGAGAGTGCCTCAGATCTAGTTCTTGGATCTTCTTGATTAACCGCTGCAAGCTTTGAAGTCGCCATATATCTATCGGGCGGGACGCCTCGATTCTCTCTTGATGACCTTCTTATAAAATTTTCTTCTTGCGCGTTTTGATCCACTTGCACGTTTCGATCTAATTGTGCGTTTTGATCCAAATCTGGCATTTCTTCCTCCGTGCTTGCGGGCAGCGATTCGTTATCGCTATCATTCTGCTCGATCGACTCTTGCTCGCAATCAACCGGGGAAAAAATGTGTTTAATTTGCGAGTTTGTCAAAGAATCCATTTCTTTTTGCACTTGATGATTTTCCTCTAAAAATATTGCATCACGGCTTATTCTCAGTTCACCTGTAGATGTGTTGATGAATCTAAAAGCTTTTGACTCTTGTGAATAGCCTATGAATGTATATAGCTTCGATTTCGGATCCAACTTTCTTCGGAGTTCCTTCGGAGTGTGCACATATGCCTTGCTTCCAAAAACGTGTAGATTTCGAACTAGAGGTTTTTCTTTGTACCACAACTCGTATGGAGTTTTTTCCGTTGCCTTCGTTGGAAGTCGATTTTGCAAAAAATTGGCAGTACTTACAGCTTCAGCCCAAAATTTTTTTTCCATCTTAGCATCGAACAGCATGCATCGACTCATCTCCATCAGCGATCTATTTTTTCGCTCAGCCACTCCGTTTTGTTGGGGGGTATAGGCGGTCGTGTACTGAGATTTAATCCCGTTTTCGGCAAAAAAATCTTGTAGGCTTTTATTGATATACTCCCTTCCTCGATCGGATCTGATGCACTTAGGGGTTTTACCGAATTGTGTTTTTGCCATTTGGACGAATTGCTTTATGCGGGAGCTTGCTTCGTCTTTGCTGCTCAAAAGATAAACGGTCGTGTACCTGGAGTAATCGTCAACAATTGTCATGAAATATCTTTTTCCCCCTGGTGTAGTTGTTTGCATTGGGCCGCAAACATCTGTGTGCAGAAGGTCGAGAATACTGCGAGATTTATGACTGAACTCCTTTGGAAACGGTAGGTGGGACATCTTTCCTTGTGCGCAGCACTCGCATATCTCTCGTATGCCGCAGTCAACAATTTTCATACCGATGGCTAATTCTCTTTTGGCTAAATCCTTTATGGCGCCAATATCGCGGTGCCCGAAGCGCCTGTGCCACACGTGTTGGCAGCTCGTCCCATGTTCGATTTTTATTGCTGCGTAGGACCTTTCTGCAGCTTTTTGTACCTGGTACAAATCTCGGGTGTCTGAGCCGCACGTGGCTATTGCTTGGGTTTTATTATCTTTTATGATTTTGCAAATGCTGTCTTCAAAGCTTATAGCATACCCTTCCTGCGTGAGTTTCTTCACGGAGATGAGATTGGAATCGAACGATGGCACGTAGAGCACATTTACAATTTTCAGCTGCGTTTGCTTTCCGTCAACAATGCAGTTTATTATGCCGGAGCCTCTTCCTTTTATTTCACTCACTTTGTCTGCATCGGCTAGCCTGACAATACCTTTAATGGCTGGGTCGAAATCTCGAAAAAATTCTTTTGAGTTTGTCATATGGCTTGTTGCTCCGGAATCGACAAACCATGTATCTTGAAATTTTTGTTCGGCTTTTACGCGAAGTCGTGCGTATTCGATACTTGTCGACGACTGCTGTGTTAACGTGCACTCTTTTGCCATGTATAGTTTTTCTCTCGATTCATCGGAAGTTTCTTCTTGCTTAACTTGATTTGCTTTGTGATTTTTCTTTTCTTTCCAGACAGTAAGTTTCCTGCACTCTTGCTTGATGTGTCCAATTTTTATACAGAACGTACAAGTTTTTATTTTAGATTCATCTTGTTTATTCTGATTATGGTTATTTTGAGTCGTTTTCATGGCCTTTTCGCCTGCTGGAATACTGCTTCTGATGTCCTTTTGCCCTTTACGTCTTTTATACTCGTCAATCAATTTACTTTTTATGAATTGCGAGGTAATATCTGTTTCGGGCCTGCTCTCTAAAGCAGTTACGAGCATATCGTAGGACTCTGGAAGGCTTCCCAGTAGCATTGCGGCCACTAGAGCGTCAGGTAATTCGGTGTCGAGTGCCGCTAGCTGGTTGACAGTGGTGGAAAAGTTCGTAATGTGCGCCTCCATCTTCATCGAGCACTGTACGACATAGGCGTTTCAGTAATAACACTTTTGTCGTTAGCTGGCACTTCTAATGTGAATAAGCTGGTCGTCTTCGACTGAGAGACCGATTCTCGCGCGTGCCTTGTCATTTCGAACTTTCCACACCTTTAGTTTTTCAGCTTCTGCTTCTGCGGGTTTTTCGTCAATAATCACTGACCACAAGTTTTCATCGATTAACAGAAGTTCCATCTTGTAGCTCCAGACGGCATAGTTTTCGCCGTTGAGCTTGTTGAAGGAGCACCGATAGCCAGAACCTTCTGCCATTTTCGTTAAAATGATTAACTTTCACTTTCACTGTAATCTTAGCACTTAACTTTATTGTCCCTTTATCACGTATCAAATCCTGGGCCCATAACCTATTGGATAACAGGAATGAATGAGTGTATTTTATTTTAATTGTAATTTTATTTAAATATAAAATACACTGCGTGGATGATACGGTATAAACAAGATACAATGTGTATAAGAATATAATGATGCGATGTAGCCACTGCTGCTGTCGCTCTCGGACTGACGAGCTTCGGTGTGGGATGAGCCCGCTGTCCTCCAAGGGCAATAAAAACCAGGTATAAGGGCTGCATCTATAACTGCCTGTGTGTCTGTGTGTCTGTGTGTATGTATATTATCGTTGAATAGCAACGGTTATGTATGAGCTACCAGTATGCAATGAATTGAATTGGTTTACATTTATTTGTATACTCTCAATAGAACGAAAAGTCCAGTCAGAATCACGCTCTTGAAACTCCTCAATATGGATTATCGCAAGCAACGAGGAAAACTAACCGTATTCGTTGGATTGACGTGGACAGCGCATTTAACAATTGGATGAACACAGCTATTATAGCTAATTCAACACGCATAGATCTAGTGGAATTTCTACAAGATTCCTCAACATTATTTTTACGCAAAATAAAAAGTATGATGCGTGATAATATTAAAGCTTTGAAAGTTAATACAGTTTTATTATGTAAATTTAAAAAAACATATAATGGAGGGGAAGAATGTATTGAAATTAAACATTTCAATACAGAAAATCATGAAATTTTATTTGGAACACTCTTAAATAAATGATTTAAAGCTAATGCCACTGAACCTTTACTCAGAGTTAGTTTTCCTCGTTGCTTGCGATAATCCACTACCAGTTTTACTCCGATTAATGGTTTCAAGCCTTGCTTTCATACATTCTGTTTTTGCAATTATGCATAACATACTCTGTTTCTGTTCTACAGATACATATTCACTTTTAAGAACATTCTTCAAAGTTTTTATGCAACGTGAGTAATAAATTTTCCATCGTCTAATAGTTGCAAAATCAGTTGATCTACTGAACAATTTTTCAACTTGTTCCAATGATTTGACAAGTTGTTTAAATTTTTCTATCATATCCATGGTTCAATTCCTAATAAAGAAAAAAATATTTAATTGAACTGAATTTCATAAATATAAATTTTGTTTTAAATTAATGAATAAATACAAGTGTGCTTCATACAAGAGGGAATGAGAAGAAGAGACGAGAGAGAGAGAGAGAGAGAGAGAGAGAGCGCGCGCGAGTGAGGGTGAGAGAGAACGCATGATAAGATTTTCATCTCTACGGGACAGACTAGCATTTGAGTCATAGCTGTGCAACGAGCAGGATCGTTTCTGACTAGCATTTCAAAATTTCGGTGAGTATTTTTGTAAAGAATCTGCCTAAAATATTGTATAAATAATAATAATAATGTATCATTGTTTCAGAAAAAAATTTCTAGTTCTAAAATGTACACTACGCCAGATATTTCGCTCGAGCAATTGGATGAGTGGTTAAGTGAAGGAGGAGCCGAATATATAGATTATAGCAAGCCACCCGAACGGTATCGCCCTAAACAGCAGACACCCGTAAATTACTGGGCTTCAATAATTGGCGATGAACAAGAACTGCCAAAGTTTGATCCAGTAGAACAACCACAGCAGCAACAACAGCAGCCGCAACAACAACAGCAGCAGCAACAACAACAGCAACAGCAACAACAGCAGCAGCAAAGTTCAATACCCGATAGTCCGGCATCACCGACTCTACATCGGGTTCATATAGTAATTCGACAGCTAGCCCCAGCCTACCCTTTAAGCCCGGAATCACCGCCAATTTTATAAACATGAATGTGTGTTCTTTGTATACGAGGGAGAGAGAGAGAGAGAGAGAGAGAGAGAGTATTTGTAATAATACGCGACAGAAATTAATAAAGTATAGGTTTGTATTTTAATTAAAATAGTTTTCTTAGATTATAAATTTATAGTATAAGCTTTATATTCTGACGGTCATTTCATTATATAAATTAAAGATTTAGATTAGATGATTGAGGCTTTATTGTATACGGTTATTAATACTTCCCTTACAAAAGAGTGATAATAATAGTGTTTATAAAACAGTGATTAAGAAGGTATTTATTATTAGTTTAAAAAATAATTATTTTATATGCCTTTGGGTCAATTCTCTATAATATACCCATTTTATAAATTTCAATTTGAATTTTAACAAAAGAAAGTTGTGATTTCAAAAAATAAATTGGCAAGTTTCTTTATAAAAAGCAATAGTTTTGAAAAAAATAAATGAGCGTTTAAATGGGGGAAGGAATATCAATGTATATGTATATATGTATATATATGACTGCAAAGTACACTACTAGGTAATATTCGTAAATGCGTTAATTATTATTTTTATTTAAGCAAACACAAAACATGTTATCTAAAATAATACATATAATACAAAAATATAAGTTTATTCATGTTATCATTTTCATAAAAAATGATGTTCTTAAATAATTTTATGACATGATAAAGGTGCTAATAATAGGTGGTAATATCATGTGTTTGTCCGAATTTATAATGTAATATAACAAGGTTGTTTCGCTTCATGAAAAATCAGAATTATAAAATTAATTAATTTTTATTATTTCCTTTTTCTGTTGTCACTTGTGTCAATACCAAGCGGATGTACACTATACTCTAGTTAGTGATACCGTAAATTTGTTGTTATTCTTATTCCATCAAAGTATATAACATGTTTTCAGGACGATTATTTATAATTAAATATGAGCTTTAAATATTCTGTTATTAACTTATTAGGTATCATTCTCTTCATTAAAAAAAAGAATAATTTTCCATACAACAAATCTATCTCACATGTTTAAAAAATCAGGAACAATTTCTATCATGTAGAACACAATTTTTTTTATGGAAAAACTTGCCGTCCCGTCCTATCATACGTAACGATGGATATCATCTTCAAGTTACGCATGGTTAACAAAAGTAATTCACAGTTAACGAAACATCGTTGAAAATTCTTAAGTAACCGATATTATATTCATTATGTGTTCACTAACATTCTTATTAAATTTTTTAAGAAATGAAACTTAATTTCGTTATAATTGAAATATATACAAATACTCAATTTTTGAGTATTTGTACATATGTTTGACAATAATTAGTTATTATTAACAAAAAATTACAGGAAAACATGTTATGAAATTAATTTGTATTTCTAATGTGCGAGGTTCATCATATTTGCCGAGAGCACTCTAAGTATTTCGGTAATTCAAGATCAGCCTCGCAATACCGTGAATTATAATCGAAATAAAAAATTACAAGATAAATAAAAGGCGCGATATTTAATAAGCTGATGCTACGAGGAGTGCTCTCATGCATCTAAATATGACCCCAAGGTATCATGGTGGAAAGCTTGGGAGGATACACAGGGTGATAAATAAATAACACTATGTATAGGTGCACAATGGCTTGGTTGTATATTCATTTTGATATACTAAATAACAATGGTAACTGTGAGGAGAATTGTGCCCACGATTGAGCGCTGCTCCGTTCGGCTTGACCTATGAACTAAGTAAAAGAAAACAAGGAAATAATATTGTGGGGATAATAAACGCGGATACGTGGCGCCTCGTTGGCCTCCTGGTGGACGTATGTTGATTGCAGGCCCTAGTAGGAATTGTAGGGTGGGGAATTAACACACAGAAATGAGCGCCGACACCAGCCCCCTACGTCTGCTAAATACCACCGCAGGTTGACAAACCCATCGGGGGCCAGTGGAGATGCTCCACGGGTGACAGGGTTTAGTATAAGAAGATGAAGTTAAAACAAAGTGACTAGTCACACCTTACGATTGTGACTAGTGGTCATAGCCGAGAATATTGACACACGCGCGCGTAGTCGCGGGTCTCAATGGATGGCGTTATTACGCGGCGTGTTGTCCTAATGGCGGCAATGAGTTATGTACGAGTGCGTAGTCGCGTATCGTGGAGCGAAGCCACGTGCGTCAGTACAACGCGTAAAAAAAATAGTTTAATTAACGTTGAGTTTGAAACTATTTACGTCCTTCGCGACCTATGCGGATCTGCGCGCTGTGTCCGGGATGCTCGAGTCCAACGCTTGGCGTTGCCGACCGGTCTCGAGAGCGTAAAGCTAGAGTGAGTACTCCCCACTCACCTCCCGTTGACACTCCTTGCGGTGCTAACCACGGCAAGGTTTAAGTAAGTTAGGCGAGAAATGAGTAGATTTAATTTATTTTTTTTTTATTAGATTTTTTCTTTTATGTATATACGAAAGTCGCGAAATTGCCCGTGTGGATGAACATGTTGTGGAATTGCCCGTATACGTATGCGAGTTGCGGAATTGCCCGTGTAGATGCTCACTGCAAGGCTCACGTGCGTGAGAGAATTACCGCGGAAGCGCGCGTGAGGACCGTTATACACGGTATTGCGCATAATCCACGAGAGAGCGCGCGTGTTCTCGGAAACGATGCACTTTCCACACGACGGCCGAACGAATTTGATCGTGCACATAAATATATGACACGGCGCGCGAAAAAGAAATCACGCAACCATGGATAATTAAAATTTGTTTAAACCAATAATGATAATCGCGAATATTTACAGTGACCCGTTTGGCTTCTTGCGAAGCCTCCAGCATTTACGGTACAAGTGGCCTTCTCATGCTGGGCGTCGTCCCTACGGCAAATGGTAAAGATTTACGTCGCGTGAGAGGTATCCCCTCTTTATACGAATTGTCGCGCACACACTCACACACAACACGCGCGGTCTTCGGCCCGAGTGACGGCTGGGTAGCTGCGTGGCTCCAGGGTAGTGCACGGATGAACGCGGTGGATTGACGACGACGGCGGCCAATGCGATGGCAAACGATGATGAATATCTCCTTGGTGACCCGTACCTTGGTGCTGAGTAGAGAAGTGTGCTGCAGGCGGTGTCCAAGGTGCGAATGGACCTGCTGTGTGCACGAATGAGCTCCGCTCCTCGCAGCTCCGAAAAGCGGCGAGAAAAAAAAACCCATGCGCACGAGCGGGTTTACCTAACGACTGGCTGCGCGACAATACACACACCATAGCAATCTTCAATACGCACGATCGCCGGTCGACGCGTATTATTAGCGAGTCCAGTGGGAGATCGGAATGCTCGCTTCTGACGTCACAGGCGTGAGAGCGAGCGTCTACGTTTCACGGAAGGCGAACACGCGAGGTAACGCGCGACTTAACATACGCGTATGCTCGTGTGTTATGGTGCGGGGCAAGGCCGCCGTGGCCTTGTGGCACTGCGTGTGTGCACAGTACACACGTACTGTTGCAAATGTTGGGAAATAAATGAAGCTGAAAAATATTTTTTCAGTTTATAAATTTAGTTTTAAATGTACAATTAATTAAGAAATAAAATTGCAACTACCATTTGAGGCAATTCTGACAATTTAACAGTAATATTTTGAATAGCACCGATTGTAGGATAATAGGAAGATTATTTGACTGCATTAAATAATTACAATATCAAGGGGAGCGGTAGCGCCACGATGGCAAGTATAAGGTACGTCAGTACGTACGCCGCCGTCGGGCGCAAGCCAGACCCTATATATACTTTAAATTAGCCCTGTTGAAAACTCGACATACAGTTATCTTCGCCTTAACAGCTTTGTTTGTTGCATATGAGCATCCAGATGAAAGCTTGCGACAAAACTAATAAAATGACATCGGGGTCATATTTTGTGAAATTGCTTCTATCAAAAGTTATTGCGAAGTGAAAGTTCGGGATCACGAATTCTCTTATACGAAAATTCTTCTCCCGGAGAAATTGTTCTCCGCGGAAGTACGTCATCGTGACGTCAGTCTACGACCTACGTATACTATTGTATGTTATGTATATATGTGTGTATGTACAGTTTATATATGTGTGCAGACGAGACGAGCAGACGTATCTATATTATTTTACAATACAATAACACATGCAGTGTTAATAATATATAAATAAATAAGTACTTTCATTCTTTCTTTCTTAATAAATATACGATTATGATGATACAATAATAATCTAGTGAAGTGATATTATTTTCAAAAAAATCTGCAAATATGCAAAAGTGTGTTTGAAGAAAAATGTCAGATTTTAAAATTGTCAGATATAATTAAGACGTCTCACAAACATGACTAATAAGCTAAAATTAGATAAGTATTTAGTTTTTAGTTTTTTATAAACATACAATATAATGAAAGATTTTTTGAACTGATTCTTTGTTAAAATGTTCTCTTTTATTTTTCAGGTTGGAAGGCATACGACTACCATATTATAGGAAATACATAAGAGATTATAGAAAAGAATTTTCTTGTGATGTGACAAGTTAGTGTAGTGTTAAGAATGTGTCTACGAAAGTTTCTACGGTTGTTGACATAGCTATTCAATATTATTAAATTTTTTCTGTTGTTTCGTGAGAGGTTACAACTCTCAGGCTGTATAAGTATATTGAAAGGAATCCGTGTGACAAGCTAGTGAAAGTTGTATTTTCATCGCTGAAGTATCGAAGAAAGTTTCTACAAAATTTGCAGTCCATCTGGTCATTACAAATTATCAAGTTCTTTGGACTTCTAAAAGAATAGCTGTCATAAGCGCAAGTATCTTGTAAGTATAAATAATATACACAAGTTTTTAGATTTTATACTGTATATTTTTTTAAAATTATACATTAATTCTGTGGATTCACTCCTTGTGGAGGATCCTCTCCTTCTGGAGCATCTTCTCCGTGAAACACTTCTTGTGTTCTTTGCTTGGCCAGGTCCGAGCGTGTCCCTTCTACATTGGACCTGGCCATAAAATTTATGAATTCAGCTAAATTCTTCAGGTTTTGCTGGTAGGGATTCAGCCTCCTTCAATTGTATGCTGCAAAAGTTGCAAAAGTGTTTAGCAAAGTCGATTTTCTATGCAATCAGAAGCAATCATCAACTAATAGTTTATATAATTAGATAAGTATTTAGTTTTATTTTTTATAGATATTCAATATAAATAAAGAATTTGTGAACTGATTCATTGTTTAATTATATAATTAGATAAGTATTTAGTTTTATTTTTTATAGATATTCAATATAAATAAAGAATTTGTGAACTGATTCATTGTTTAAATATTCTCTGTTATTTTTCAGATTATGAGGTTATGAAGCTGTCAGTTTATATATAGAAGAAGTAATTGTGACAAGAGAATTTTTATTGAAGAAGGTTTGATATTGAGATCTGCAGCATTGTGGAAAAAGTATATTTTCTTTAGTTTATGCCTGTCTAGCAGAAGTGTAAGTTTTTTATTATTATATTCAATCTTCCACGCAAGAAAGTTTCTACAATTGTGGAAGTGTTGTTTGAAACTGACTCTATCAGTTACCCCGAAACGTCTGGCGTAGTATAAACATTTTAGCTCGAAGAGACGCATTTTATTATCCTTTCAATTGTGGAAGTGCTTATGAACAATTATTAAATTTTCCTATCGTCTCCTGGGAGATAGACTCTCAAACTATACGTCGAAAGGGAGCCTTACAAATAGCTAGTGTGTCATCTTCAGTGCCGCACTTACGTCTCGCGGCACTGAAGATATCTCTAAAAAAAAGTCGAGCTGGAATAATAAATATGCCGTGTGTGGGAGTTTTTTTCCCGTTATTGGGATTGTTGAAATACTTTTAAGAATATCAGCCTTGATAAGGGTCTATATATAGACCGAAACGTTGGCTAGATTTTTTTAATAAATAGTTGGCTCGAAGGGATACATCCTGTCTACCTTTAGGTATTTCTAATTAGTTCAACAAATAATTATGTTAATATATGTGTCTTCTTTTACCTCGTAAATGAGTGAATCACAGACACTGAAAGAACATGATGCTTATACATGAAGCTGAATAACTTGAAATTTTCATCTATCTATATCAATATGAATGCGTAAACATCTTTGCTTGAAGGATCTGTTGGACAGACTACCATTTCTTTAGTGTTTCTTCTCTATACCTTCGATTTTACATAAATTTCAATTTTAATATAGCAAAAGAAAGTTATGATATCAATTAAGAAATTGGCAAGTTTTTGCTATAAGAAGCAATTGAGTTGATATAAATAAATAATTGTTTAAATCGGAGAAGGATTATAAATATATATGTATTCGTCATATAAACACTCGACCAAATTGTGACATGTGAAAAGGTGGTTGTAATCATTGTAAACACAATTTTTGATTATTTGTATTTGTATGTATGTTTCACAAAAGTATGTTATTATTATCGAATGGTTACAAGATGTTCAATAAAAATAATTATTATGATGTATTACAAAAATGTTATAAAATAAATTTCTATGATTAAAGTTCGGAAATCAATCAAGCTAAAAAATATAAAATTAACATTTATGTTTATATTTTAGTTTTATATCCATACTTAATAAAAAAAAATAGAACTACAATTTTTATTTGAGGCTATCGTTCTCACAGTTTCACATAATATTATATTATACATAAATATTATATATAAACATATATTATAAGTATATTAAAAATTTTATGAGATTGTTGATTACACTGACATTTAGTAGTTCATCGATTATCTATGATAGGACGGGACGGCAAGTTTTTCCATAAAAAAAATTGCGTTCTACATGCTAGAATTTGTTACTGTTTTTTTTAAATGTGGGATCGATTTTTTGTATGAATTAAATCTTATATTTAATTGCAAATGATCGTCTTGGACATAGATTTTTCATGAAATAAGGATAGCAATTTACTGAATTACTAAGTAGAGTAGATTGTACATCCGCTCGTTGCTTCCATAAATAATCGAAAAAGTTTTCATAATGCGAAACAATCCTGTAATATATTATGGGCAGATTTTTCATGTGATAATGTCATGTAAGAACATCATTCCTATATGTACACTCGGATACTATTGAACTTTGAATAATATCGAATTAGTGCTATGCTTTGCGCATGTTTGTGACCGGTCACGGAACGCTCTATTTACCGGAAGTACGGTGACCTAACCTCCCACACTAAATACGGCGTAAGAGTGATCAGTCATTAAACGTCAGCTGGAATGCGCAGGACGTGGCGGCAATCGCAGTTATTCCCACAATTCTACCGACAGTATCTTTTCACAGGCTATCCACCTTTTCACATGTCACAATTTGGTCGAGTGTTTATATGATGAATACATATATTTTTATAATCCTTCTCCGATTTAAACAATTATTTATTTATATCAACTCAATTGCTTCTTATAACAAAAACTTGCCAATTTCTTAATTGATATCATAACTTTCTTTTGCTATATTAAAATTGAAATTTATGTAAAATCGAAGGTATAGAGAAGAAATACTAAAGAAATGGTAGTCTGTCCAACAGATCCTTCAAGCAAAGATGGTTATGCATTCATATTGATATAGATAGATGAAAATTTCAAGTTATTCAGCTTCATGTATAAGCATCATGTTCTTTCAGTGTCTGTGATTCACTCATTTACGAGGTAAAAGAAGACACATATATTAACATAATTATTTGTTGAACTAATTAGAAATACCTTTTTAATCATTGCATTATAATCACATTTCTTATCAACCTTTACTAAGGGAAAAGTAATAAACGTACACAATAAACCTGCTAGAATATTATTTACATTATTATTGCAAGTTTGACTTTAATTTACATAATGAAAATAGACTTTTAGAATAAGCACTCTGAATTTTCACCACATAAGGGATATCGAGAGTTTAAAAATTAACTTTGATTAATATAATGAAATAACTGTATAGATAGAGAAAACACTTAGAATTTTTGTGACATTGAGATATCAAGAGTTGCAAAATTAATCTCCAAGTTTTACGTGAAGAAACGACCTTATACTTGCCAGCCTTTTACCTTGAAAAGGTTTTTTTTTGGGGGGGGGGGGAGTTGCTGATTACACTGACATTTAGTAATTTCTCGATTATCCATGATAGGACGGGACGGAAAGTTTTTCCATAAAATAATTGTGTTCTACATGATAGAAATTATTCTCGATTTTTTAAACATGTGAGATAGATTTGTTGTATGGAAAATTATTCTTTTTTTTAATGAAGAGGATGATACCTAATAAGTTAATAACAGAATATTTAAATCTCATATTTAATTATAAATAATCGTCCTGAAAACATGTTATACATTTTGATGGAATAAGAATAACAACACATTTACTGTATCACTAACTAGAGTATAGTGTACATCCGCTTGGTGCTTCCACAAGTGACATCAGAAAAAGAAAACAATAAAAATTAATTAATTTTATAATTCTGATTTTTCATGAAGCGAAACAATCTTGTTATATTACATTATAAATTCGGACAAACACATGATATTACCACCTATTATTAGATCCTTTATCATGTCATAAAATTATTTAAGAACATCATTTTTTATGAAGATGATAACATGAATAAACTTATATTTTTGCATTATATGTATTATTTTATATAACATGTTTTGTGTTTGCTTAAATAAAAATACTAATTAACGCATTTACGAATATTACCTAGTAGTGTACTTTGCAGTCATATATATACATATGTACATATACATGGATAATCCTTCCCCCATTTAAACGCTCATTTATTGTTTTCAAAACTATTGCATTTTATAAAGAATCTTGTCAATGTATTTATTGATATCACAACTTTCTTTTGTTAAAATTCAAATTGAAATTTATAAAATGGGTATATTATAGAGAATTGACCCAAAGGAAATGGTAGTCTGTCCTAGAGACCCTTAGCGCAAAGATTTTTACGCATGTAACATAATTATTTTTTAAACTAATAATAAATACCTTCTTAATCACTGTTTTATAAACACTATTATTATCACTCTTTTGTAAGGGTAGTATTAATAACCGTATACAATAAAGTCTCAATCATCTAATATAAATCTTTAATTTATATAATGAAACGACCGTCAGAATATAAAGCTTATACTATAAATTTATAATCTAAGAAAACTATTTTAATTAAAATACAAACCTATACTTTATTAATTTCTGTCGCGTATTATTACAAATACTCTCTCTCTCTCTCTCTCTCTCTCTCTCTCTCTCTCTCTCTCTCTCTCTCTCTCTCTCTCGTATACAAAGAACACACATTCATGTTTATGAAATTGGCGGTGATTCCGGGCTAGTAGTATAGCTATAGGCATACCAGAACATAGGCATACTAGAACAATGGATCCCCCTCCACTCTGCCTCCGTTGTTCTAGTATCCACACGGGTTCTAGCATACGCTGCCCCTCTCTCTGGGCCCCCCTCTCAAAGCCAGAACCCGTTGGTGAGGGAATTTTATCCCCCCACTATTTTGTTCCAGTATGCCTATAGCATTTTCTACTTTTTTTCTTTTTTTATTATTTTTTATTTTTGTATGATTTATAAAACATTTTCATAAGTTTGACATTGTGTAATGCACATACAGTCTTGTAAATTGGATTATGGTTTGTACATATAGTTACACACTTGATTGTTGATCTTGGTGAATAGCCGCATTGTTGAATGTTATAAACAGGTAATTTAAAACGTTGCAACCACTTCTGCCTTAGATCATCCATAACAAAAATTTTGGTGGCATTTTGCAACGATTCTTGAAGCAGGTTTCGAATTTGATTGTAATCAAGTCCATTCGTGTCCCAGGCTATTCCATGATAATTATGTTTAAGCCACATATTTTCTGCTTGCAATTGATTAGAAAATCTATGCAATGAAAACGGCTTTTAAATAGATGAACTATAGGATCTCCACTGTGATTAAGAGGAATAATCGCTATTTCCTTTAGAATATAATCACCTCCCATTTGTTTAAAGCCAACCATGTCTACTGCATACTCCATCTCGTAATGTTTTTTTTAAACAAGCTTCTTTACCTCTCCACTAACAGGATTATAATGAGTAATGCGATCGTGTAAGATTAGGCAGTAAGCTGATGTAGATGCTGGGAAAGGCTTTAAAGCCTCAATTTCTAGACGCACGTCAACAGGAGCATTTTTTAGAGTTTCATTTTGCCGTGAACAGTCAATAACTACGAGTGGCATCTGAGTTATATATGATTCTTTATCCAACAATTGTTGCGGATCTCTTCCATAGTAGCTTCTTTGAAAATCAACATACATATCATAGAGAATTGCATACTGATTTTTAAATATGTCGACGTTCAGATTACCGTATGGATAAGATTTCGAATTCAAGAAAAGTTGTACATTACTAATTTCACAGTGATCGAATCTGCTGTAATTTACAGTTTTTACATCTTTTCTCCTAGTTTGTAATCCAACAATTACAAAATGAGGTTTTTCCAATTGATTCGAAGTTTTTACAGTCCAGATGTGTTTATTGGCTGCTGGAAGTGATGGGTATTCAAATAACTCCCAAGACCGATAACACATGGAGATTGGATTATCTTTCCCAATAAAATTGAATAACTGTATTTTTTGTTTGTCAGAAGCAACGACGTGTGGCATTATCAACTCTATCTTCAGTATTTTTATTTCAAAGTTTTCATAAGTAGCAGCAGCACCTGCAGCAGCCGTACTTTCTTGAATTACTGCATTTATATCACTTCTTGATCTAGTGAGAATGAGTTCATGTTTCATATTAACTACTATTTTTTTATAATCTTCTGCAAAACCCAAAACCATGTTCAAAGAAATGCTACCTTCAAAATATCCTGCTTGATTTTTCATTGTCGATGTTGCTTCATCCATACCTTCCCATCCTGCATTTTTTAAAGCATGAGCTTGCCTTGGAGTAAATGAAGGCCATCCTTTCATAATACTGGTTGAGCCAACATTTTTACATTTATCAATCTCCACTGCGTTCATTTCATATCGTTCATTTCATCAAACAGATGACAAATTCCATTGCTAGCAAAATCAGTCTTAGCTAGTGTACTTCCGTCTGGTTTTCGCAGTGTTCCATAGACACGAATATAACTGCGAGACGGTAAAAGACATAGGTCTTGATGCTGGATAGTAATACGAATTTCATCACTGTTATTAAAACTCAATGATGAGTATGGCTGGTGTGAATGTAATTCGTATTGAGCTATAGACTCATCGAATACGACACCTGATTGAATTTGAAGAATTTCGTCCATTTTTCTGGAAGCAGCAGAGAATTATGCAACTGATTTTTTTCCACGAACTTTCAGTCCTACGCTTTTGAGGAACTGAATGCTCTGCCTTGTTAACGGTTTGACTTTCTTTTGTCGACTGATTGTCGTATGACATTGTGGTCGACTTATATGCACATTAGAATTGTAGACAATACCCATTATATAGCTTTGATGTGAAGTCTAATAGTAATTTATATTTTTATACACTTCACACTAAGTGGAAGATAAATAACATGAGACGGAACTTCTACGATTTTGAATCCTGGAGGAACTCTGGGGAAGAATTCGTGGATTGTGTGTACCTTTTTGTTATTGATATATGCACCAGCAGTAATGTTACACTCAACTCAGGGCATTTATTTTCAATATTTTCACAGGTAAGTCAGAATTGTGAATAGTTTTTTCTGTGAGAATACGTGGAGTGAAGCCAAGAAGACGTCCTATTGAATCGTAAGGTGTGAGATCCAATGGTTGACTACAACTAATTTCACTTTTGAGAGTACTGTTGTTAGCTTTCAAAGAAAAATCAATTTTTTTAATTTTAATGCTTCTTGTACAAATTTGTTGATAGCTTCAATTTCATAGCTTCCAGTAGGAATAGTTATTGTAACTCCGTTTTTTATATGAAGTTTATGATTTGATTGATCAACATTGGGAATGGAGTTGAATGTTAAAAGTTCAACTATTCCCAAAACAAACTTCTTATTCTGTGGTAGTTCAATCGAAGGAAAATATTGCGCTTCTAAAACTGAAGATTTTCCAGAAAGACTTAAAGTAAAACTTTCTTCCATGACTGATTGCAAGTGAATGATTGAATTTTGAGTAGCAATATGCTTTTATAGGCTTCCGGTTAGAAAGCGAAGACAGAGGTGACCACACATGAATGAGTCGAAATTCTGATATCTTTTATAATTGTATTTTGCTTCTTTCACATTGAGATAGTTCATGAGATCACTAGGAGGTTTAAGATCACCAAAACTATCAAAGTAAATGACGTTAGAAGCTTGTTTTCGATAACATACCCAGTGAGTGCCTTTGTTTTGAAAATCATCTAAATTAACAATAGCAGATTCATTTCGCCAAGGACCATCGCGAGGTAGATTATTTCTCAAGAAGACACCTCTAAAATTTGGGATTTTCATTACTTTTGCATACTTTATGAGATCATAGTTAGTTAATGGACGATTTGGTAAAATTAAATCGACGTTTTTTTTTATTAATAACTCCTCCACTACCAACATGAGGTTTCATAAATAATCCCATTCCATTTTTATAAGGCTTAAGATAGAGACCTTTGCCTAGAGCAATAGCTTCCATAGATTTATTATGCCTCTTTTTTTCTTCATACTCTTTCTGAGCAGCCTTAGCATCATTTACTGCTTTAGCTATTCCAGCAGCACCTCCTGCTAAAGCACCGGTCGCACTGAGTCCTGCGAATAGTGGTATAAGAAAAGGTAGAACTCCACCCATTTTTTATGGTAATGGTAGAACACGCGGAAGTAAAACTTTATTCTTACCACCACCTTTTTGAGCAGCTTTACGAGCGCCTTTCAAGGCTGATTGAATAACCTTGCGTGAACTGTTACTTGGTTTTAATGATTTTTTAGCTGCAGTCACCAACTTACTGAATTTGACTCCCATTCCAGTTTTTGCTTTCAATTTCATGGCACTTGCAATAGCCAAGGCAGTTGCTTTTTCAGCAAGACTAGCGTCTTTGGCACTAACACGTTGCCAAGCTCTACTGGCAAGCTTCATATCAGCTTCTTTACGATTTATATTTTTATCCGAGTAATCAATGTCGTGTTGTTTACAAGCTTGATCAAGCGGATTTATTCCAGGATCACCTCTTTTCAATCGCTTGCTCAATTTAGTTCCAGGACCACAATACTGATATCCGGGAAGATGCAGTTCGATAGGCAAGTTATTGATCACTTTATCAAGCAACCCGTATCCTTTCGTCCGCTTCTGAGATTTGTGAATGATCATCTCTCTCTCTTCGAGTGCTGATAGACAACTGATGATTAAAATATATAAAATGAATATTTATAGCTTTTTAAAGCTCAATGTCTAAGTTGACTTTGTCCCGTTAACATGGATTTTACTAATCAAAAAGTGAAACTGCCTATTGCCAACTTTGATTTCGGAGTTCAGCAGAGAAAGAAACGGCATGGAGAATTACTACCAGATAGTATACGAGCAGTATTCTGCGGTCCATCGAATTGTGGAAAAACAAATAGTTTATTAGCTCTAATTACACATCCGAATGGTCTGAGATTTGAAAATGTTTATGTTTATTCTAAATCATTAAATCAACCAAAGTATCAATTTCTCAAAGAAGTTTTAGGTCGAATTAAAGGTGTATCGTATATGCCGTTTAGTGAACATGAATCTGTAGTATCTCCAGATGAAGCGCTACCAAATTCAATTATGATTTTTGATGATGTAGCTTGTGAGAAGCAAGACAACGTCAGAGCATTTTTCTGTATGGGGAGACATAAAAGCGTAGACAGTTTCTATCTTAGTCAGTCATATGCTCATATACCAAAGCATCTTATTAGAGACAATATTAACATGCTGGTAATTTATCGGCAAGATGATGTTAATTTAAAACATATATATGAAGATCATGTAAATACTGATTTAACTTTCAACGAATTTCGTAATCTTTGTTCTGAATGTTGGAAAAACGATAAGTATGGTTTCATTGTTATTGATAAGGATAGAGAAATGAATAATGGTAGATACAGAAAAGGATTTGATTGTTTTGCAATAAAAAAGGAGATGTGAATCTCATTCTTTACAGTTCTATTGCAGACAGCAGCTTGTCAGCATGTCTGAATTTAAGAAAGAAAAGGATATTTTCAACGAGCTCTTACGAGCACGTAAAGCTATTAAACAGGAATATGCTTTATTGAAACAAGAGAGAGATGATTTTGAAAAAGTAATTGGCGATACATTGAAACCTGTCGTTACTCCACTCGAAAAGCTCATTGATTCGAGAACTGAAAACATTGGACGATTGAATGATGACGATATGAATAGTTCAAGTAAGCACATGAAAAAAGGAAAGACACCTATAGTTCATGATATTGAACGGTTTGATTCTTCTTCATATAATCAAGATGATGATGATGACGATGATGACGAAGAGTTTGCTTCGTTGGATGGCACAATCTTGAATTCTACATTTAAATCTGTGCGTGATCAAACTCAGTCGACAGACTTTTTATCATTACTAGATAAAAGCCGCAGCAATTTAGATAACGTATATGGAGTTAGAAATGAAAATGGAAGATATATGATTGGTAGTGCAGAAATTGAATTTGACAATAAAACAGTAAGAGTGAATAACAAAAGTTATCCTAAAAGTGAAGGACTAATGGAGTTAATCTTCATCAGACAACCAGATGGAAATAAAATAAGTGATGCGGATCGTAAAAATTATCGCGATATTCTAGTAGCATCGAATGCTCATCGTCGAAAATTCAACAAAAGTGGACCTATTCGTACTTCTAGGAGTAGGAAATTTATAGATGTTATATCACCTATGTTCCGTAGCTCAATGCGCAAACAGAAATTCATCAGCGGAGAAGGTCTCCTACCTAAACATAAAATAGCGAAGAAAAATTCTTCAATAGATCTTATCTATTGGGATGATCCAAATGAGCTTGTCGAGCGACTCCGATTATTAATTGCTGAAAAATCAGCTGGAAATAATAATCATACTAATGAAATCCAATCAATTATTGAGGAGTTACGTGAAGCTGGACATATATATTAATGTTCACATCTTTCTTGAACCATTAGTATCATGAGTCTCGACTTGTTCAGACGTACGCTTGAGCGACCGCAAGAAGTAAGTCGCGGTCCTCAAGGTATTGGCTTCGATCTTACTTTAGATGGCAATTTTGACTTAAATAATAAAAGATTGTGCAATCTTGCCTCTCCCAGTAATCCCAAGGATGCGATCACCCTTGAGACTTTTCAGAAGTGGAAATCTGTGGTAGATCATACTCTTAGTACGGATACAACTAAGATTAATAAAAATCTTTCAATTCAAAAAGATCTGATTAATCATACAAAACTATTAGAGGAAAATAAAAAAATTCTCATCGAATTTAATTCAATTAAATTTGATATAGATGCTATTCGTGCAGATATAACTAAGATCAATAAAATTCTTTCCAATCAAAAAGATCTGATTAATCATAATCATACAAAACTATTAGAGGAAAATAAAAAAATCCTCATCGAATTTAATTCAATTAAATTTGATATAGATGCTATTCGTGCAGATATAACTAAGATTAATAAAAATCTTTCCAATCAAAAAAATCATATTGATCATAATCATTCAATGCTGGCAGAGGAAATTAACAAAATCAACAACAAATTTAATACCAACAAATTGGAAATAGAAAAGTCTATAAGCGTTGAATTAGCTCATATCAATAAAGCTGTTAGAACTCATAAACATCTACTAGATTATGCTAATATAAGAATAATAGAAATAAATGAGAAACTTAATCCATTTTTGACAGACAAAGAAGATGAAAATAAGACTAAAGAAGCTGAAAATAAGAGTAGAGAAGTTGCAACAACGATATGGAATACTCTTCAGAATGCTTTACTACTGAAATTCATACCATAACAAAAGTAGTAGTAGTAAAGATGAATCTAATAACTAAATTGTTAAAAGATTATTATAAGAGCAGCTGTAACAAGTTTTGGACTAATATTGAGAGAAGTATTGTAGAAAATGGAGCGTCAAAGAGTGGCTGAAGACTTGCACAAACCAGCTCGTCGTAGATATAAACGAAGAAAATATGATATACGTGGAATAGATGAGACTTGGCAAGCTGATCTTGTAGAAATGATACCCTACTCCAAGGAGAATAAAGGTTTTAACTACTTACTCACCGTCATAGATATATTCTCAAAGTATGCATGGGCTGTTCCAGTCAAGTCAAAAAGTGGTAAAGATGTATCTGAAGCAATGATGGGAATATTGAAGCAAGGACGAATACCAACGAACCTACAAACCGATCAAGGAAAAGAATTTTACACTTCAAACTTTCATCAACTCATGAAAAAGTATAAAATCAATGTGTACTCTTCTCATAGTAATCTGCATGCTAGTATATGCGAACGTTTTAATAGAACATTAAAAAATTCAATGTGGATAGAATTTAGCAAACAAGGAAGCTATAAATGGCTGGATATTCTGCCTAAATTGATCAAAGCTTACAATTCAAGAAAACATCGAACAATAGCAATTTAACCAAAAAATGTTTCGAAGGGGAACGAGAAGCAAATCAAGAAGCGATTTCCAGTTGAAGAGTTGACTGTGAAGAAACCGAAATTCAAAGTTGGAGATAAAGTGCGAATAAGTAAAATAAAACATGTTTTTGAAAAAGGTTATACCCCGAATTGGTCAACTGAGATTTTTTCAATCACGAAAGTAGTAAAAACCAATCCAATAACTTACCACGTTAAAGATTATTATGATAATCCTGTAACTGGTGGCTTTTATGAAACTGAAATTCAAAAGACTATGTATCCTGAAATTAATTTAGTAGAAAAAGTTATAAAGAAAAGTGGTAATCGTATCTATGTTAAATGGTTAGGATTCAGTAACGAGCATAATAGTTGGATTAATAAAAATGATATTAAATAAATTAAGATGGATATTAATGTAATGAAAGGATAAGGATTGTAGATAAATAAATAAAAAGACAAATTATAATGTTTAAAATGTTATTTATTCATATATGTATATGTAAATGTAACAATTTGATAAAATAAATAAAATGTATAAAAATTATTTGTACAGTCTTTCTTATTATTATTACTCGGTAGCAGTACCAAATTTAAGGGGATCCCATATCCACGAGTTACCGACTGAGTTAATTGATGGATTGTTTGAATTGAATGTAAATAAATAAAACGAATTATGCAAAACTAAGAGTTACTTGCCCTTCGTCTCGGCAATATCTACTACCGTACAAAGTTTCAAGTCAATACATTGATGCATTGCAGAGAAAAATGCGAACGAAATTTTCGTTTGCATTTTTCTCTGCAATGCGCCCATGTAGTGACTTGAAACTTTGTACAATGATAGATAATATTGAGACGAAGGGCAAGTATCTCTTCGTTTTGCATGATTTATAAAAAAAAAAAAAATAGTTTGTTTATCCCTGCTGAGGAGGTATAGTTATAGTTTCCGTAATGTATTATCTAAGAGATGGCGCTGCGTAAGCAGCATTCGCATTTCTGTACGCAGGTCGCAGGTGTATTATGTATAGTGGAGCTTTATTTTTCAAAATATTTATAAATATTTCGTATCAAAATATTTAGGAATTATTTTAAAAAATTCGAACGAAATACAGTCAACAAAACAGCGCACACATGATGGAAAATTTCGTTCGCATTTTTCTCTTCGCGTATTATGACTTTATAACCTTTGTAGAGTGATTGAGAATACCGTGATGAAGGGCAATTATTTCTTAGTTTTTTATTATTTAACAAAATAAATACATTAAAAAATAGTTTTTTAGCATTGTTGTGAGATTGTTAAGAGATGGCGCCGCAGTATGCATATTCGCGTTTCGCAGGATACTGCTGCAGCAGCAGAAGTGACAGCTACGGACTATAACCACATATAACTCTGCAAGACTGTGCAGTTGGGTCATAGATTATTGTTTATGTTAATAAATAATTATGCTAAAACTTCTAATAGGTGTTACAAAGTCGTTGCTGCAGACCAAAAGGGAATAGCAATCAAAAGTCCCAATTTTCATGCAACAGCTGATTGCTTTTGTTCTTTTACATACAAAAAAGTTCTTTTTGGTGGTCAAATTGCTAAAGAAAATAATCCTTTTTGTTGTAAAAAATGTATTGCATAATTTTTACAACTTAAAATAAACAGTAGAAAAATTTTAAAAAATATGCCAATGTACTGTTAAGAAATTGTTTACATATATTTATAATAAACAGTAGAGTGAATAAAAAAATAGTTTTTTTACGTGTAAGCGTACAACTTTTTTAATAAATTTATGAAACTGTTTAACAGTAACATAAATATTCTAATTATTTTGTACTCGTAAAAGTATTTGGTCTAGAAAAATCTTTTATGAAAGTGTAAAAAAAACTTTTATTTAATATGATGTAGCATAATTTAGTACGTTACTAAATTTTTATCAAATTTCTTAAATTTTATATAATATACAGGATTATTCTTAAATTAACATTCACATTCATTAATTTGTCTTTATTGCAAATTGAATAATACAACATTTATAAACATTGTGTCTTACATGTCAATAAAATTGCCTATCTTATCTATACTTATGAGGTGAATGTATATAAAAATCCGTATAAACGGGGTCAAATGTAAGTGGCTATATGCGTGTGCGTTGCGAAGAAAAGAGTTGCATCAATACCGATAAAAGATGAAGATTTTAGTACTGCGACTTTGCGGAGAATGTTAAACTTTTTTGAGCCATGCAACGGAGAGGCTGCGCTGGAGCATCTGGGGCGGCGACGACATCGGTGAGTCCTGCTGCTGCTGCTGCTGCTGCAACTGAAAGTTGCTCTTGGTAGCCACGTTGATGTCCTGGTGACCTGGTGAGCCCATAGCCCTGGGCCGCGCAGAGCTCGCGTTGCTCCTTGTAGAACATCTGTTAGCCCCCCTCTCCGTCTCCATGCAGCAGGTACACCTCTGCACGGTTCTGAGTAGTGGAGTGCCGGGCAATACTCCTTATTGAGCAGGAAGCGTGAGAGTCGTCGAAGTCGCCGTGACTGAGTCTAGAGAAGGTCTCTTCTGCTGATGGATTTGAGGTCCTTGTACTGGCCGTTGGCCAGGGACAGGATGCAGGATTTGCTAAAGTCGCCGGTGAGATCGTTGGAAGTCGTGCTGCGGTGAATGGCGTATTTGATTAACACGCTTTACTTAGTTAAATAAAGCATAAAATTTAAATAGGAGCGGACGCGGACTATTTCTCGTTCGCTCTTATTTCGCCTGTCCGACTAACAGTTTTCGCATACGAGACGCGTATAAGTATACCGTGTTATTAATAAATATATCTTTATATATACATATAAGTAACTATAACAATTATTTGTACAAAACGCACCTACGTATTAAAGAGTCGCGTATAGATTGCACAATTTCCAACATTCATAACGTTTGAGATCATGGATATTCATATTTTCGTTTATCAAAGTGTAAAACAAAAAGCCAATCCACGAATAGCGCGTGCCTTCACAAAATTTTCTTTATCGTGTAGCAGCTGAAGCATTCTTTGGACATCTTGTGGTCTTGGATCGCCAAATAAACCCAAAATTAGCGCGGATGTAGGATTCGTTGATCTTGAATATCCTCGTACTACCGCGTTTCTAAAAAATTAAAAAGTGTAAATCATAATAACTACTTTTGTAGAGTTCATCTTGAAGACCTCACCTTAACTCTTCTGCTCTCTGAGGCAAATCAGCTTTTAAACAATTGAATTATTTTCGATCGTCCTCACCATTTTTGATAATATGATATAGAACAAATGTGGGAGGCAGCCCTGGTCAATAAAAATTAACCTCACTTCTCTTGTTACTGGCAACGTTTCGTCCCTGGTCTGGGACCTTTTCAAGCCTATTTTATTATGCAAAAGAAAGTATACAACATAACAACAAATTCATAGCAAAAAATAACACAAAAATAGTACAAAAAATATTTACCAAACTTTTACAAAAAAGAAATTAAAAACTAAGTGGCGAATCGCCACGTGTCAACGCAACTTAAATTAGTCAGTCTATGAGAATGATAAGCTAAAATTAGAGCTCACCTATTCACGCATACAAGACTAGTGCGTCGAGATCCACCGGACTAGACCGAAAGGAGCCGAACTCCTTTATATACACATACATACATAACACACCAATCCTATACCGTGAACGCTCCACGTCCCAGCAGACTACGATTTAAAGAAAAGTCAAACTTATTTAAATTAACCATTATCAATGTAATATACTAATAACAAAAATTAAAATACGAAAAATTAAAACCAAAGTTTAAAATCTTTCATTATTAAAAAACTTATTTAGAACAAAATATTGCCTACTAATTAAATTGAAATCCTCTTGTTTATTGATACTATTATTATTCATATTTATAAATAAACTTTCAGAAACTAGTCTTTTAAATCTATTCTTTTCACGGTCCAATATTACAACATTATCAAAATCAAAATTATGGTTATAATTATTTATATGTGTCGGTATAGGCAAAATTTTATCCAATGGAGTTTTTTTATGTTCATCTATCCTTTTCTTTAAATTTCTCTTCGTCTGACCAACATAAGCAGCGTCACAGTCATTACACTCAATTTTGTACACAACATTCGTCTCTTGCCATTTGTCTAACTTATCTTTACCTAACTTTATAATACTGCTAAGCTTATTCGTTATTAACGGAAGAACAGTGAGATTATGTTTTTTAAAAACAGATTTTAGAGTGAAAAAAAGTTTATCATAAAAAGGGATTGAGATGGTATTCTTAGCTTTTTCTATTGTACTTATATTTTTATTCTTACTATTAAAATTATGAAATCTAATACGTCGACGAACACAACAATCAATAAATGTTTTAGGATAACTATTGTTAATTAATATACTATTGACTATTTTTAAATTCTCTCTATGAAAACTATTATGTGATAACAAAAGAGCTCTATCTATTAAATTATAAACAATATTACGTTTAAGTTGGACAGGATGGTTAGACAAATAGTTCAAAACTCTACCTGTATCAGTAGGTTTACGATACCAATTCGTCAGAATATTATTACCATTTATTGACAGTGTAACGTCTAAAAACGCAATAGAATTATTATTTGAAAGTTCGTGAGTAAACTGTAAATGTTTATTATAGCTATTAAATTGGTTCAAAATAATACTCAATTGTTCTTCCTTTATACATAAAATAGTATCGTCAACATATCTAAAATAAAATAATGGTTTGCAATTATGATTTTTATCAAGATCATTTAATACTGATGTTTCTAAATCCTCCATTACTATATCAGCAAACAACGGAGAAATAGGAGAACCCATAGGAGTGCCAAAAATCTGTTTATACATAACATGATCAAAAACAAAATATGTATTATTAAACAAAAATTTTACAATACTTACAATCATTGAAAAAGGAATTTTTGAAGATCTATGGATATTCAATACTCTTTTATCTAAACTCCGTAACACTAAGTCAACAGGAATTTTAGTAAATAAAGATATCACATCCAAAGAAACCAATATGTAACCAGAAGGGATAAATAAATGAGACAGTTTTTCTTTTAAGCTAAAACTATTATCTATATGAGATACTGGTTTTTTAAAACAATTTTTTAAGACACTGTCCATAACTTTGGCTAAAAAATGTGTAGGACTATTGATTGAAGATATAATTGGCCTGAGAGGAATATCTTGTTTGTGGATCTTTGGCAAACCATAAGCTCTCGGTAATACTGTACATGTTTGTGTCAAATTATAGTTTACGTGCTTAAAATCTAAATAATCATTGTCATTGAGTTCTGACAGAATATTATATACATTTTTTTGCAACGAAACTAAAGGATTCCTTTTTACAATCTTATATGTACTCTCATCATTAAATAAACTACGCATTTTAGCCTTGTAATCTTCAATATTTAAACAAACAGTCAAACTCCCTTTGTCTGCTCTAGTGAATAACAAAGACGGATTGTTCTTACAAAATTCTTTGGTAAATAATACTTTTCTTTGAAACTCTTTTTCTCTTCTATTATATACAAACGAACTATTACACATTGTCACTACATTTTTAATTAGAACATCTCTTAACAAAACAGACTCTTTAGCATCGAACTTACAAATACTCGTCTCAAAACTTTTAATAATATTAACAATATCACTTTTATTCATATTGCTTTTAACATTAAAATTATGTCCTAACGAAACAACATCTATGACTTCTTGCGGGAGATCAACATCCGATAAATTTTTCACCCATTTATCATTAATCTGGTTATCTACATTATTTTGTTTATCACTTTTCAGCAACTTAATATGGAGAGTATACGTTAAACATTTTTAAACGATGGTCTAATTTTAGACTAGATTTAGCAAAATCTAATGCGAGAATTAAGTTTTTGATTAAATGTAGAAAGTTTTGTTTGTCGCCGTCACATATTCGTAATAGTAGTAAACGTATTTTTGATTTCAAAAGTAAGTGGTGTCTCAAAAAATTTGCATCATTAATTGATTCTCAGTGTCAAAAAATGTTAAAACTTGAAATCAGTGATTTGTTTGTACACATAGAATTTTTGAAAAAACGTCTAAATGCGATAGCTAACTTATTTCAGTTGTTAAGTATAAATAAAAATACTTTGGATATGTTTTTAAAGTTGACTGAAAGTAAATGTTTAAGAATCTACGGTGAATTAAATAAGTCATTAGATGAAAAATTTCTTAAGTTGCTGAAAAGGGATAAACAAAATAATGTAGATAACCAGATTAATGATAAATGGGTGAAAAATTTATCGGATGTTGATCTCCCGCAAGAAGTCATAGATGTTGTTTCGTTAGGACATAATTTTAATGTTAAAAGCAATATGAATAAAAGTGATATTGTTAATATTATTAAAAGTTTTGAGACGAGTATTTGTAAGTTCGATGCTAAAGAGTCTGTTTTGTTAAGAGATGTTCTAATTAAAAATGTAGTGACAATGTGTAATAGTTCGTTTGTATATAATAGAAGAGAAAAAGAGTTTCAAAGAAAAGTATTATTTACCAAAGAATTTTGTAAGAACAATCCGTCTTTGTTATTCACTAGAGCTGACAAAGGGAGTTTGACTGTTTGTTTAAATATTGAAGATTACAAGGCTAAAATGCGTAGTTTATTTAATGATGAGAGTACATATAAGATTGTAAAAAGGAATCCTTTAGTTTCGTTGCAAAAAAATGTATATAATATTCTGTCAGAACTCAATGACAATGATTATTTAGATTTTAAGCACGTAAACTATAATTTGACACAAACATGTACAGTATTACCGAGAGCTTATGGTTTGCCAAAGATCCACAAACAAGATATTCCTCTCAGGCCAATTATATCTTCAATCAATAGTCCTACACATTTTTTAGCCAAAGTTATTGACAGTGTCTTAAAAAATTGTTTTAAAAAACCAGTATCTCATATAGATAATAGTTTTAGCTTAAAAGAAAAACTGTCTCATTTATTTATCCCTTCTGGTTACATATTGGTTTCTTTGGATGTGATATCTTTATTTACTAACATTCCTGTTGACTTAGTGTTACAGAGTTTAGATAAAAGAGTATTGAATATCCATAGATCTTCAAAAATTCCTTTTTCAATGATTGTAAATATTGTAAAATTTTTGTTTAATAATACATATTTTGTTTTTGATGATGTTATATATAAACAGATTTTTGGCACTCCGATGGGTTCTCCTATTTCTCCGTTGTTTGCTGATATAGTAATGGAGGATTTAGAAACATCAGTATTAAACGATCTTGATAAAAATCATAATTGCAAACCATTATTTTATTTTAGATATGTTGACGATACTATTTTATGTATAAAGGAAGAACAATTGAGTATTATTTTGAACCAATTTAATAGCTATAATAAACATTTACAGTTTACTCACGAACTTTCAAATAATAATTCTATTGCGTTTTTAGACGTTACACTGTCAATAAATGGTAATAATATTCTGACGAATTGGTATCGTAAACCTACTGATACAGGTAGAGTTTTGAACTTTTTGTCTAACCATCCAGTCCAACTTAAACGTAATATTGTTTATAATTTAATAGATAGAGCTCTTTTGTTATCACATAATAGTTTTCATAGAGAGAATTTAAAAATAGTCAATAGTATATTAATTAACAATAGTTATCCTAAAACATTTATTGATTGTTGTGTTCGTCGACGTATTAGATTTCATAATTTTAATAGTAAGAATAAAAATATAAGTACAATAGAAAAAGCTAAGAATACCATCTCAATCCCTTTTTATGATAAACTTTTTTTCACTCTAAAATCTGTTTTTAAAAAACATAATCTCACTGTTCTTCCGTTAATAACGAATAAGCTTAGCAGTATTATAAAGTTAGGTAAAGATAAGTTAGACAAATGGCAAGAGACGAATGTTGTTTACAAAATTGAGTGTAATAACTGTGACGCTGCTTATGTTGGTCAGACGAAGAGAAATTTAAAGAAAAGGATAGATGAACATAAAAAAACTCCATTGGATAAAATTTTGCCTATACCGACACATATAAATAATTATAATCATAATTTTGATTTTGATAATGTTGTAATATTGGACCGGGAAAAGAATAGATTTAAAAGACTAGTTTCAGAAAGTTTATTTATAAATATGAATAATAATAGTATCAATAAACAAGAGGATTTCAATTTAATTAGTAGGCAATATTTTGTTTTAAATAAGTTTTTTAATAATGAAAGGTTTTAAACTTTGGTTTTAATTTTTCGTATTTTAATTTTTGTTATTTGTATATTACATTGATAATGGTTAATTTAAATAAGTGTGACTTTTCTTTAACTCGTGGTCTGCTAGGACGTGGAGCGTTCACGGTATAGGATTGGTGTGTTATGTATGTATGTGTATATAAAGGAGTTCGGCTCCTTTCGGTCTAGTCCGGTGGATCTCGACGCACTATCCTTGTATGCGTGAATAGGTGAGCTCTAATTTTAGCTTATCACTCTCATAGACTGACTAATTTAAGATGCGGTGACACGTGGCGATTCGCTACTTAGTTTTTAATTTCTTTTTTGTAAAAGTTTGGTAAATATTTTTTGTACTATTCTTGTGTTATTTTTTGCTATGAATTTGTTGTTATGTTGTATACTTTCTTTTGTATAATAAAATAGGCTTGAAAAGGTCCCAGACCAGGGACGAAACGTTGCCAGTAACAAGAGAAGTGAGGTTAATTTTTATTGACCAGGGCTGCCTCCCACATTTGTTCTATATCATATTTTTAAACAATTGATTAGTTCCCGCAAAAAGTTTTCGATGCTCGGAATGCTACTCTCAGTCCCAAGATGAGCAGGGCGAAAATGAGCCAGTGATTTACACTGAACAAGATGAGCCGAATCATATAATATTTGTTTAGATGCCTGCAACAAGTATGCACGAATAATGACAATGGTGAAACGCTGCGAATAAAAAGAAAAATAAAACCAAAGTATTTACCGCTCCGACTGCTTTATTTGCATCTTCCAGCTTGAGAACGAGACACGGAAGGTAACCGAGCAAATGATCTGTAACTCGTCGTTGGGAGAGAGGACAAACCTTTGCCAACTTGTGGTTGTTGCCCCCACGGCACTTATCGCTGCCAGTCTCATTTCCCAGTTCCCCTTCTCAATAAAGGGTTTTAGAGCTAACACGATACGTGGACTAATAGGTTTGTTAGTTTTCACAGACATAAGAATAGAGAGCCCTCGTAGAGACTCTAAAACGACATCAGTACTTCCTTCGGCGCTAGACGGTTCTTCTAAACCATGGAGTAACAATTTAATTGAACTTGTGGCGAGTCTACCTAAAGCGAACTTATTAGCTTGTGACAGCTCTTGCTCTTGCTACGGAATGAGCACGTTGAAAGGTAGGCCTCGTGGTCGGAGTGTCGCATAAATCCATAGCCCTGGGCTGCGCAGAGCTCGCGTTGCTCCTTGTAGAACATCTGTTAGCCACCCTCTTCCTGGGTAGTGAAGTGCCGGGCAATGCTCCTTGTTGAGCAGAAAGCGTAAGAGTCGTCGAAGTCGCCGTGACTGAGTCTTGAGAGGGTCTCTTCTGCTGATGGATTTGAGGTTCTCGTACTGGCCGTTGGCCAGGGACAGAATGCAGGATTTGCTAAAGTCGCCGGTGAGATCGTTGGAAGTCGTGCTGCGGTGAATGGCGTATTTGATTAACATGTGAGCTTTATTTAGTTAAATAAAGCATAAAATTTAAATAGGAGTGGACACGGACTATTTATATACGACTGATGCGCTCATCTCTCGTTTGCTCTTATTTCGCCTGTCCGACCCCATCGTTTTGCCGAGCTCGAGAGTGACCTCCTTGCGAATAGATGCAAACAATAAGTTGAACTTCTTTCTTTAAGCGAAGGTTGCTCAATGCAGTTGCGGCTGAATGGCTTTTGGCGCTGCTCGTGCTGATGCAGTTGCAGCTACGGTGGCTGTTGGGGCGGCTGCGGTGATTGCTGCTACTGCTGCTATAGTTGCGGCTGAGTGGCTGCTGGTACTACCTGGTGCTACTGCTGTGGGGGTGACTGCAGTTGCAGCTGAGAGGCTGTTGGTGCTGCTACTGCGATGGCTGCTCGGATCGCTTGAATTTCCGACTGGCGATGGAGAAGACGGGTCTGTTCTCCTGGCTGGAGCAGCAGTCGTTGAAGCCGAGGTTAGCGGTACTGGAATTGGCGTTGGGTAAACGAAAGATGCAGAATCGCACTTTCGAATCCGAGGGTGGGTTATTGCAGAGCTTGTCATCGTCGTTGTCGTTAAGCCTCTTGGTCTGCATGGAAGTCTTAAACAAAAGAAAAAGATGAAATTAATATAGTGAATAGAAACGCTAATAAAGAAGCAGCCTGTGGTCATGCAGAATTAAAAACCTGTTATACAGCAATTGAGCAGGTAGTTGAATTTAAGAGTGATCGGCTGGCCTGGCGACTCTAGGCCTCGAGGATCGTCATCACAAGATCTATAGGCTTCACTACAAATGCAGTTGACGCCACCCTTATCGGTCGGTTGGCCGAAGCCGTCCGTCAAGCGAGGAGAGTCCTTATTTGTAGTGCAGGTCATAGACCGGACTTTCGAATTCGGTGCCAGGTGTACCGGACCCCGAGCTCTGGGGCGTGCCGAGATCATGATTCGCGTTGGTCTGAGACATGTCGCGATGCACACAGTTCTGGTGTCGAATCAGGTAGCTGTCGCGGACGAAGGTGCACCCGCATATGTTGCACTCGTAAGTCGTTGCTGGCAGTGTAAGTGTACACCTGCAGACCAACGGCTGCTCGACCATATGCGCGAGGACCCTAAGCGAAGAGGCGTTGAGAGGCACGGCTATCGGCGAGCTGCAGAATTCATCGAGTATGGCGAGTACCCTGGCCGTGATCCTCAACACCGCGGCAGTAGACGAAGAAGTTTCGGATCCTCGAGCCGTCTCACAGCACCAGTCGGGCTTCGGCGGGTCGGGGCAAGTCAAGGCTGTAGGTGCGGCCGTGATGAGTGTGATTGCAGGCGCGTGAATCATTTTATACTTGGTTGAAGTACAAACTCTTCAGAAGTCGCTAAAGCCTTACCAAGCGAAGTTATCCTCTTTAAAAATCAGGATTGAAGAGACTGGAAGTTGAAGAAGATCTGCAGCCTTTCGATCGTGAATTCGGCATTTTAGTAGTCTGAAATTTTAACTTGAATTAAGAAAATATTTGTTAATTTTGTCAAACAAAAGCTAAACTACTTACAATTCCACATGCCATTCTAGACTTTAGCACCATTTTTTGGTGTTAGGCTTGTGCACTTCTTCAAGTGAAAGCTCAGCTGCCGTCCAAGTAACCGACTAAATTCGGCACCTTTACTTCGCAAAGATGCAGATGTTAGTACACCATTCGACATCGTCCATTTTTTTATAAAACTGGACAAGCTCATGTTGTGTTTGGGTGGCCAGATGTACCCAACCCCATACCAGCGATTAAGTACACGATTGTATGGAGTTGCTTACTTGTTTAAGCAAAAAAAAAGACAAAAACTCCAACCAGTTTGATTCCTCTTCTTTCTATGATCTCGCAATATCTCTTCAAACTTTAAAAGTGTTTTTTTTTTATTTTTATATACCTGTCTCCATGTATGGATGCAAAATCACTGCGAACCTTATCAAGTTCAGTTGTTCTCTTGTTTCTACCAGGATTTTCATACAGTCTTGTATTCTAGCTTTCACCAATGTCTTTAACCGGGAGTCTATATCACCTTTAAGCAATGCCTTGTTGACATCAACATTCTATAAAACAAATACTTTTAGCGATGTTCAAATACAAAAAGAATGATTATAAAAGAATAATTTATTTACTGAGCATTCACTCCAATATGTGAGTCTTTCTTCATTGGCAATACACCTGGGTAAACGGAACAAATGTTGCTCCAAGCCTAACCTATCTGATTGGCCTATGAAAAGATCTCCACTCGACAGCATTTGTGGGTATGGGCTCGACAAGGTTATTTGCCAAAGTATTAAGTAGCTCTTTATCTCCTACATCTAAAAATAAAAACACATAATTGTAAGTTTTATTAACAAGCAACAATAAATTTTTCAAATGAACATGGAAGTATATTGTATGCTTACATAAATATCTGAAATATGAAATCTATCCGATACCGTCTTAGAATCAAAGTATTTCTTTCTCGTAAAAGCTTTTGTAAGTGCACATGTTGCTATAGTACTTTTTTAATTTATCTTCTTTTAGTTTTATAGGATAGTACGTTTTTATACAACTGTTTGAATTCTTCTTTACAGTTTTTTTTTAAAAAGTTTTGTGAGAAGATCATCAAAATGTTGTATGACTATCTCTTTGTTTTCACGAGACCAAGGTGTATTCATGTAAGTTACAACTGCATGCTCTGGTCCCATTTTTACTCAGTTGTGATCTTGTAAAGTGTAAGCGATTGCTGATCTGTCCAATTTTTTTTTGATTTTTTGTTTTGCTGTATCGAACAGTCCGTAGTGCTCATTCAATTGAATAATAATTCTACTAGTTATGTATTTCATTATCATTCGAATAACTTGCAAATTCATACATGCTGTTAAATGAATGCCAAAAAATCTTTAGTACCGCAATCCTTTATAAAATGAAACAGTCCGTTCAGATTAACTGTATGAAGCATAATTTTACTTGTTTTATGTTCCATTGCGATCGTATAAACTTATTTGCTAGGGATTTCTCAAGTGTTTTTCTTTTCTATTTAATTATATCTGAAAAAGGTATTTACCATTACATGATAGAATATTAAATACAAAATATGCTTTGTACAAAAATCATGTCAACGTTTTTTGTATTAGCTGAATAGCAATCTAACCTGCAAAGTTGCTCTGACGAGGAGCCTTGCCTTACGCTTCATGTTCTCGAAAGCGACGGCGTGCTTGAGGTACTGAAACTCCTGGAGGAGTCGAAATCCGAACTAACTTTATACACACATTACAGAACAAGTACGCTAGTCACTGAGAGTCTGTATAATCACTGTAAAACATTGTGTTCGGTGTCGAGGTCATGGCAGCGGCATCGTGCTCCGCGCGCTAAGTACACCGCTACACGTGCGGCAACTCGCAACCATCAGCGCAACCTTTACCGATTCGCCACTCCCCTCTCTACTATTCACAGCCCACTGGAAACGTTCTGTGCATGTATATAATACGCGTTCGCCGCGCACATAATTTTCTGGACCGACGCGGTTGATTTCTGTGACGTATACGTATCTATAGATCTATAGATGCAAGTTAGGCTTGGCTTAAGTACGTGATACAATTATCCGACTTACTTTTGTGGCCTGTATGCTAAGATCTATAATGCTTATGCTTCTTAAGAAAAGATTTATCAAACAACAACCCTCGTCGCAAAAAGGAAACGCATCAATGTTGACACGAATAGAGAATGAGGATAAGTCGTTAAAGTTTTAGAATTTACAATTCCATCGAGGGGTCTTGAATACGTTTTTAATAATGCTAAGTAATAAAAAGTTTAATGGATAGCTGACATTGGCTGCACGGCGATTTCTAGTTCTGATTGAGCTTTAGCAGCTTTTACAATTGGATCTAGCAAACATAATGTATACTTTTAATAAAAGTAATATAAATCGTTGATTCTCTTCTATACAAAAATTACACCTCAGACAGTCAGACGTCAGACTGCAAACTTCGAGCAGTTCGACACAGCCCGCACGGCGGCAGCACCAGTAGTGGCAGCGGCGGCAGCACCAGTAGTGGCGGCAGCGGCCGTAGCGGTAGCAGCTGCAAGCCCGGTACTGCGGAGCAAATCGCCTCGGGCCCCGAATATGAGCCACCGCCGCTCAGCCTTGAGCCTACAGCCGCAACAGCGGCCGCAGCAGTCAAACCCGAAGCCGAGACTCCTGCAGGTGTCAAGATTCTGCGACAACAGCAGTCGGCCGTCGAAAAAAAGGCGCATCTATTCATCGCCATCGAAACCATTATAGACAATACGCCGCTCAGCCGCCCCTCCCCCCCTCTACTTTGACTCTTGACTCTACAAGTGTACAGTCACTGTTGGAGAGTCGCCCTCGCCGGTCGCGTGATCCTGCAACCTGCAATTGTATAACCTCCAAAATCGTCACGATGGCGAAGAGACGTAAGTTTTTAAATGATTATTAGTTTTGAC
>JACCIB010001085.1:0-58175 GCA_018906965.1 Philotrypesis tridentata
AAATACTTTAACGACTAAAATTACTATGTCGATTACTAAAGAAGTAAGTATAAATTCTTCAGAGTTGGTGTTTTTTTAAACTATTAATCAAAATAATTAATAAATATTTAATTTCAGATGATTGATTTAGCAATCATTAAGGCGATTCTTTCGCAAGTTGGATGGCTGGAGAGTCGCGAATTGTTCGATTCAATTCAGTGGATAGGGGGATATACCTCACCGGACGAGGTCGAATACAACTATCCACTCAATACTACAGCTCCTGGGCCAGAAGATATTGCAGATGAAGAAATGGAGGAGGAGGAATCGACACCAAATTATTGCGCGCCGTTAGAAGACAGTGATTCAGAGTCTGAGGATTCGGAGCAAGAGTTCATCAATTTGGTGGATGAATCTTCAGATTCTGAACCAGAGTGCATAGATTTAGTGACTGATGAAGAAGAAGAAGATGATGATGTAATAATTATTCAATAATTTTTTAGTTATTATTTAGTGAATATTATATAATATACAAATATTATACATTTACGATATACATATATATTTACATAGAATTATAAGATGTAATTACAATAGAAATATTTAAAATTATTACTTATATTATAATACATTGCATACATACATAATAAAATAATACATATGTTTTTAACTTAAAAAATTATCGCTTTCGAATATTTTCTTTATCACTAATCCCTAAAAACTTCTTTCGCGGTGCTGCAGCTTTCCTTTTTTTACCGTTTTTCTTTTCTTCATATTTTTCTGTAAGCAATGTCTCAAAATTTGACATTGACTTAGAAATTTTTTCTAAGAGTTTAGTTTGCTTGCGCTTCTCTATGATTACACATTTAACTTGCTCCTGCAAGAAGACTAAATCTTTGTGTAATTTATCTGAGGCATTATTAAGATTGTGCATTGAAATAAACAGTGGAATGCTGCAATTAGAAGGTGCAGTCGTTGACTCGGATGTCAAGTCAATGACTGGTGGTGTTAATTGGGTTGATGCTGCTGATGGTATTGTTGAGGCTGGTGTTGGTGCTGGTGTTATTGGAACTGATGGTGCTATTAGATCTGGAGCTGATACCTGTTCACGGAGATCCTCGCTCGCTTGTTCCAGCGTTGGTAATAGATCGTTGAGTAGCTCCTGCATTTCTTTCCCCGAACACTGCAGTTGCTCATCATCCAATATGCTATTAATATCTAAATCGAGGAGCACTGCAGGTTCATTGTTCTGGCTTAGAACATATTCCAGACCTAGCGAAAGGTCTAGATTGTCCTGTAATCAGATTAAAATGTAATGTGTATAAATATGGAAATAAGTTATATAATAATAAGTTTTATATATATATATATTAGGGTGACACGTTTCCGAGAGTAGCGCTCGAATGGTTCCACCCTCGGCATCAACGTGTGCGCTAGGACATAACGAGCCCGACACAACTTTTCTTTTTTCGATTGGTCAATTATTAAGCTTGCCTCTGTAATTTTAGTGTTTTATATTTAAAGTTACATGAGACATGCATGCAGTACTTTTTATCTCACAATAACTCCGAAAGTATTCAAGTTTTTGAGAATTTTCTTTCACATAATTGTTTCTTATGTACATGAGAATAGATTAGAAAAAGTTTGGTGAAAAAATATTAATAATTAAAGAAGTTAACAGGTGCAGTTTTCGATGAAAAAGGCCAGTTTTTGAGGGCCATTTCAGCCCCCTTGTACTGCTTCTAGAACCTTGAAATTTTGACACAATCTAGTACAACTCATTGAAAAGCAATATCCGAAATAATTTTACACATAATTTATTAACAACAGTCCAAAACATCGACTTAAAGTGAACAAGTTTAGTTCGAAAAGTAGGTGAAAGCAGTAAAATTTTTTTCGGTACAAATTCAACCGGCCCTCGCTTCCCACCGCGCAGGGAACACATGTGTACTGGTCAGCTACGTCTATCGGGTATAGGATAACTTATGTAGAAAAACTAAAGGAAATGTCGAGGCTCGTCCTTCCGGGTCGAGAGAGAGCTGACCCTGCCATAAAAGTTACAATACCGAGATAATCTGTGGAAATGGTGTACATTGTTCAATTATATTGCTCATTAATTTTTTCAGTCATATCTCTACACTAGGTCACAAAATTTACGAAAACTTTTAAACTAACGAGGCAAGCTTAATAATTGACCAATCGAAAAAAGAAAAATTGTGTCGGGCTCGTTATGTCCTAGCGCACACGTTGATGCCGAGGGTGGAACCATTCGAGCGCTACTCTCGGAAACGTGTCACCCTAATATATATATATATATATACACACACATATATATACACCTGCACATTTCCATTCGAGAATGTTGAAACATTAGGTTGTGAATTCGCCATTTCACTATTCAATATCTGAAATATAAATTAATTAATAAATAAAAGCATGTGAGAAAACAATATAAGAGAGAAAATGATGCGAAATATTCGAACAATATACGAGCGCAAATCACTGTATTAGAGAGAAAATAACTCGAAGTAGCTAGACAGCATGTGAGCGCGAATCACTATGTATAAGAGAGAAGCATGAGGTAACGCGAGGTAGCTAGATAGCATAGGAACGTGGAGAAAAACGCGAGGTAACGTGAGGTAGCTAGACAGCAAAAGGCGACGTAACGTGAGGTAGCTAGATAGCATATGAGCGCAAAGAGAAACGTGATGTAACGCGAGGTAGCTAGATAGCAAAACGCGACGTAACGCAAGGTAGCTAGACAGCATATAAGGGTGGAGAGAAACGCGAGGTAACGCGAGGTAGCTAGACAGCATATCAGTGCAAAGAGAAACGCGACGTAACGCGAGGTAGCTAGATAGCATATGAGCGCAAAGAGAAACGTGATGTAACGCGAGGTAGCTAGATAGCAAAACGCAACGTAACGCGAGGTAGCTAGACAGCATATGAGCGCAAAGAGAAAGGTAACGTAAAGAGAGGTAGCTAGACAGCATATGAGCGTGGAGAGAAACGCGAGGTAACGCGAGATAGCTAGACAGCATATGAGCGCAAAGAGAAAGGTAACGTAAAGCGAGGTAGCTAGACAGCATATGAGCGTGGAGAGAAACGCGAGGTAACGCGAGGTAGCTAGACAACATATGAACGCAAAGAGGAACGCGAGGTAGCTAGAGCATATGAGTGTAGAGAGAAAAGTGACTTAATGTGAGGTAGCTAGACAGTAAAGTGTGTAAATAGCGTTAGAGTAGAGCGATATACACGCTATATAATGTATCACACTATTATTATTATTATATGAAACTTTTTAACTTACCTATATCCAAATGCAGTCGATTTGCTGATGTCACAGTTGATGTCTGCAGCTAGTTTTTGAACACTTTTCACTCAACGTGCACAGAGGGTAGGGGTGGATAAATATCTCTCTCTCTCTCTCTCTCTCTCTTACACACAAAATTGGTAAATATTGAGTTATAAAATAATATTGAAAATTACCCCAATTCCAACCACAATAGCACAATTCCAACAGCAATCACAATGATACTGTCACTGTGTGCGTATCTGCGGAACGGAACGTACTAAAATTTGCTTCCCTTACGCCTAGGCTTAAATAAGAAAAATCTGTTAAAAGTATTGGGGTGGTCATTTTCACTTTTAAGCTCTTTAACATCGTAGATTTGTGAAAGTGGGGGGCTAGTAAAATGTATGTTATAGTGCGAGAGTGGGAGGTTACTTGCAACGCGAACCCATCCTTTAAAACCTAAGAGTGGTGGCAATAGAAACGTATAGAAAAACGCAAGAGAAAGGGTAGGTTCGAAGCTGCGTAGCATCTGCGTTAAATACGCTAAGATAAAAAGGTCTAGCGAGTCCTTCACTGCATGTTTTTAAAAAGTGGGGGCTAGGAAACTGCATGGAAATGTGCAAGGGAGAGGAAGTGCTTTCGAGTAAATTTTAGAAGTTCTAGCGAGTCCTTCGCTGTACGTTTTTAAAAAAAGTGGGGGCTAGGAAACTGTATGGAAAAGCGCGTTATATACATATATAAGCTTAAAACTGAGAGAGGGACTGTTTTCAAAGCTATAAACATATATAGGGGGGCCTCTCCGAGAGTTTCGCTGCACGGGGTCGTCGAGTCCTTCACGTGCGTCAAAAAAAAGTTGAGGACTGGGAAACTATATAGAAAAGGATAGGAGAAAGGGCCGTTTTCGGACGATTTTCAGAGGTCTTATAAAAAGTGGGGCTGTGCAAACTAAATGGAAAAAGGTAAGAGTAGGAGTTGTTATAAACGCAACCTCTTCGAGAGTGTCACTGTATGGGGTCGCCGAGTCCTTCACTGCATGTGCGTTAAAAAAGTGGGGACTTGGAAACTATATGGAAAAGGATAGGAGAAAGGGCTATTTTTGAATGATTTTCAGAGGTCTTATAAAAAGTGGGGCTGTGCAAACTAAATGGAAAAATGCAAGAGAGAGAGTTATTTTTAACGAATTTTCTGCAGTATTGCGCAAAGTGGGAGCTATGGAAACTGAATGAAAATGTGTAAGAGAGTGGGTTTGTTTTGAAGCAAATTCTCACGAAACATACGTGCGATAGAGTATTATAAAAGAGCGATGACTCTGTGGTAGCTTCATACAGTCTTATATTCCACGTTTGAAAGAGTGCAGTTAAGTGAGTGAGTATGGATATCATTGTTGATGTACAAGGTTTCAAAGGCTTTAACGACGATTTTTTATTTAAAGAATTGGCGTATGTAGACGCTAGCGATCCGCAAGCGGAAGTGCAAGTGATTACTTTTCAACCTCCATACACTTGGGCAGCGCTACCGAGCGAAATTAAAACTTCCAATTTATGGCTAAAATATTCGTATCACGGTCTCAACTGGAGTGACGGAGAATTACCGTACAATAAATTGACTGAAGTTTGTTCGAATATTTTAGACTTATCTCCGACGAGAAATATCATTGTGTGGGTGAAAGGTGCTCAGAAGGTGAAGTGGTTGCAAAATTTATTCCCTGTAATAAGAAATATTGAAGAATTTGACTGCCCCTCGCTAAAGACACCAGGATTCCGGCTGCCCATAGTCTGCTCGAATCATTTACCAGAGTGGACGAAGAATTGTGCAGTTCAAAATATCAAAGCGATAAAGAATTGGATTTGGGAGAGACAACGAGGATCGCCGCTTTCTTTCGGATCATCTACCTCAGACTATTCATCTGAAGATTCGGGTAAGTTTACAATGTGTATTACTATTCTAGTACCAATTTTACTAAGTTTTCAATGCTCAAAAAAGTTTGAAATAAAATAATTTTATTTAAACGTTTGTCTTTTAAAACTGTAAATTTAAAAAAGTAAAAGAAATTATTGTAATCAGAGCGTCATTATCAGGATTTTTACGACAATTATGCTGATACTTACTATTTTATCATATATTAATATATGTACAGCTAATTAATTATTCTTATTTGTTTATTTTTTACAGAATTATGGATTCAATAAATGCAGTAGCGAAAGTATCTCCATATCTTCCTACGAAAAAAATGAAGGATTTGGAGGTAAATAAAAAATATAAGATTATAAAATTGAAGAAAATTCAAACAAAATTCGGTTTGAAAATTGTAGCTGTTTTGGATGACAGCTTCGATTTCTTCCTGCCGTCGCGAGTCAGTACGCTGCTAGTGGAGAATGCAGCTACCTATGCAAAAATGGAGGAGGAGATAAATAGCCGACATGTCTACCTGAAGTATTTAGGTGATAATTTAATTGAATTTATTTAAAAATAGAATAAGTTTTTTTCATAGTGTTAAGGATTTAAAAAAAAATGATAGTATTTTTAGTTTTTCAAGCATAGTAAGCTAGATAAAAATTTTGCTAAATAATTTTAAGGTTTTTTAAAAAATGTTAAAAGGATTTTTGATTTTATTTCTTTTGTATTATAAATTAAAGTATTTTGCATACGTTCTCTATGTTTACAAGCATTTACAAAAACGGAGACAAGTGCTTAGTCACAATAGCTTAGATATATATATATATATATATATATATATATACGGCAGTAAATTTATAAAATCATCTTACTTACTCTCTCTCTTTATTTGCATTGTAAATTAAAGTATCTTGCATACGTTATTTACAAGGATTAGCATTATATTAAATGTACGGGTTAGATTAACGTTAAATTTATTTACTTTCATCATTACTATTACTTTTTACATTTACATCAATGTAGGCTAAGATTATATGGTATGTGTACTAGAACTATTGCATTGTATATTAGATTTAAGGTTTTTAAGCGCATAAAAATGAACATGTACTTTGACAGTGAATTGCTACCTTCAACATTTTATTCAGTAATTAGGAGGATTTTTTTCTGTAGTATTATAACCATAATATACGTTTAAGGGATTTTACACTTTTCCTATATAAATAAATATATAATTTAAGGATTTTTATACATAAAACATAATCTTTAATAGATATATATATATGGTATGTGTATTAAATTATAAGGTTTTTATTTCGTGTACTTCGACAATGGATTGAGTGGTTTTTATCTAGTCATCAACTGTGTTTTTAGTTGCATTTCACACGTTTTCTTCACCTTAAGCTTAAGTACATTTTATCACTTTGCGTCGTATTACATATATTAAGGATTTAATAATAAAGTAAAAAACGATCCTCTATCATCACTTAGTTTTAAGATTATATTATGTATTTAGTTTTAAAAATATTATACTTATAGAATAAGGATTTTCATTTATATATATGTTTTTAAAAAAGTTTTAGTTAAAATAATACTGTCTTAAACGACTGCTCTAGTGAACATTTAAAAGAATTTGATAATTACAATGCGAAAATAGAATTATATAGTTTTGCCGAAAAGCCGTGGGTATTAATTGTGCATTTTTAAAGTAGATTAGTATTAATAAAGATTGACTAGAAAAATTCGATAATTTTTAATAAATTATATTTTTAAATTAATAAATATCTGTGGAAACATGTGATAGAAATAAGAAGTTACAATTGTCAGTCTAAAAATGATCATTAATAAAGTATTAAATTTTTTATGGATCCACAGCAGAAAGTCCGAATCATATATTACCTAGTTAAAAATACCTACTATATTTAATATATAAAATATTTAATATAACAAAATATGTTATATTAATTTAGGAATTTGAAAACATCAAAGAATTGCTAGCGGTTTGTCCTTGCTGCAACAAAAGTTGTTCCGTCGTAAGTGCGAAGGCTTATTAAATAAGGAATTTATATTTATGTCTATTTTTATAACGTAGTAATTAAGATAATTTCGCAGTAGTCCCAATGACAGACCCCTCACTGTAGCCCCAACAAAAGTAGCTCCAACTTGGATTATTGCATAAGATGTGATAATCAGCTACCTGAACATGTTAAAAAATCGTGGTTAATACATTTCGAATGCGTTCCAATGCAAGTGGTAGTTCATCTGCTTCAGAAATATTAAGGTTTCCGAAGAAAATAAAATAACAAACGCCAGAAATTGAAGATGAACAAAATAAAACGTACATATATTATTTACATAAAGTATTGGCTCCTTTAAATCGATTATACTTCAAAATGAATTGTGAATTGAATTTTTTTTATCTAAATATGACTGAAAATTTTCAATGAAATCTTTGAAAAAATTGTAACGTTATAAAAATGTATTTGTTATTTGTACTTATTTTGAATCAAAACCATCTTTCTTACATTTTATAAATAATACTGTAAAGATTGTTTGAAAATGGCTGTGACGTGAAACGAACGAAACATTTTTTTTATTCGATACTGAGTTTCTGGTGCAATGTGCATTATTTTATGCATAAATACCTACAATATATTGAAATCTAAAAATTCGCATCGAAACTAACCCTTTAAACCACCCTTAAAGGGGATTAAGGGGTTATGCCTGAGTTAAGGGGTTATGCCTGAGTTAAAGTCGTCAAAAAATCGATTTTTTTTTTATTGACTTTTTTCATAGGAAATTGTCTGTAGAATACGATGCTGAAGTCCCTTTTGCCCAAAAAAAATTGGGTAGAAAGCTACAGACCAAAAACTGAAGGCGTGCGAATAGCTTATTTTTAAAAAATCGTAATTTTCGCGTTTTTATTTGTCAGTGCTGTGTTACTGAACATGATTATTTTTCGAGCTTTTAATGCTTCTCATGCATAATATTTGTATGTAAAATACAATAAAAATATCTATTATGCAATTAAAATCCGTTAAAAGATATTAATAAAATGAGCAAAATTATGCAATATTAAAAATTTGCAAATTGCTTATTTCCACATTTTCCTCTTTTTTGTTTATTTAAATTAATAATTTATTTTTAAAAAAGCATTTGATTATTTATTATGCTTTATAAAAAATTAATTAGACGCAAATATTCGTCAATGAATAAAATTATGCAAAAAACGAATTTTGAATTTGGCGCTTACCGACGGGGCCGCGCGATATTCTTTCGAAAAGGCTATTCATCTAGTAACCTGTTTTACCGTATGATTGAGAATTCAAGAGCGCAAAAACACTTGCTTTGAATTTTCATATCAACTTTTATTCTGCATTGCTCAATATTATTAAATAATTTATTTTATAATATTGATAGCATTTGTGGTTAAAAAGTAGAGTAAGTGAGAGTGATTTGTGATCAAGATGAGTCCAGACTCAAGATATAGAGTTTCAGGATCATCTGACAGAAAAAGAAGATTTGGAAGAAGAAAGAGAAGACCCAAGATTTTTCATCAAAAACAGCAATGGGAAGTTTCGACAACAGCACCAGCACCAGCATCAGCATCAACATCTATACAACAAGAACGAGCAACACCAATCACTTCAGCATCACCTACGCCTGATACAGTTCCTTCAACGTCCAGGGAATGGAGTTCAAGATCTGCTGCGCAAGCTTTACCAGGTACCTCAACATCAGTACCGCCAGAAATTCCTGTGTCTAGGTCTAGACAAAAATTAAAATCAATTTATGTAGAACCGAGTGAAATTCAGAATAGAATCTTTGACATTTCTTTGCTTCTGCCAGGATTACAGGAGTTTCTGGCTTGTAAAGCTTGTGGCGGATGCATCAAATTTGATGAAGTTGATGTACGAGGTCTTGGTAGCAAGCTATCCATCACCTGTACATCATGTAACGCAGTTGCTTTCATCGACTCCAGCAGAAAAGTTGGAAAACAAAGTAACGCTTATGAAGTGAACAAGCGTGCAGTTATAGCCATGAGAATTCTTGGTCATGGGCACACTGGTTTGAGCACTTTATGTGGAGTAATGGATTTTTCTACTCCAATCTCTCACAGTAATTTTGACAAAATTAATCAAGACTTGAAAGATGCAAGCTTGATTACAGCTAAAGAGTCGATGAAAGCAGCTATGCAGGAAGATTGCAGTACGGAAAATCAAGAAGATGATCACCAAACTGTATCAGGCGATGGTAGTTGGAGGAAACGAGGACATTCATCTCTTCAAGGAGTTTCAACACTAATACGCCATGCCAATGGAAAGGTGATTGATGTTGCTCCGAAGCAATCCTTTTGCCTAGCCTGCGAGAAACGACCAGAAGAGGATACAGCACAGTACAAGGAATGGTATGAAGCCCACCGAGAAAAGTGTTCTGCCAATCACGAAGGAAGCTCTGGCAAGATGGAAGTGGATGGCATCGTCGAAATGTTCCAGCGATCTGAGTCCATCCATGGTGTAAGGTATGCAAATTACATTGGAGACGGAGATTCAAGAGTCTTCAAAGCACTTTCTGATGCTAAACCCTATCAAGATTTCACCATCACGAAGAAGGAGTGTGTAGGACACGTTCAGAAGAGGATGGGTTCGAGGCTCAGGAACCTGAAGAAAAGCTTGGCTGGCACAAAACTAACAGATGGCTTGGGCATTGGTGGAAGAAACCGTCTAACTGCTCAAAGGATTGACCAGTTGACGAAGTACTATGGCAATGCCATCCGTGGCCATAGTAATTCTGTTGATGAAATGAGAAATGCCATATGGGCAACATTTCATCACAAAAAATCTACAGATGAAGATCCAACTCACCACCTTTGCCCGCAGGGATCAAGATCTTGGTGCAAGTGGCAGAAAGCCAAGGCGAACAACAACCTGAAGAACTTCCACCATGGAGATAGTATTCCTGCTGCCATCATGAACGCAATTGAACCGATTTACGAGGACTTGACGAAGCCAGACTTGCTTGAGAGATGCATTGGAGGCTTCACGCAAAACAGTAATGAAAGTTTCAATCATTCTGTTTGGAAGCTCATCCCCAAGCATAGTTTCAGTGGTCTGACAGTCCTCGAAATTGGTGCCTACATCGCAGTCACTTGCTTCAATGAAGGCAAAGCAGGACTGCTTGAAGTCATGAGGAAGTTCAGCGTGTATCCAGGATCCTCTGCAGTCAACTGGGCCAAGCTTCAGGATCAGGAGCGGCTTCTCTTGTCCGACAGAAGAGAACTACACTCAACACTTGAAGCACGACGAGCCAAAAGAAAGAGAAGTCATCAGGATGATGACTACTACAGAGCTGGTGCTTATTAAACACACATACACACATTACACACATAACCAAATACTTATACACCATACACAACCTCACTTGTAAACAAACAACATAATTTACAACACAAACACTAAAAAACACTGAAACACATTCACAATTTTTTTCTGTTTTTTTCACTTTTGTTTTCCTTTTTTTTTTAATTTTTTTCATTAAACACTTTTCACACACACATCACACATGTCACAGCATCAGCTCTGTAGAAAACAGTCTAGCTGAAAAGTAGGTCAGAGAGCAAGCTAAACAGCTGATTGGAGCTGTCTGCTTGCTTTCTGCCTCCTTAGCTCACCTGATGGACTGTTTTCTCTAACCTCTCAACTACATGAACTTGATATGATGATGATAGTTCTATTCTTCTGTTCATCACATGTAAGTATAGAAACTTATTTATTTACAATAAAAGCATTTTTATAGCTTAATTATAAAAATGTTTCAAATTTAGAAAAATTACTTTTTTTAATGATTTTTCATTTTGTTTCATTTCAGAGGACTGGACACGAATAAAATTTTTGGATTATCCTCAAACTTGACAAAGATGACCAGGATACGTATATCTTTGACTTAAATAAGGTCCAGGTGTGAAGAAAAATTGTAAGTATATTTTATATCATTAAATGTCAAGTTAAACTTTAAATGCTTTTTTCTCAAGTTTTGAATTTTTCTCATCTTAGGTCAGTTACCGCATGATTTCTCAAGAACCAATGGACCAATCAACCTGAAATTTTTTGGAGAACTCCAGGAGGCCTTTCTTCACTGCTTGAACGGAACAGAATTTGCAAAGATAAGTCAAAAGTGAATGTTATGTATCTAAACATACGTAACATTCACTATAATTACATATATTATAACTTATACGTTGCTAAAATTAAAAATTTTTATTTTTCAGTAATTTCCTGCGTTCAAGCTGAGGAGAAGGCAATTTAGAAGATTTTCCATCCAGTTTGGAAATAATTCATCAACCAGAACTTGAAAATTCATGCGGCAAAGGAAAAAATATGCAGAAATTTAGTACTGCATACATGGAACTATTTACATAGTAAGTATGCATAAATAATTTTTTAAAAATATTGAAATTTACTATTAATATGTATATTTTCATTAGGAAACAAAATTTTTTTTATATTCATTATAAATAATTTTTAATTACCTATTAATTGATAAATTGTTTTTTTCAGGTTTAACTCAGGCATAACCCCTTAATCAAACCTATTGCTATGGTCATGAAAAAATTGTAAAAAATTTTAAAATTCATTAAAAAAACTTGACAGTTATTTAGATACCCCTAAAATAGGTTTTCCTGCTGGAAAAACATTAAGAAGATACTTACGGCCCGAAAACCGGCGGGGGGGGGGGGTGTGCAGACCGCGAGATTTCTAAGTTTTCTACACACCGTACAACCCAAAATTTCGTGATGAAATTTTGCAGTTATTTAGGTATTGTTAAATGAAATATATGAGCAAAGTTTCCCTGCTCGGAAAAGCTTTAAGATTCACTTAGCGAATTAAGAAGCGTCGAAATGAGACAATTTCATCCGGGACACTTCAAAAAATTAAAGTCTTTTGCACACCCTTACCAACCAACTCAAAATTTCTGTCTGTAAACCACTGCAAAGTTTGATTACGAAATTTTGAGTTGATTAGTAACGGTGTGCAAAAAACTTTGATTTTTTTATATGCGCCCGGAACGAAAGTGTCGAATTTCGACGCTTCTACATTCGTTAAGGGAAACTTAAAAGCTTCCCGCATAAAAATCGAAAGCATTGGCAAGATATGACCAATGTATTGGATATTTCAATTGCCAATGTATTGCGAATGTATTGGAATAAAAATGCCCAATGTATTGACAATATTTCTGCAAAGCTGCATTTACTTAATGCATAAAAAATATGCATTAAGTGAGTGTAATATTTAAAAACAATTAAAGGTATTTACTTACCAAAAATTATGACTTTCATCATTTTTATTTACAGTTTTTTTAGAATTATTTAGAAATTTAGAATTATTTAGAATTTTCAGGATCCGTACCATCAATCTTCATGAATCCAAGTGGTTTATCTCCCCCATAAGTCTGGTCTCAGACTAAGCGGAGCAGATTCCTGAAAAACACAAAATTAATATAATTAATCACACATATATTGACAATATTAGTAATTATAGTGAATGTTACATATGTAAACATACGTAACATTCACTTTGAACTTATCTTTTTCAAATTCTGTTCCGCTTAGTTTGTGAGGAACCCTGTTCCAAAGGTTTCTCCAAAATTTGAACCCATTTGATCCACTCATTGCTGTGAAAACCTGCGCCAAGTAAAAAAAAATCATGAAAAAATTTAATCCGATTAAAATGCATTTAAAGTTTCTGATGTAAATCATACAAATAAACTCAGCTATACTTACAGAAATTATCCAGCATATCTTCATTTGTTTTTGGAACTCAAATATACATGCAATAAAGCATACTTGGTGGTACGCGTACATCATGCTGTGTGATAATAGTATATAGAAGCTGAAAATAAAATGAAAGTTATCGATACCTATTCATAATCAAGTTATACTACTGATTGAAATTACGTGCACTACTAACTATTACCAAAAACATTTCAAGTTGTTAGAAAGCATACAAATTAATATACCAGTTAGTCAGAATAATAGGCCCATCTTGTTGTCTTGGACCCGTATACCTAAAAGCAAAAAATAAAGAAACAAAGAAAAAGTTCTTTACCGATAAATTATAACTTATTAGTTTTCAATACTTATCTGAATAATTGCTGTACTCTGCAGAAGCTCTTATACTTAAAAACACCATTGAGGTTATAAGCACTTAATTGTTACAGCTGCTAGACAAACTGCACTGATCTGGTGACTTGAAGGTTGGATGAAAAACAGCTGTTTGGCTGCTTCTCAGAAAATTCTACTCTATCGGTCACATAGCAACCTTCATTCCCGACCCGACGTTGGGCAAGAAGGCGCAACATATTCGGGTGGCAAATTCAAATTTGTTGAATGCCATTACTTTAACACATTGAGTTTAATAATAATATAAAATCACACATAGAAAAGTTAATATTTTGCAAAAATAAATTACTAACTCTTGAGAAAAAAACTGTTGGTTAAATGGTTTTTATGTCGTGTTTTCAGTCAGATTTCTCATGAAACTACTCTATAAGAAGCGTCGTAAAACAATTTATTCCACAAGTTTAGTTTTGTTAAAATATTTAAGATTCTTGATTTTTTGAAAATTTGATAGAAAAATATTTATCAGTTTTGAGTTTGTATTTTGAAGGCAAATTGTTTGAGCAAAAAACGACTTTTAGCAACATAATCTACGGACTATTAACTGCGAAAAAAGTGAATAAAAAAAATCGATAGTTTCATAATTTTAACCCTGTCATAACCCCTTAATTTGATATGAGGGTTATCAAAATCGCTAGACAAAAATTAACCAACATAACAAATTTTCGTATTGGAGATACTTATCTGATGCTCAAGATACTCCTATCACTGATAGAATTACCTCCGAAGATTATTTACTCCAGCTGATCGCAGTGACACAGACTCGCGAAAATTTTCTAAGTCCAAAACACACTGAAGTTGTATGTTTTGAATGCATATTCGAAATCTGAGTAAATGACTGCAACTTCATACCTCTACAACTTCAGTATGTTTTGGACTTAGAAAATTTTGGGGAGTCTGCGGTAGTGGGATCAGCTGGAGTAAATAATCTCCTGGGGCAATGCGGCCCTATCAGTGATAGGAATATCTCGAGCATTAAATAAGTACCTCCAATACAAAAATTTGTTATATTGGCTAATTTTTGTCTAGCGATTTTGATAATCCTCATATCAAATTAACCTAACCATCAATCGATGCGTATTGACCTCTCTCTCACTCTCTCTCTCTCTTGCTTCTCTGTTCCTCAAATACATAAACTGCAAAAACAACATGATTCTTTGTGGGTATATTTTTTATTTACAGGTGTTTCCCCATCAAGCCCATGCTAGATAATGAGGACAACGGTTTTTTGATCGAGGCGAATTGTAATATGCAGGCAAGGTAATGCGAGCGATGAAAGCGATGATCAAGAAAGGACGATGATACAACCCACGAAAATGATGATCTAAAAATGACGGTGATCATCTAATATTATTAACTGTGCAAGCGTATACTAAATATTGCTGTAGATGTAATTAAAAACGATTAAAAATCATTAAAATTGTTATACCTAATGTGTTATTTCTTTAAGATCTGTAATAGATCTCAAAACCGTCCATATTATTTTTAATGGCGCTAAATAAATGATGACACGAAATAAATTTGCGAAATATTAGGAATACGTTGGGCATAGCTGTTCCGATTGAAATGCCCAATGCATTGACAATATCTTGCCAATGTTTCAGCTTTCCATTTTTTAGTAAATATTGGCAATGTATTGGAAATGCATTGATGAGTGCAGCTTTGCAGAAATATTGTCAATACATTGGGCATTTTTGTTCCAGTACATTCGCAATACATTGTCAATTGAAATATCCAATACGTTGGTCATATCTTGCCAATGCTTTCGATTTTTATGCGGAAAGCTTTTAAGTTTCCCTTAACGAATGTAGAAGTGTCGAAACGCGATACTTTCGTTCCGGGCGCATATAAAAAAATCAAAGTTTTTTGCACACCGTTACTAATCAACTCCAAAATTTCATAATAAAATTTTGCAGTTGTTTACACACAGAAATTTTGAGTTGCTTGGTAACGCTGTACAAAAAACTTTGATTTTTTCAAGTGTCCCTGATGAAAGTGTCGCGTTTCGACGCTTCTACATTCGTTAAGGGAAACTTAAATGCTTTTTCGAGCAGTGAAACTTCGCACATACATTCCTTTTAAGATTACCTAAATAACTGCAAAATTTCATCACTAAATTTTGGATTGTTTGGTAACGGTGCGCAGAAAACTTAGAAATCTCGCGATCTCCACCCCCCCCCCCGGTTTTCGGGCCGTAAGTATCTTTCTAATGTTTTTCCAGCAGGAAAACCTATTTTAGGGGTATCTAAACAACTGTCAAGTTTGTTTAATGAATTTTAAAATTTTTTACAATTTTTTTCATTTCCATAGCAATAGGTTTGATTAATCCCCTTTAAGGGGTGGTTTAATGGGTTAATTTCGATGTGAATTGTTAGATTTCAATATATTGTAGGTATTTATGAATAAAACAATGCATATGGCACCAGAAACTCAGTATCGAATAAAAAAAAATGTTTCGTTAGTTTCGAACGTTACAAACGTCACAGCCATTTTGAAACAATCTTTACAGTATTATTTGTAAAATGTAAGAAAGATAGTTTTGATTCAAAATAAGTACAAATAACAAATACATTTTTATAACATTACAATTTTTTCAAAGATTTCATTGAAAATTTTCAGTCAAATTTAGATAAAAAAAATTCAAGAAAAATTTAATTTCAAAATTTAATACTTTATGTAAATAATATATGTACGTTTTATTTTGTTCATCCTCAATTTCTGGCGTTTGTAATTTTATTTTCTTCGGAAACCTTAATATTTCTGAAGCAGATGAACTACCACTTGCATTGGAACGTATTTGAAATGTATTAACCACGATTTTTTTAACATGTTCAGGTAGCTGATTATCACATCTTATGCAATAATCGAAGTTGGAGCTACTTTTGTTGCAGCAACGACAAACCGCTAGCACTTCTTTGATGTTTTCAGATTCCTAAATTAATATAACATATTTTGTTATATTCAATATTTTATATATTAAACATGGAAGGTATTGTTAACTAGTTAATATACCTAAAATTACAGACTTATGAGACCAACTTGATTTGGACTTTATGCTGTGGATCCATAAAAAGTTTAATACTTTATTAATGATCATTTTTAGACTGACAATTGTAACTTCTTATTTCTATCACATGTTTCCACAGATATTTATTAATTTAAAAATATAATTTATTAAAAATTATCGAATTTTTCTAGTCAATCTTTATTAATACTAATAAAGATACTAATAATCTACTTTAAAACTGTAAAATTAATACCCTTGGCTTTTCGGCAAAACTATATAATTCTATTTTTGCGTTGTAATTATCAAATTCTTTTAAATGTTCACTAGAGCAGTCGTTTAAGACAGTATTTTTTAATTAAAGCTTTTTTTTAAATTTGTTGTTAGCTAATGATAATTAATAATTTCTCAGTTATGTATATCAAAGTACATGTTTTAGGCAATTAAAAAAACGAATTATCTACTTTTTCTGGGAAGCCACAGATACATGTTTAACAAAATATATAGTGAAATGAAGCCGCTGCTTTGATTGCTGCTATGCTTAGGGTATCCAATATGGACACCTATGCCTAATACACTTTGATGTATTATTGTGATCTATGTCATAACGAATATTGATCGTGTATAGAGTATAATATAAATATTAAATGAGCTTTAAGTAAAATGTTAATAAGTTATGATAATTATATAACTACTACTAACGTACTGGACAAAATGTATCTGTATTAATAATATTGACTTACGACGTTTTCGTTTTATTATGTACTTCATTATCGTTATTATGTTGAACGTTAAGACTTTGTAGAGCTTTTGCTTTTCTTACATCAACACTGTTTGAGGAGTTAAATATATATTTTCCAGTTCCATTAAAATCTTTCAATATTGCAGTACTTTGCTTTAGAGGTGTTACTTCATCCTACAATGGAAATGACACAAATTTTAAGTCATTATTCTTAATTAAATAAATAATAAGTTTGCGTTGTAAACATTTTTAAAAGATCAACATGATTAATATGAAGTTGACAAATTTCATAAAAATTACATTTGATTACAGATTTAACGATGTTCATAATTTCGATATGTGATTGTTTTAAGAATATTTAAACAAATATAGAATAATTATTTTAATCTGGCCTTTGCATTTGTCATGCAATATTAAACTTTTTGAGAAAAAGTACCGTTCAGTAGTGAAACCAAATATTTGTTAACTATATAAGTTACTATATCATAAATTGAAGAGCTACGTACTTCAGAGTCTTATCTTACAACGTCATTGACTACTTATGGTAATTAACACAGACACGCGTAATTTAAGATCATCTTAAACTAATGTTAGTGAGACAAAAAGAATGAAGTCATTATAGGCAGGGAATAAAACAATGCTTTAACCTTTTCAAGTGGTTCGGCCCGTTCGGATTCCGTACAATCGTTATTACTATCCTCAAATCTTATATTTTGCGGGTACGGATACTCAGTTTCGTTGTCATCACAAGATTTTTCGTTGTTAATATCAACTAAAATATATAAAAGATTAAAAATCATATTTCAATAGCTTAAAGGAAAAATGGACTTGATCATTTAAGTTGGGAAAATCTTTGAATCATAAATAATTAGTCTTTATTTAAAGATTATAATAATCTTGACAGTATAGATAATTATTATAGTATATATTATCGGAATTCAATGCAAGTGATCTAAATAGTCCAGCACGGTGTGTAATATAAGTAAGCGTCCGAGCGTAGCAAGTGTGCTTAACGCCATGCCATGAGAAACAACTTAAGCCACGAGCAGATATTAAAAGACTACTAATTTCTGACAGGAGTATCGCATAATATTTTACAGTAGTTATATATATGACCTGATCCCGCTACCATGATAGGTACAAGCAGTCCACTCTGGTATAATATTGCTACAATATAATCAGTGGCAAGATTTTTGCATCGGCCAAGCTGTGAATGCTCTGAAAACATTTGGACACCCTATTACAGTATTTGGGTAAAAAAAATGTTTTCTATCAAAACCCAATAACAAGTAACACATGATATTGTAATTCTAAAAAGGTTGTGAAATCTGACTGCAATATTACTACAATATAATTAGTTTTAACATTTTCACATTAGCTAATTTTCAAATAAGATGTAAATGTCCTGATAATATTATGAAATCCTATCCCAATATTGCAGCAATATTTCTTGCAGCAAAAAATTCTATGAAAATCTAAAAAAAATTGTGCATTATACAATAATTCTAAGAAGGTTATGCAATCTTACCGCAATATTAATGAAATATAATTGGGAGCAAAATTTTTCAATCGGACAATTTTCAAATGAGTTGTGAATATTTTGATAATATTTTCAAACCGTATTATAATACTGCTGCTGTATTTCTTCAAGTTAAAGAAAAGTTGTACATTATAATATTATGATTCTAAGAAGGTTATATAATCTTACCGAAATATTTCTAAAATATATTTTGTGTAGGATTATTCGAACGGCCAATTTTGAAATAAGTTGTGAATGTTCTGATAATATTTTGAAACCGTATCAGAATATTGTCGTAGTATTTCGTCGAGCAAAAAATTTTTATGTTGTAACGAGAGGTTGATGAATGATATTTAAATATCGCGCTCTGGTTGTATTGCACGTTTTGCATGATACAGCAGGCATCGCTGTCGACGTCGCGCAGAGAAGAGTATGGGAATCAGGTCTGCGCGCGTTATACGTTTAGATACAACTTGACCGTGCCGGTGAGTATATATAATCGTGTTCGAGAATATCCTATATTGGTTACTGACAGGGTGCCCGAGGACATCGATAATCAAAGGAATGCGGAATTGCGATCCTTGCTGACTACAGCTGGTGCGAAAGAACGAACGTCTTCTTCTCGCAGGTTATTCGAAAAGTCCAAGCAAGCCCGTTCGAGCGTCTGTACCACGAGGAGTGCGAGTGAAACGACACGACTCCTCGAGCGAGTCTAGGTTGTATTCTCATTGCACCTCGTCGTTTTGGCAGTCGCCGATAATCAAGTATTCTCCATCACGAGATACTCGTTTCTTCTTTGTCAAGGTAATATTTGTGAATCTCTCCGCTGTCGTGCGTCGCGGTCTTTTAATGTGGACAAATTGTACTTGATATTTTATTTACCTCAAATATTCAAGTCTACGACTCTTGTTACTAGTTATTTGCTGAGTATTCATTTTTGTATTCTTTAAAACCGCAACTTTTATGGACCTCAAGTTATTAGCAGTAAATGCAGCACGGGAAAGTGTAGCGGAGAGTTCTATTTATACATTTATTTTTACGACCATTGGCCATACTATCTAAAGTATAGCACAGTTGCTGGGGACGATCTACACTCGATGACACGACGACATTGCATAGTCATCGTGCTAAATCAATTGGCCCCGTTACAGTGTGAAACCAAAAAAATGTTCGTGCATTCTATATGGTTGTACGAAGGTTATACAGCCTTATCGACATATTACTACAATATAATTATGTAATTTTAATGCAAAATAAGCTTTAAATATTCTCATAACATTTTAAAACCGTACCACAATATAACCGCGGTATTTCGTCAATAAAAGAAAATTTTTATGAATACCGAAAAAAAGTTGCACAATATTAAAGGTTAGACAACATTACCGCAATATTAATACAATAGATCGTAATATTACCTCTATATTTTTTCCTGAAGAGGGTGAGAATGTTCACCGAAACGTCGAAGAAAGGAAAAATGGTGTAAGTTATTTTCACCTATTTTCCACATACTTTTGTATCTAGGTCTATAGACTTTTTTAACAATATATTTACTACAATAGTATTAGGAGCAAGGTTTTATATATTTTATGAATAAAAGTTTGATTTTTAATTTTTTTTTTACTTAATAAATAATTACATTACAGATTGTAACGGGCAGTGTCAATTTGATCAAACGCATTTACTCCGATGAGCTGTCACTTTCACTGAAAAAGAAAATTAGTTTTAACTTAGTTAATGTAATTATTAATTTAATTAATATAAAATTAATTAATTAGAACAGGGATTTATTAAAATTTGAAAGTTTTTAAATTATAAAATTCTCCTGGCGTATACCATTTGAGATCAAGTTCTCATTTTTTTACAATTTTGGTAACGAAACAACAACAAAAAATTTTAAGAAAATTAGAATATCAGAAATTCAGATTATTTTAACTTTTTATGTGAGAATAAGTGTTTGAATCTTTTGAAGTGGATATTGAGTTATTAAAAACTCTAAAAAGCGAGTTTATTGCACTTGATGGTATACCCAAGGACCATTAGCAAGGTAATAATTTCGAAAAATCCAACCCAACCCAACCCTATAATATAGCGTCATGAAGCTTTAAATTGACAAACCCTTATATCTATAACTCTTATAGTTATACCCACAAAACCATAAACTTTTAATAAGTCAATAACCCCATAACCTGCAAACTTTAACCTCTACAGGATCGGAAATCAACATTTGCAGATTCAGTATTTTTCTCTTATAAACAAGATCTGGAGCTTTTTCAGATCACTGATCATAAGTTTGCGATCAGATTTGAAAAATTTATGCATCTTACACCCATTACCCATTCGCCTTAATTCCAAATATTCTATTTTTTGGTACACCTGAAATTCGGTGAATATTGCTTTTATGGATCGCTCTCTACAAATCTTGAATCAATTTTGAAGATTCCCACGATCTTTAAACTCTTTAACCTAATCCAACCCTCCTACCCATAAACTAATCTTCTCATAAAATCTGTGACCGCAAGCGTTTCCTCCGGCAGGCATCTGCAAGTGGGTCGTGCATTAGCATAAACTTATTTAGCTACGCTTGCAGGAGGAGAGCAGCCGACAGCGACGAACACATACAACCGCGCGTTAGGCAAAGTCGCCGTGACATCACAGCCGAGAACGCTATGAGACAGCACGCGAAACAGAGAGACACAGCTATCTCACGCCGCCGCGAGAGATGCGCCGAGCCAGGTGCCGCGAAACAGAAAAGACAAGAAAATATTAGAGTGGAGGCTACCGCCCCTACAGCCATATAATCGCCACATATTGGGTCGTAGTAGAGAGCACAAGCTTCCTCCACATGGCGGACAGCCGCCGTGAAAGTAAAAATAGTGCAGTGGCAGAAACGCATGTGTATCGCGTAGCTGCGCGAAAATGTACATTGTGTGCGAAATAATCACAAGAATGCTAAAAATAAATTATAATACAATTATGTTTTGGAGAGCCGAAAGCTGTTGTCGCCGAAAGTATAATTTTTAATACGAAATGGAATGTACAACCACAAGTCTTAAATTAATTTATAACTACCGCCGACGAAGGTCATGTGGGCTCCCATATGTGTCAAACGGATGTGTATGCATGAACGAACTAGTACCTGGATGCGAGGAAGGGCAGTTCTGGAGAGCAAGTAAGCTAGTGATTCTTAGCCGTGCCAGTAAACGACAACCGCCATCGTCGCGAGACGACAAAGTCCGCCGCTGAAAAGTAATTGCGAGCGTCGCGTGTGAGTGTGAGAGCATTGCGAGCGAACATTCTTGGCCGCAGACGAGCCATTCTATTATCAGCTAACGGAATAAAATTAATTCTTGAACCAGAAGTGAGCGTGTTCGCGTCAATTTTTTTATTATACCTTTCTTCGTTCTTTCTTGTGTTGGAATCCTCGTGTAAGCTAGTGGAGCGTGAGTGCGTGCATGTATGCAACCTGCGGCTAAGGCGCCCATTTTTACAATTAGCAGCTACGAGAGTCCAGCCATCAGACAACGGGGTGGAAGCTGAAGACCAGGATCGTCCCCTCAAGTCCACCACGTCACAAATCTTATACCCATTATTCCATGAATCTTTATACCTTTACATCGTTACACCCCTAAACCCTTCAACCATTAACCCAACTCTTGAATCAGTAAACTTTTAGACTCGCAAAACCTTTAACTCATACACCCTTAAGGAAGTTCATACCCTACCGTCGAACTCAAAAGTATACTGCGTCCCCGCATTTGTTGTGTATGAGATTTCCCCCTCTCTTGTAAGAAATATTTTAAGTGTGACTGTATGGCCGAGATACTAGCTCATAAACACGGAAATAGTCTATACGTATGCACTAACACATGCATCATTTACAGAAACTTTACGTTTGTCAACGCCCCACGATTGCATATATGTTGCGACAAGGTGCCTGTACACAAACAGGTACGCACACCTAGCGCAACGCCGTGCATATACACAAGCGTGCAAGCACACGGCAACGCGAGGATCGGGGCGGCAGGAGCCGCACACGAAACCGCTAGAGAGGAAAGGGGAAAGAATAGGAGAAAGAGAGAGACCGACGAATACTCGAGTCGGTCGTAAACACAGCGCGAGAGAAAGAGAGCGCTGTTACTTAGAGAGAGAGAACAAGAGACGCGACAGCGCGTTAGAAGAGGCTGTCGCGCAATTAGGAGTGGGGACTCTGGAAAGCGCCGAGAGCACGACAAAGCGACCACGCCGGTCAGATTTTTCACCTGGGCCTTCGACCCGAGCGCACGCGTATCGATCACCCCTATAAATCGAATACGATGATAAACCACCCGCTGGGAGGCCCAAGCTGCCGCACGGCTCAACCATCGCCCGCCAGCCTTGCCTCCCAGGGAAGCCGCACGAGATCCACCCAGAGGATCCAGGGTCAGTCACCGTCGCCAGACCGATTGCCCTGACTCCAGCCCGATCGCCGCCAACGACGAACCGAGCAGCGGCGAAGTTCGACAGCGAGGCGACGCCACCAACCTCCTCGGCGACGCCGTCCAACATGTAAGTGCAGGCCGAGCGCCTCTCTTTCTCTCTCTCTTTCGCGACGTAACGAGGGGTCTACGAGCCCCAGAGCGCGATCATAGCGTAGGCCAGATTTCGGGAACACGAGCAAGTTAGCGTTGGCCGCGTCGGCCTTGATCCCCGCGGTGCTCAGCGCGGCGACCGAGCGCGGCAATTTCGCCAGCATCAATAACAGTACAACATCAATAACATCAAATGGTACGTCGATATAATTTCCTTACATGCAAAGCAATTCATGATCCCGTCTATTCTGCATCGCCTAACATAATTGTGAATCAAAAAAAGGAGAATTCTAAACGTTATGACATAAAAAACGTAGTATCGTTCCATTTCGTACAGCACATGAAAATTGGGATGCCGATTTCCTTGCTACTATATTAAAAGCAATTGTCTAAATCGTTAGCGATCAGAAAACTACAATATTGTTTTACAATCGCATCGCAAGAAAATCGGGATCTCCACTTTCTTGCCATTAGCTTGGCGTGTGAAAGAAAAGCATCAATTTCTTAATGCCACGAAAATATTCGATTGCTATCTCCATTTCATTACATTGAACGACAAACAAACTATCAATTATCTTGAACCGCTGGCACCTTATGATACCGGTGCCATTGTGTCGTTACAGAATGAAGAATCAGGTCCAGAAGTTCTACACATGCAAAGATATTCGAAGTTCAAATCACAAGAAAATCGGGATCTTGATTTAATGGTTGAGTAAAGGAATCAGTAACTTTGGTTCCGATTCGTATCCCGAATTTTTTACGACTCAAATAAATAGGGATATTGCGTACCTCGATGTGTCTTATTTTCCCAATCAATTTCTGTTGCCGCTAAACCATGACCCCGATTTTCATGCGAAACAGAATCTCAATTTGTTAATGCTTGTAGAACTTCAAGACTCATTAACCGTTTTGTAGTGACTCATTGAAACCGGTGACTTACTAGCTGCGCAAAAATATAGGGATTGTGCTTTTCTATCAATACAATGAAGTCGAGTAGGCAATCCAATTTTTCATGACAGAAAGAGATGGGTGCTTTTCTAGCACATGTCAAACCAATGGAATACTTCTTTTCTGGCACTTTCAAGAAAATAGGAATCACGATTTTCTTGCGACGTGAAATATATTCAGATGTGAATATTACGTTGAACGAAAGTCACATTCTAGATTTTATTGTACGTATGGTAAAGGGCGATACCGATTTCAATGTGTCGTTAGAGCGCCGATTATCTGGTCCTGAATTTCTGCAAACGCAAAGATAGTATGAGTTAATCACAAGAAAATCGGGATCTTGGTATAATGGTTAAGTATGGAATTCGGGAAACTTCCAATCTGGATCCCGATTTTTTTTGCGTCGCAACTAAATCGGGACACTGCCTTTCAAGATGTGTCTTTTTTCTCAATTAGTTTAGTCCCGAATTTCTTGCGGTACAGAATCTGAATTTATTTGTGCTAGCAGAACGTCGAGACTCATAAAGATTTCTACTGACTTTTACTACCTGCGCAAAAATATTGGAATTTTGCTTTTCTATGCTCAACCATTACACCAAGATCTCGATTTTCTTGTGATTAACTCATACTATCTTTGCGTTTACAGAAATACAGGACCAGATAACTGGTGCTCTAACGACAGAGTGAAATCGGTATCGTTCTTTACCAGACGTACAATAAAATCTGGATTGTGGCTTTCGTTCAACGTAATTTTCACATCTTAATATATTTCACGTCGCACGAAAATCGGGATTCCTATTTTCTTGCAAGTGCCAGAAAATCCATTGGTTTGACATGTGCGAGAAAAGCGCCCATCCCTTTCTGCCATGAAAAATTGGAGTGCTTACCCGATTTCATTGTAAATGATAGAAAAGCACAATCCCGATATTTTTGCGTAGGTATTAAAAGTCAGTAGAAATCAATGAATGAGTCTCGACGTTCTGCTAGCAGAAAGAAATTCAGATTCTATATCGCAAGAAACTCGCGATCCTGGTTTAGCGGCTGTGCAAACTGATTGGGAAAAAAGACACATCTGAAAAGGCAGTGTCCCGATTTAGTTGCATCGCAAAAAAATCGGGATCCAGATTGGACCCAAAGTTTCCCGAAGTCAATGCTCAACCATTACACCAAGATTCAGATTTTCTTGTGATTAACTCATACTATCTTTGCGTTTGCAGAAATTCAGGACCACATTCTTCTATTTTCGTGGTTGCAAGAAAATAGAGATTCCGATTTTCTTGCGAGGCGATGAATAACAATATTGATATTTTCTTATCGCTAAAGATTTAGACTTTTGCTTTTAGTGAAGCGACACGGAAAAGGATACCACAATTTTCATGTGCTGTTCGCAGTAGAACGATTTGTGCTTTCCTTATACCAAACGGATTGGAATTATGTTTTTTTTAGTCGCAAAGAAATCGGGCGATGTAAAAAGTTTGGGATCCTGAATTGTTTCGCACATAAGGAATTGTTCTCATCGTACCATTCAATATTACACATGGACCAATAGTAGTAACCGTTTTTTTTTGCAACGCACAAAAATCGGGATCCTGATTTTCCTGCAGCTCTACAATCTAATATGTAAATAGTTGGGCGGTTGAAAGATTCACATATTAATATATTTCATGTCGCAAGAAAATCGTGATTCTTATTTTCTTGAAAGTGGCAGAAAAGAAGTATTCCATTGGTTTGGCCAATTGGATTGCCTACTCGACTTCATTGTATTGATAGAAAAGCAGAATCTCGATATTTTTTCGCAGCTAGTAAGTTACCGGTTTCACTGAGTCACTACAAAATGGTTAATGAGTCTTGAAGTTCTACAAGCATTAACAAATTGAGATTCTGTTTCGCATGAAAATCGGGGTCATGGTTTAGCGGCAACAGAAATTGATTGGGAAAATAAGACACATCGAGGTACGCAATATCCCTATTTATTTGAGTCGTAAAAAATTCGGGATACGAATCGGAACCAAAGTTACTGATTCCTTTACTCAACCATTAAATCAAGATCCCGATTTTCTTGTGATTTGAACTTCGAATATCTTTGCATGTGTAGAACTTCTGGACCTGATTCTTCATTCTGTAACGACACAATGGCACCGGTATCATGAGGTGCCAGCGGTTCAAGATAATTGAGAGTTTGTTTGTCGTTCAATGTAATGAAATGGAGATAGCAATCGAATATTTTCGTGGCATTAAGAAATTGATGCTTTTCTTTCACACGCCAAGCCAATGGCAAGAAAGTGGAGATCCTGATTTTCTTGCAATGCGATTATAAAACAATATTGTAGTTTTCTGATCGCTAACGATTTAGACAATTGCTTTTAATATAGTAGCAAGGAAATCGGCATCCCAATTTTCATGTGCTGTATGAAATGGAACGATACTACGTTTTTTATGTCATAACGTTTAGAATTCTCCTTTTTTTGATTCAGAATTATTTTAGGCGATGCAGAATAGACGGGATCATGAATTGCTTTGAATGTAAGGAAATTATATCGACGTACCATTTGATGTTATTGATGTTGTACACGTAGTTGATTTCATTTTTTTAGACCGCATGCAAGTCGGAATCCCGGTTTCCTTACTGCTCTACTAAAATCGGATGTTAAAATGATTCGGTGGTAAGAACATTTTTGTATTAATTTTGTCGCATTTTATCACGCCTCTTCTACCAGACTAATCGCGAGGACAAAGTTAGTCTGTTCAAAATTCTTGTATTTAATTATTGAATTTTCACAAGACAAATCGTACAGGTAAAACTAGTTTGTTGAATAGTCTCACATTTCCTTTCACAATTCATCTTGAATTTTCTGCGAGACCAATCACACAAACATAAGTAGTCTGTTGCAAAGTCTTGCATTTTATTTCGTATTTTTAGGTGGTACGCAAGTTGTGTCAAAAAAACTATGGATCATACCACCTGGTGTGCGTAATCGGCGACCCTGTTTAATTAGGCGCCTTCCCGGCACCTGGTGCACAAATTCTGTTGAAAAAGTAAGGAGCGCACCACCTGGAGTGCGTAATCGGCGACCCTGTTTAACTAGATGCTTTCCCAGCACCTGGTGCGCAAGTTCTGTTGAAAAGCTATGTAGCGCACCATCTAGACTCCATAAGCGGGCTCTCTTCGTACTTAGACGCCCCATTGATACGTAGTGCCCGAGTTTAGTATAGGACGCGTTTCATCTAGCCTTCGCTTATAAGAATCGCACAGCGCACTATGTTCTATTCTTCTTGTCGGTATAGGTATACTTATGTACATACAAAGCGCGTTCTATATCTATATTTATTTGTTTATATTCGTAGCCGACTATTCTAACCTATTCAAAAACAGCTTATTTAATCATGATTTTCTCAAAATCTAGCCATTTTCCAGAGTTGTGCCGAGCAAGTCTTTTGTTCAGGAGACTATCAGCTATAACTTATCAAAGTTGCAACCGATTTGACCGGAACCTCATTTCCTATCATTTTGTACGGGGTCCTTTCATCGAATTCATAAGAAAACGACTTTGGGTATGAACCTTCTTAAACCCATGAAACCATAAACCTTAAACTCTAAACCTTGAACCCTTAACTTTTATTTTTTACAAGAAATAGAGCTCGATTGGTATTATTGGACCAGTGTCGATATTTTTGCACTGAAGTCATATAATAATCATGGTCTGGTTCCCGAAATAATCTAAAAATTTTAGGTTTTAAGCCGCCATATTAATTGCTGTCAATTGAATATGACAATATCTATACATGAATTTCGAAGTCATAGTCCATAAACGCAAAACATTCACAAATTATGAAAATTCAACGACGGTTTCCGTATCAAAATGTTAAATGAATAGTCATTTTTACCCTAATTTCATGTTTTTTGTTAAATAAACACGCTCATTTATTTTTTTCAAAACTACTGCTTTTTATAAAGAAACTTGCCAATTTATTTATTGATATCACAACTTTCTTTTGTTAAAATTGAAATTGTAATTTATAAAATATTACTTACAGTGATAAATAAGGCTGATTCAGTAAAGTCTGCTGTTTATAAATTTCTTTTTTACGATAAGTTCATCGGATCACTTGTAACAGAGAAAGAATAATTTATTTTAATACAAAGAATCATGTTCTATAATCATAAAGTTAATTTATTTGAAGATAATTAAAATATACGTATCTGACAGAGTGAAATCCATTGATAGTATTTTGATCCTAATGCCACCTTTTCTGCAAAGTCATTTTTTCACTTGAAACTTTTTATAGGTTCTAGATTAAACGTTAAAGTTTTAGGGGCTTTTAACGCAATTTAAATAATATAATTTGTGATAAACTTGGAGTTCCGCGGGGAGGTTATAAACTAGCAGAAACCAACAGTAGATTAGTACTTCAGATTAGACATAGTTATAGTACGAAGGTGGGTTGCCACTAAGTTATGGGGATATAGAGATCACTATAACGAAGCTATGAAGTGTTAGTCTACTGTGGGTTTTTGCTAGATTATAACCTTCGCGTGGATCTCTAAGTTTATCATAAACTATATTATTTAAGTCGCGTTAAAAACCCCTAAAACTCATACTACGCGTTAGATATTCGTTTTTTAAATAATGATGATCCAAACATAACTACTTGCTGTACAGACGGTGTCGAAAAAAAAAATTATTATTGCAATAATGCATAAGCTATGTACATTAGTTTTTTAAATTTATAACTTATTTAGTTGATGTTAATGATTCTTAGTAATTTAGGTATTATATATCATTTAAAAGTAGTGAAATCTTCCTGCACCGCCCCCCCCCCCAAACAAACTTTATAAAGATATAAGGCTGGCAAGTATAAGGTCGTTTCTTCCTATGTAAGAATTAAAGATTAATTTCATAACTTTTGATAACCTTAATGTCACAAAAATTCTAAGAGTTTACTTTATCTATACGGTTATTTCATTGTTTTAATCAAAGATAATTTTCGAACTCTCAATTTGGATCCCTTATATGATAAAAATTCAAATCTATGTATCTATGTCTGTTGGTCAGACTACTATTTCTTTAGTGTTACTTCTCCTATACCTTCGATTTTACATATATTTCAATTTTAATTTAAACAAAAGAAAGTTATGATATCAATAAATAAATTGGCAAGTTCTTTTATAAAAAGCAATCGATTTGAAATAAATAAAAAAGCGTTTAAAAGGGGGAGGATTATATATATATGTATTTATATAAACACTTGATCAAATTGCAGTACGTGAAAAGGTACAGTCGGGTACAATTAAAACTTGGAATAATTGCTACTGCTGCCACTTTCTGCGCATTCCAGCTGACGTTTGGTGACCGATCACGATGACGCCGTATTTACCGTGGGAGATTAGGCAACCATTCTTCCGGTAAATTGAGCGTTCGTGATGGGTCACAAACATGCGCAGAACATAGCGCCAATATGTCATTATTCAAAGTTTCAATTTAACCGTACGGTACATGTAATAGAATGGCATGATGTTCTTACATGCCATTATCACATGACAAATGTGCCCATAATATGTGGTAATATCATATTTGTCTAAAATTATTATGTAATTTAACAAGATTGTTTCGAATCATGAAAACTTTTTCTTTTATTTATGGAAGCAATGAGCGGATGTACAATCTATTCTACTTAGTAATTCAGTAAATGTGTGGCTATCCCTATTTCACTAAAAATCTATGTCGAGGACGATTATATACAATGTAACGTGGCAAAATGTCGCCACGTCACATCGGGACTCGAGCTGTCGGGGTAGAGCGTCTCAAGGCCGAATGAATGAGATCCGAATGCATGTGGTAATGGCGTATGTTTTTCTTCTGAGCAACAACGCGACGAGCGGAGAGATAGCGGCGAGAGGAGGGAAATACGGAGGACTTCTCCGACACTCATTCAAGGGCGAGAGGAGGAATCGGCGAAAGAGGACGTCAAACTTCGGTGTCGCCATAGTCACTCAGATTCACCCAGGACGTTCATTCCGTTCATCACTGAAGAGCGGACGTAGGTGATGAACCGGCGGGGCTTCCTACGTGAGCGTTTGATGCAGCAGGACCAGCGTGACGGCTGCCCTCCCACGAACGTTAGAAGTAAAGCAGCGACTTCGGCGCTCAAGTTAACAGGCGTACTCCAGAACCAAAGGCCTAGGCAGACGGATACGCTGAGAGTTATCTTGTACTTCCTGATTTGCATTTACCTCGGTGGTACGCGAATCAGCGGTGTGAATACTGGCTACCTATCGTGACAAGCATTCGAATTTCGCGGCTATCTGCTCCAGCGTCGATATTAATCGAATAGCCTAGCGCGCATGCGTAGCGGTCGACGATGCATGGGACGAACGAGCCTGTTGCAGCGCGAGCGCGCGGGGCCGTCGTCCCAGGCGAACCGACCAATGGGAGCGCGCGCGGAGCGGCGGCACGGGAGAGCGGGAGCGTAAGGCAAGCGACGAGCGCGCGAGCCGGCACTCTCCTGCCCCGGCCGCTCCAGCTCGGACAGCTCGCCTTCTTCTCCTGAGGGACTTTCTTTCTTTGTGCTTTTACTTGTGTTATCGTTGCTACCTATGAGGATCCTGTTGGCGTGGACAACTGGACAGGGAGGGATAAAGGTCGGTGAGTCGTTTTGAAGTAACAATCTAAGTTTCCCTCGCGGGCATTCGCGCAGTTCCATGAGCGACCTCTTCTACGCGTCGTTCTTTGTCCAACTTGAACGCGAACACCAGCGCGGCTAACTCGGCTAACTACGTCGTCTCGTCTTAGTTAAGATTACTATTAAGAGTGTATATCTGAGAGTGCGTGCTACCTCGGGCTACCTGGTCGGATATCGGGAGTGATAGCGACATTAGCTTCGGGGCTACCTGTTTGTTTCGTGGAGTGTATCGTGAGTACGGCGGAAAACTACGTCGGCGAGTGCAAGGAGACTCGTCCGACGTTCGCGGTTAGCATAGAGGAGCAGGAGGTGCCGTAAGTCGTTGGAACGCGGGCAGGCTCCCGGCCTAACGTAGGTTACGCGGTAGCTCTCGGGCGAGGAGTGTTCGAGAGCTATCCTAGGTTAAGTTTGGGTGATCGGTCGCTGTGAGACTAAGTGTGAATGTACGATTTTGTCCTCGGGCAAAGTGTGATTGTGCGTCGCGGTGACGAGTGTGTATGTGCGCCTTGAGACGTGCGAGAGTCATTCCGTCTGACTTGGGGCTACCTGCGGTTTAGATCACTAAGTGCGCGGATACCTCGGCGAAATAATTAGGAAATAATATAGAGTTGCGGATAATATTTGTGGCTACGTTACGCGAGTAAATTTTCAACACGTGAAATCTTTTGTTTATTGCTACCTACAGGCTCTCTCTTTATCTGTGGAAATTTGTCAAACAAGTGTCCAATAAACGAGAGCTCTTAGTTAGACGGGTGTATTTCTGTCATCCCGAACCACCCTCTCTCCTTACCGAAAGTGTCGGGCTGAGCTAGCCACTCTACGCGACTACATCTCCGCGTACCCGACTTGGTGCAGGCAACACCATCGACGCCTCATTTTCCGCCTTGTTCCCGCTCGAGTCTCGAGCAAAGGAGCCGCGAGGTTCTGACGCTGAGGGTCAGCGTCTGGCGCCAACCGGGATCACCAGGAGAGATTCCTCGGGAACAAGGCCGACACGTAACGGCTTAGGACTAGCAAAACCAAACGTTACAACAATTATATATTAGATTTAAATTCTGTTGATTTACATTCATTTAAAAAAAACAGGAACAAATTCTACCATGTAGAACGCAATTTTTTTACGGAAAAACTTGCCGTCCCGTCCTATCATAGATAGCGATGGATACCATCATCAAATTATGCAAGGTTAACCAAAGTAACTTGTTAATGAAACACCGTTAGAAGATCTCTTAATCGATTTTTCATTCTATATCTATCTCACGTATCTATCTCACGTAGACATCTATACTTACTTATTCATACAAATTTCGCACACTTTTCTAATGGCTCGTTTGAAGGTACTTTAGCTAATTTCCCAAATACTAACTCGAATGCTGTGAAGGAATGGCTTTCGTGTTGAACCGTATTGTAGTATAATGTTGAGAGCTCAAGTAATTCATCCCATGATTCATATTGCATTACTGTTTTTAAATATTCTGCTAATGCAGGATGTGATCGTTCTAGTGAACCGTTTGATTGTGGGTGATAGGCAGTTGTTTTTACTTGTTTGATTTTAAACTTTTTTGTTACTCTTTTTAGTAGATTTCACATAAAATTGCTTCTTTGATCCGTTAGGATCGTAATTGGGTCTCCTAAAATACAAATTAATCTTTTTATAAATGCGTCCGCTACTGATGCAGCCGTGGTATCTTTCAACGGTATTACTAGGCAATATTCTGAAAAATTGCATTGTATTGTTAATATATTATTGTATCCATTTTCTGTAATTGGAAAAGATCCTACTATGTCTAGGCTTACTTTTTCCATTGGTGCGTGAGGTGTGTCTGTAATTTGCATTGGTTGTTTTGCTTTAATTCTTACTAGCTTTTTTACTTGACACGTAATGCAAGTGCGTATGAAATTTTGCATATCCTCTTTCACGTTATTCCAGAAGTATCGCTGCTTTATTCGCCTGTACGTATTTGTAATTCCTCTATGTCCTCCTATTGCTGTGCTATGCATTTCTTGTATTATTTCACTTCTATCTTTTTCCTTGATGTATTTTATTATACCCGTACAAATAATTATTTTCACTGATGTATTAAATCACTTCTCGGTCACTTCTCGGTGATGTCATGGCGGCGGCTGTGGCCCGTCGGTGCGCTTGCTAGCTCTGCGTGCCGCACGCGGCCGCGTGTGGTAGTCGGCGGCGCTCCTACTCATTGTGCGCTTTCTAGCAGCTCGGCGGCCGTGGCGTCACAGCGGCGACTCGGCTGGCTGCTGTTCTCTTCGCGCGTTCTCTCTCCTTCTCCCCTGTAAACACTTCTCGGGTGTCTGCAGGAAGCTACCCGGCTTTCACAATGGAATCTTCGTCTCAAGCATCATTCTAAACACTCTTACAGTCCTGATTTCTGCCCGGAATACAGACGCGTATGAATCCAGGCTACAAACCAATTCCTCGGTACCACCTTTCCTCCATGCTCTGGCTCCTTCACACTGATCCGTCTTTGATCCATCTGTAAACCACAACTCTCCCACCTTAAGTAGATCGTGTGTGCCCCCAATCCATTCCATTCTTTGCGGTATGATAATCTTATATGGTTTAGTGAAAAGTAATTTCCCAACCATCCTGTCGAATTCCTTCGACATTTTTATTACATTTTTCATGATCTCCTTTGTTATCCCTTCATCCGTAAACCTATCACTTGACTTGGCTCCAGAGAGCTCACACGCCAGATCTCCTTAGTCATTCATCCGAACATAGCCATTTAATATCTTGTCTAAAAGTTCTCGCTCTGAGCTTTTCAATGGTGACTGTGCCGATTTGATGCGAAGAACCTGGATCGAGCGAATGGCGTCTATACATGAACTGACAATATCTGGGAAATTTTGGGAAATTTCCTAAATCAACTTTGAGAAGCCATATCTTTTCTGCCGCTTATCCGAGCATAAACATTCAGTATCTGTTTGAAAAGTTATATTTCTTTCTCTCTCGCTCTCAGCTTCTCAACGGTCACTGTACCGATTTGATACGAGGAACCTGGTTCGAGCGAAAAGCGTCCAAATATGGAATGACAATATTTGGGAAATTTTGGGAAATTTCCTCAATCATATTTTAGAAGCCGTATATTTTCACCCGTTTAACCGAAGATAGCCGCTTGATATCTTTTTGCAAAGCTTTTGCTCCAAGATTTTTTACAGTGACTGCCGATTGGATGTGAGAAACCTAGTTCGAGCAAAAGGCGCCCAAATTGGAATGACGGTATCTGGGAATTTTAGGATAATTCCTAAATCAAATTTCAGAAGCCATATCTGCACAGTGGTTCATTCGAATATATCCGTTTAATATCTTTTCTAAAAGTTCTCGCTTTCAGCATTTCAACGCTGACTGTTCTGACTATATGCCAGAAACGTGGTGCAAGCGAAAAGCAGCCAAACATAGAATGATGATTATTTGGGAAAATTTGTGAAATTTTGGGAAATTTATTAGATCAAATTTGAAAAGCCATATCTTTTCAGCCGCTGATCCGAGCATCACATGCTTTGAAGGCGCTAGCCCTCATGTCCTTGGCCAGCGGTGAGATTCCCAGCAGGAGTTCCCTGGAACCTTCGGGGTCGACCTCATGGACCCCGCCATTCCTCACACCACAAGCTCTTGGACTCGGTTTATCACCCCGCATGTCACTCCTGGTCGAACTTATGTGCCCATACAATGGCTCCGTACGTCAGCCTCGGTTTTATGATAGATTTGTAAATCCATCTTACCTGGAGCAGCCCTAATCCCCAGTGTATTCCTATCGCCCTCCTGCAAAGCCAGAAGGTATTCACAGCCTTCGTGCATTTGGTCCTTATGTGCTTACCTCAGTTGAGTTTTAAGTCGATTGTGACCCCCAGGTATTTAACCTCCTTCGACAGTTTCAGTGGAATACCATTCAAGACAAGCCCCTCTACCGTGTTGGTTTTGTACCTGTACCTGTACACCGTATTGCACCACTCCTCCACGAGGCTCAACGCGTATTGCATGACTGTCGCCACAATATCCCCGTAGTCGCCTCTCAGTAAAATCAGGATGTCGTCAGCAGACGCTTGCGCGTATGCATTAGGCTGCCAAGTTCTGCATACATTTTTGAATAAATAAAGACTATGTATCTCTTCGAGCCAAAACTTGTTTATTGTCCTCATTTTTGCGACGGAGAATCCGTCGTAGAAAAGCTGAGTGACTCTCCTGCAGGCACCCGAAACCGAGCAGAAGAATATACTCTAAGGGCAACGGGTGCTTACAGGAGAGAACAGCTGAGCCGTAGCCAGGCGCCGGCACTGAGCCGCGCCGTAGGAGAGAGAGAGAGAGAGGGAGAGCGCACGAGAGTAGCAGCCAGCCGAGTCGCCGCCGTGACGTCACGGCCGTCGAGCAGCGAGAGAGCGCGCGAGGAGTGGGAGCGCCGCTGACTACTACACGCGGCCGCGCGCGGCGCGCAGAGCCAACAGGCGCACCGCTGGGCCGCAGCCGCCGCCATGACACCGCCGAGGAGCACGAGGCGACGGCGAACGCAGCCAGCGCATGGCGCTACAGCGAGCGGCGCGACGTGCGGCTGAGCCGCGTATACTATAGAGAGCGAGCGCGTGCGTATATGTGTGTGTGAGCGCGCGCAGCACGACGCGTGCCGAAGAGTATGTGAGTGCGAGAGAGACGGCACGATGCCGCCGCGGAGCACGAAAGAGTGGAGGCTACCGAGCCTCGTGTGTAACGCGAAATGTTATTGGCGGTCGGAGTAGAGGCGCCAGGGCTATCCACAACGGCATTAAGCGAGCGAGTGTGCCGAAGCCGGAGTGCGAGTGAGAAGAAAATAAAGATAAGAAATTTGTAAATTGCCGCGGCCGATCACGTGACGACTGTACATTGATGCGAGCGTGTATGTGTGAGATCGCGAGATAGAGCGCCGAGGCGAGTGAGCGAACGGGCAGTACCGAGCCAACCTCCTAGTGAGCAGCTTCGAGCATCGAGAGTTTTTGAGAGTTTTGAGAGTTTTTGTGAGAGTTTGTTCAGCAGCCTTTATTCACCCGCGCACAACCGCGTCTCGTCTGTATTCGCGTTCGTCGTTTTACAGAGTACGAGACAACGGCCGTACGCGAGGAAGACTGCGAGCAGCAAGTGTAGTGAAAGTAATAAAGGAAATTCAATTAAATCTAAGTGTTTAAATTCATATATCATAATTACCGGCTCAAGCGACCCGTGAGACAGAGAGTCTTCGCCGAGGCCCGAGCCTGTGAGTGAGCCATTCGTGTCGCGTCAAGGCGCCCGCACCTGGAAAAATAATAGACGCGACGTGTAGCTCGACTCAGGACCGCGGAGGGGAAGGCCCACGCGCGAGCGCGAAAAACTCCCCGAGAGACGCACCGACGTGCCTCTCTCCTCTCGCCCGCCGCAGCCACCTGCCCCGCCGTGTCACAATTTTATTCAAATAAAAAATAATAAAAAATTTTTAATAAATAATAATAAATCAAACGCAAATTTATCTTAAAACAATACGAAACAAATTACATTGTCCAAACGTCGGCCCTTGCTGCTCGACGTGGCACACACTAAATAGAATATTTTAAAATTAACTTTAAATTTAAATAAGAATTCTTTAAACTACTTTTAAGCTAAAAACTTACGCAGACAATGATCAAAATTCTTCCTTGCTACCGGTGCCGCGAGATGTTAATGCGACATCGGAGGGCCTAAACAAACGACTACATCTAACACTGCCCGTACGTTGCCTTTTATACGCAACGAATTACATACACAACCTCACTGATTTACATACGTAAATAATCCGCATCACACAATTCCCTCGATACAATCATTACATCGTAGAAACGCCGACCGACAGTAAACGGCAACCATATAATTCTAAGAGGAGGCACTATTCTTTCACTAAATGGCAAAGCCGAGTGCACACGCAGCAAGTTGAAACGCTATTTCCATCACTATATCAGTATGATGTAGTATGGCCGGAGCGTTGGCAAGCAACACGGGCTCTCCGTCCTCCCACTAGGATGTGCCGCTCCGCTCCGCCAGCCAAACACTCAAAGCGTCATATTGGTTATGTAAGAGAACACGAAGCGGTGTACCACCTGTTCTCATATACTACAATCCGCACACCACACGCTCACCGCTCAGCCTCCAATTTATTCGCAAAACAATATACTCGCAATATTATGTACGGGGACTAGACTTTCATTTTGATATAATATTCTTATAGCTAGTCTTAAGATGGCACGTGTCTTCCGCTCTATTAATCGTGCCATCGTAATAGTGAATATGTAACATTTCAGAAAACCATCTACGAAATGTAGACGGTTCTTTCTCAACAATTTTGATGTCATCAAATTTAAATGAATGCCCTGTCTCCATCGCATGGACCGCATTTAGGGATGAGAGATCACCGTTTATGTTCATACTCTCTATTTTTTACGGTATTTGACGGTAAGTTTCACCTATGTATGTAGATTCGCAATCGGCGCAATCGATCTTATACACAAAGTTCCTAGTGTCGCTAACTGCAGTAGGGTCTTTTCCTAACTTAATATATTTGCCAAATTTATCGTCAATCTTATTAACTAATGATCTATTGTTATTATATAAAACTTTCTTTAATTTACAATTATTCTTCTCATAATAAGGAAATATCGCAACTATTTGCAGCCTCTCTTCTATCCTTATTAAACCCATTAACATTATTTATAATACCTTCCAATCTACCACCATCGAGCGATAGAGTCAGTTTTAAACAATTATTTATAATATTCTCATTGCTATTACTAATAACTACTGTATTGCCCGAATCTGTGCTACCAAAATTTTTTCTCATAAGGGCAAAATTACGGACAATTCTTTTTTTACAATGTTTATTAATAAATTCAATTGGATAGTTATTAGCTATCAGTATCTTCTTCGCATGTTCTATGTTACGTGTATGAAACCGCTGGTCTGATAGCAGCATAGCCCTATCAAGAAAATTATAGATGATTGCCACCTTTTGATTTTGAGGATGATGCGAATAAAAATTAATATATCTGGCCGACACCGCACTTTTTTGAAACCAATTAGTAAAAATATCCCCATTACGTTCATATGATATAGTGATATCTAGAAAATTAATACTCTTATTAATTTCTATCTCATAGCTATTATTAATTTCAAACTGCAAGCTACTATTATAATTATTAAATGCTGACAATACGGACTGTAATCTCTCTCTCAATAATCAACAGACAATCATCTACATATCTATAATATAACGGCACACTCGCCTTCACAATGTTTAGACAATCTTCTTCAAGGTCTTCTAAAACAATATTCGCAAAAATCGGGCTCGAGCAAAATCCCATAGGGGCACCCGAGACCTGCTTATAATATATACCATTAAAAATCAAGTATGTGCAATCGAGTATGGTTTTATGCCATCTATAAGTTCGTCTCTCCAAATACAATTTATAATTGAAAGCAACCTCCATCTCTTCTCAATTGCAGAAATAATCAAATCTTTAGGCAAACTTGTAAATAGAGAAACTACGTCAAAAGACGCAAGACAATGATTAGGCGGTACTTTCATGCCCTTCAATGTATTCTTCAGCTGTAAGCTATTTATAACGTTAGATTTCGGCTGTGGAAAATATTTTGATAACAAGGCACACATTTATCGAAAGAGTACGTAGGGCTATTGACCGCAGAAACAATGATACGCACCGGACTGTCCGGTTTATGAATTTTGACAAGGCCATATGCTTTCGGCAACGACATCGTAAAGGGATCGATCATCGCTCGATCCCTTTAAATGATAAACCTCTAAAAGTCGAATCACAATCCAAAACGCCACGCATACTCCATAGGTCAATTAATTTCTTAATGCGTCTTTTTACACCCGCAGTCGGGTTGACTTTGACCATCCTGTAAAACTTCTCATCGCTGAGAGTTTCTTCTACCTTTTCAATATAAGCGGAGCGTTCAATTGCAACAGTAACATTGCCCTTGTCAGCCCTTGTAAAAAATAAATCAGGATAATTTTTCCAAAACTTTTGTGTGCGTTTTATGTCATTAGCCATAATCCTCTCTCGATAAGATAAGTGCGCCTTATTTTTAATTTGCGAATTTAAAATTGATAAAACTCCGTTTCACAATTTACCGTCAAGACCTCGATCCTTTTCTCCCATAGACATGACGTTAGAAACAAATATCGGTAAAGAAACATCCGAGAGGTTAACCAGCCATTTTTTCTTTAATTCATCTATTTCAGAAGGACTAAATTTACATTCATTATTCTTACTCAAATTCGTATTATTATTGTCCATACTATTGAATAAACTAGTAGAAGGAAAATCATCATGTGTATGTTTGAAAGTGTCTACAGACAATTCGGAAATTTATTTCCTATGCATAGAAGATAAATACGAATTGAGGCTATCAAGCGAGTAACACAAAAATTTCAAGGCTTTTTTCGAGAACGAATCACTGCTCAATACAGCTATTTTGTTAACAATAAAATTTAAACTTTTTCTTTGGAAACAAATGTTTGTTTAAATCTATAATTTCTAATTTCAAAGTCTTCTTCCTTAAATTATTAATGCAATGATTGTATTTCTTACTTGCAAAGTTACTATGAAACAATCTATGTACATGCATGTTCGCGATGTGATTAGGAATCAAATCTTTAGTGCAACATTCTAGCAAAAATTTCAATTGGCATGTACTTTTCCCAATGTCGCGCTGAATTCTCAGCAACCGTGCAAATAAGTTTTTAACATCTACTCCATAGTCATTAAGGACAAGCCTAAAAATATCACCGCATCGTTAAGACGTGAGAAATTCGGCATCGTCAACAAAATCGTCAATACAATTAAAATCCGCAAAAGAGACCTCGCTACCGCGGTCAACACGTGCACCATTCTCGACGGTCGTTAGATTTATCTTACAGATCGACGCTCCCTTGATTTTATTATGAGATTCTGCATCCATTCTTAAAAAGGGTCAGGATGCCCTGCTCTATCATTAGAGAAACTCAAGACAAGCACAATGGATTTTGAATTTTTGAAATCGAATAATATTTAATGGTTCCTCTGCGACTTCAAAGTTCTGTGACCTAGTATAGTGATGTGACTGAAAAAAGTAACGAGCAGGTGAATGGAACAATATGCATCATTATCCAGCCCTAAATGTCCCGCCCAGTTCGGTAAGATCAGGAACTTGGGATCTCCGGCATTAGGACTTTCTCTCCACGGGTACTTGCCAAATGCTACCGAAGTCTTACGTTTACATCCGCATTTTCCTTCCTCCAAATTTTCTTTCCTCCGAATTTTCTTTCCTCCGCATTTTCTTTCCTCCGAATTTTCTTTCCTCCGCATTTTCTTTCCTCCGAATTTTCTTTCCTCCGAATTATTTTTCCTTATAATGAATTTGAGTATTTTTACGATAAAATTCTAATTTTTACCACAAATTATAATAGAATATACAACATCATATTTCAGTGCACATTGCAAAAGATATCTTGTCTATGCATTATATTGTTTATATGAAAAAATCTATTAGGTCCGACACGAAGAATGTTGAAAAATAATTGATACGTATTTTTTCTTTTTGCAATTAAACAATTATTAACAACGATAGAGTGCATTGAAAAATCTCGTGACGTCACGATATGAGTTTCGGTATAGGCATTAATATATCTATATAGGTATGTATCGTGACGTCACGGAATTTTCAATGTGCTGTAGCGTTGTTAATAATTGGTTGATTGAAAAAAGAAACAATACGTATCGATTATTTTTCAATATTCTACATGACGGACCTAATAGATTATTTTCGTATAAATAACATACTTTTATATTTATTTATAACAAACTTTTCTCAATAATTCAAAATGTCTCATATTTATTGTTATGAACTTAATTAACGTTAAACTCTAGCTGGTGTCCATTTTGTACTTATAATATCATTATTAATCCATCTTACAATAGGATTATCCTGATATTTATGCTAACAGTGGTTTCATTGCTTGTTAATTATTCTTATTTTTCATTAGGAAATGATTAATGAATAAATAAATATTAAACAGCATTACTCCAGTCACGTCGAACTGACGAATTTCGAATAAGGTACATAGCTGCTTGAGTACTGCGTGCCACCTCTACTGTGTTATTCGTTCTTGATATACGGATGAAGCTCAGGGTATCCGTTGCCGCTGTATTTTGCATTATAATTTGTATATATTCTTGGTAATAGACTCTTAGTATTAGTTCACCGTTTAATGTATGTATTGCGCAATATATACATTAGTTATAGACATTAGTTATATTAGACGAGACATTAGTTGATGTCCTACCTCGGCCGGTGCCGCTTTACCACCGAATGGCACCGGTAAATCTCGTTCTGTTTTAAATAAAATTCTCGAGTCATAGTCCGTAAGTAAATTTTGTAAAAAGCTTTTTGTAACATTGGTTTAAATTTCAAGTTTTGTACTTTTATAAATTTTGTTAAATTTGTAAAATTTTAGCGCCATATGCGATTTCTCTTTTTCCTGCTTCGTCTAATTATGTGAAAGACGGAAGTTGTTTTACAAATTAGGTGAATATTATAATTTTAATTTCAATCTCTTTTACCTTAATATTATAATTGTAATAAAAATCTTGTGCATTTACTATTATATAGCCACTGAAGAGGGGATATATATATCCCGAAACGTTTGGCAATTTGAATAAATACTTGGCTCGAAGAGACGCATCTTTAATTAAATTTTTTACACCATTTCCATCATCGAGCGATAAATTCACTATTAAACAAAAGGTACATAGTATTTAAGGTACATAGCATTTAAACATGCAATTTATGGTATCTGTCGCCGTTTCTCCTACTTACATTTATTACCTGAGCGTCAGCGTACTAGTTCCTAGCTAAAATCTTTATGCAGAATAGGTGAATATACACTTCTCTCTCTCTCTCTCTGTCTGTCTCTCTCTCTCTCTCTCTCTCTCTCTCTCTCTCTCTCTCTCTCTCTCTCTCTTATTCGTTCTGCGTCAACTTACTCATTGTCTATAATCTATATTCTATAAGCAGCGAAGGCGTGTCCGTCATTTTTGGCGCAGGTAAGAACAGAACAAGAAATGTATAGGCATGAGGTTTGTAGAGTCGCTTTTGGCTCATTTGGCTTTCAACGGTGAAGCAGTGCACTTGTACATCGAACGCATCACTTTACTTCGAAAATTATATCAAGTTTTCTAGAAATAAAGGGCTTTCAAAGCTTCAAAATCAAGATGCCAGATTCACGGGCAAAAATCGAAATCGCGTTGATAGACCACACACAGAAAGAGTTCCGAGGATCGAAATAGCCAACAGTTCTAGAAGTTTGTCAGTGTTATTATTACCAATTAAGGGGTTATGACAGTGTTAAAAATTTGAAAATATCCATTTTTTTATTCACTTTTTTCACAGTTAATAGTCCATAGAATATGGTCCTGAAAGCCGTTTTTTTTAAGATATCGACGAAAAACTTATAAATCTGTTGCAAGTAAATTTTTGAAAAATCGTGATTTTTAAATATTTTAATTAGGCCAAAATTGTGGAAAGGATTGTTCTAACACACTTTTTACAGACTAATTTCATGAGAAATCTTACTGAAAATATGACTTAAAAACTGTTTTACAAACCGTTTTTTTCTCAAGAGTTATTAATTTATTCCCGTAAAATAAATAAAATCCATAAAATTAATTTTTCTATGTGTGATTTTATGTTACTAAACTCAACCTGTTAAAGTAAAGGCATTCAACATTTGAATTTTCCACTCGAACACGTTGTGCCTCACAGCGTCCGGTCGAGAATGAAGATTACTGTTTAATCGGTATAGTAGAATTTTCTGTTAAAGCAGCCGAAAGCAGCCAAACAGCTGTTTTTCATCCAAGACACTAGATCAATGCAGTTAGTCTGCTAGCTGCGGTAACAATGCTTAAAACCTCAGTGAAAAAGATGTTGTAAAAGTGCAAGAGCTTCTGCAGAGTACAAAAATTATTCAGATAAGTATTAGAAATTAATTAGTAATAATTGTGTCCATAATGAGGTTTCCTTTGTTGGTTTATTTTTTGCTTTTAGGTATACGGGTACACGCCAGCAAAATGGGAGTTTATATTCACTATCTGGAGTGTTATTTTGCATGCTTTTCAACAACTTGATGTGTATTTAATAATCGTAAGTATTGCATGTAACTGTAATTTATAAGCATAACTTGATTATGAATAGGTAACGAAAAATTTTATTTTATTTTCAGCTTCTAAATACTATTATCACACAGTATGATATGCGCGTACCACCAAATATACTTTATTGTATGTATATTTGAGTACCAAAAGTTAATCCAGGTATGCCTGATAGTTTCTGTAAGTATAGTTGAGTTCATTTGTACGATTTACATTATAAACTTTAAATGCCTTTTACTTAAATTTAGTTTCTTCATGCTTTTTATATACTTGCCGCAGCTTTCTGAAGGAACTGTACCATCAATCCTGATGAACCAAAGTGGAAAACCTTCCTTATGAGTATGGTCACAATCTGAGTGGAGCAGAATTGGCAAAGATAAGTTCAATGTGAATGTTACGTATGTTTACATATGTAACATTCACTATAATTACTAATATTGTCAATATATGTTTAATTAATTATATTAATTTTGTGTTTTTCAGGAATCTGTTCCACTTAGTCTGAGATCAGACTCATAAGGAAGATTTAACACTTTGGTTCATCAGAATTGATGGTACGGTTCCATCTGAAACATGCGGCAAGCAAACAAAAGTGATGAAAATCATGATTTTTGGTAAGCTAATATCTTTAATTGTTTTTAAATGTTAGACTCACTTTATGCATATTATTTATGCATAAAAGAGATGTATAATACTTTTATTTGAAAGCAAAAATATAGTTTTTAGAGCACCTTTCTTCCACGCGCACGCCGCTTTTTATAAACAAAATTCACTAACACAGGCGCATTCCATTATACATAAATAAAAATACATGCGAAGCAAACGGAGCTCAGTACGCAAATCGACAATACGCGGTAAACATGCGAATATAAGAAGTGGCACTCATTCAAAACCAGGCGGCAGGGCCGAGAACCCGCGCAGCAAGTTCAAACGCTTCTTCCATCACTATATCTGAGACGATGCAGTATGGCCGAAGCGTTACCTAGCAACTCGGACTCCCAGTCCTCCCACTGGGATGTGCCGCTCCGCCCCGCCAGTCAATCACTAAATTAAATTGGGAAAAGACCCTACTGCCCTGAGAGATACAAGGAATGTTGTTTACAAGATTGACTGCGCCGATTGCGATTCTACATATATTGGCGAAACGTACTGTCCGCTAAAAAACAGAGAATTAGAACGTAGATGTTATATAGAAAAAGGTGATCTTTCTTCTCTGATTGCGGTCCATGCGATGGAGACAGGACAATCTTTTAATTTTGATGACAAAAATTATTGATCAAGAATCGTCCACTTTTCGTAGGCGATTCTCGACGATGTTACACATCTATTATTATGATGGCACGCTTAATAGAGCGGAGGACACGTGCCACCTCAAGTCTAGTTATAAGAACATTATTTCGAAGTTTAAATCTAGTCCTAACAGTTAGTATGTTGTTTTCTATTATTTTCTGAATAAATAGGGAGACTGTGCGGTGTGCGTGTGGTATGCGGGAGAGAGCATGCGAGAATAGGTGGCACACCGCTTCGCGTTCTCTGACATAGCCAACATGTGTCGTTAGTGATTGGCTGGCGGGGAGGAGCGGCACATCCCAGTGAGAGAATTTCAGCCGTACTACATCGTCTCAGATATAGTGATGGAAGAAGCGTTTGAACTTGTTGCGCGGGTTCTCGGCCCTGCCGCCTGGTTTTGAATGAGTGCCACTTCTTAGATTCGCATGTTTGCCGCGTATTGTCGATTTGCGTACTGAGCTCTGTTTGCTTCTCATGTATTTTTATTTATGTATAATGGATTGCGCCTGTTAATGAATTCTGTTTATAAAAAGCGGCGTGCATTTGGAAGAAAAGTAGTTGATTAGAAATCTCCAACGGTGTCGCATTAACATCTGGTGGCACCGGGAGCCGTCTGTGCGGTCGGTTATTGTCTGTTGTAAGATTAAATTTTATTTTATTTTATTGTTATTATTGCCTTAATTTAGGCGTTTAAACGTTAATTTTGTTTATTTAGCTGTTTGTCCAGTTTGCGTGTTGTTGGCACGAGCATTTTAGTATGCGTTAATTTATTATTAATAATGTATTTTTTGTATTATTTCAATATTTAGTTTATTGTAAATGGTCTTTAGTTCTATTGTTTTTCTTATTGTAAAACTTTTTAACTTTAGCCCTGAAGAGGAACCGTAATAATTGTCTCGAAGGGATGCGTTTAAATTAGTTCCTTAAATAACAGATGTATTGGCCCAGTTGACAAACCCCGCTTGAGAGTTTCTGATGTACGGGGGGTATGGTCGACCCACCCAGATTCTCTCGCGCATACAGAAGTCACAATCCGGCGCGCCAGTCGCCCCACAACCCACTAGTACGCATATTAGACTTTAGCGACGGCAGTACCGCGCCCGGCCACTAGGCAGCGGCGGCCGGATTTTGGACAGTCCATATGAAAGATGGGACTCCCGCTCTATAAGTAGACCGGCCGCTCCGAAGCCTGTCACTTCTTCCCCCCCTACCTACAGGGTAGAGATAGTTCTGCATCAGCAGCATAGCGGGTGTTTCAGACAGTGCCATAATTGCTCCTGGTTTTTGTTCCGCAGAATAAAGGCTACTCTTAAATAAATAATTTTATTTATTAAATCCCACTCTATCCTACCTAACTGCCCCTGCTGTCCGTCTCTACTAGAGAACTGGAGGCCGAGCTCGAGCTCAGTCAGATTTATCTGGCGAAGGTGAACCGGGAGATTATTCTCCTGCGACACCAGCTTCGAGCAGCAGCAGTAGCGGGTCGAGCAGCTGTAGCAACAGTGACAACAGCACCGCCACCCCCGCCAGAGAGGACTCTGGTCGACAGCGCCGTGCAGACGACTCCGCACTGCAGAGACTTCGGGGCGCAGACGACTCCAGCGAGCATCAGGGCCGCCTTCAGGACGCCGCAGAGCTAGAGCCAACTATATTCTTTATCCACACAATTGCTAAGTTCAGTCGGATCCACGGGAGAACTCGCTGGCTGTGGACCGTGAAGTTGTGCGTCGTGTGGTACGGCACTGTTCGATCCTGTTCCGTCGTTCCGGACCAAACGTTTGGCCTCGCGCGCATAAAAATAAAAACATTTAAATAATTAATTTTATACTTAATACTAGGGGATCATTTGCGCGCGCAAACGCGCGCGTTGGTTTTGTGGTATATGAACTTTAAATGTATTATGTGTAGTAGGTTAATGTATATTAATTTATTAATATTATGCTTTAAATAGTTATTTTGTACAAATTAAAGATATTAAATATAATTTTATTAAATTGATGATTATTAAACAAAACTGATAATTTAAGAAATTTTACTGTACAAAAAATGTTTTACATGTAATATTGGTACAAACTATATACTATAATTACAGGTAAGTAAACGTATTTGCAATGAAATTTATTAATTATCGTATTGTGTGATCCTCTAAGTTTTAATCAGTATTATAATATTGATGCAACATTCGAGATTAACCGTTGTTAATGCATTGGTAAATTTTTCATTTACACTAAGATTGATCAGGTATTTAAATAGGTTTTTATTAAATTGATGATTATTAAATAAAACTGATAATTTAAGAAATTTTACTGTACAAAAAATGCAAAAAACCCTATTTTTACCAACTTTCACTCTCTGTACCTCAGAGATAATTTATGCAAAATATCTGAAAAAATTCAGGGCGGTGTATTCATCAAGTAGAAGTGATTCAATATGCTTATAAAAAAAAATAAATTTCGACCTCTCTATTTCACAGAGAATCCTCTATTTATAATATAGTTAAATATATTATTTCTCGATACACCATTACCATAGAGAAGAGTGCAAGAAATTTGGTTGAGTTGGCACTCGGGATCTGTAGAAAATGTCAGAACGCAGCAGAAAACATTTTGAATTTCTTAAAAATTAGTTCGACCATATATAGGTGTATAGATTACTTATCATCAACAGTCTGAGGTGAGGCTGAAATTATGCTGAGGGTAATACAGCGGTTCTGACTGTCAATAACAATAATGGACTGCGCCAGTCAATATGAAATACTAGACAGTAGATACGCACGTATTCACATATTTGCAGCCCATAGAGAGTAGCTGATTCTTTATCACTGCGCTATCACTAATGTTAATAATAATGCTGCTAGACTTTGAATATTCAAATAAACACCCACAAAGTCGTGGGGTTTTCAAAAAGAACATGTCTGTGGCTTTGGGCATAAGTGAGATATATATGATTTTATGCATTCCTGTAGCCGTACAAACTTAAAAACTTAATTTTGCATTTATTAATTTCACACTTATTTTCCATCAGTGGTTCCGCCCTTCATCGCGAAAGCGATTTAGGCCAATACATTTCAAATTGAGTCAACTTAAGGCATATTTTGCATAACTACTTTTTTCACATTGTTGTTTTAACAGTTTTTATGCAGACTTATTTGTTGAGGTAGAAAGAAATTGTCATTAACGTTACGCACCCTAGTGTATGGTAAGTAAATATATATATATAGTAAGTGAGCGAAAAATGTTAATAACTTTAAAAAAAAACAAAATTTATGTAAGGAAATTTTGTCATTTATTAATCGCTCTTTACAGCGTAACAGTTAGTGGTCAAATATCATTATTGTAACATGTCATTACCGTAACAACGCCTCCGTTTGCCTATGTTAATCTTATGGACAAAACTTAATCATAGCTGTAGTGTTTTCCAAATAAACTATGTTTTCTTATACCTTAAATAACAAAAAGCCACCATCGGTTACCCTCAAATCGATCTTCGATCTTTTTTATGTGGTCTATTTATTAAGATAAAAAACACCACTTTTGGAAGAATCACCCATATACCTTCACCCGCATAAGTCATTACTTTATACGTCGCAGATGAAATTCAACTTTACAATAAGTAGTTACATTTGTCACCGATATTCATATGTTAATCTTATATACGAGGGGCTGATCACTTGGAAGTCTTTCGAAAGACTTCCGAAAATTTAGAAAAAAAAAGGTTTATACCTGGGTCAGTGGTCGGTTGAGTCGAACACGTGTGGGGGCGACCTTAGAAAAATTTTGAATTCTCAATTTTCAAATCCATAATTTTTAAACAAGGATCATTTTTAATGCACACACGTTCACGTATAAAGGTCCCTAATACTTACAAAACTTGAATCACAAAAATCGGAGCATTTTTACTTCTATTAATTAAAAATCCTCCAAAGTGACAATTATCAAACTAGTCTCATTATCTCAAGTAGTTACCATTCGATTTTTGTCATTCGAGTTTTGTTGAAATCAGTCTTTTCTGTAGAATTATATATTTGTTCATAAAATATTTATTTTGCAAATTTTTAATTATGCGAATGCAGCATTTTTTTCTACAAAACACATGGGTTGCACACGCTCAGCCCCGAGATCACCCTTCACCCCCATAAATTTTTTCACCATAGTTTTCAGTCGCTCTCTACCTGGTAGACCCCGCAAAAAAAGGGTGAGTTAGTCCCGAAGACTTCCAGAATTTTCAAAGACTTCCAAAGACTTCCAAAGACTTCCAAGGCAAATTTCAGAGTGATCAGCCCCTTGCTTATATATAATTTTCGATCACCAACATTCATTTATTTTTATTTATGCTGCTTATATACTGCTTGTCAGCAGATTAGCTGTCAAAAGCAGATCAAGCCCTTATCAATTAAGTCAAAAGCAGATTAAGCCCTAATCAAGTCCAATAAAAGTTAAGTAAATAGTTGAGATAGAACTGAGAGAAAGAGAAAGCTGAGCTGCTGAGAAGAACAGAGAGAGAATAAGCTGCCGGGAGAAAGAGAGGGAGAGGAAAGAAGAGAAAAAGCTGCAAGAGAAGAGACACGGGGAAAGGTACAGAAGTTTCGTTATTTTTTGTGCGTATGTATATACGTGCGTGCATATATATAAATGTGTGTGTGTGTGTGTGTGTATATGTTTGTGTATGTGTGTAAATATATAAATCTGGTATTTTGAATGCGCCGAAGGAAGGGATGGTATAGGGTTATTTTTTAAAATGGAAAATTGAATGCTAAAAGGGGAATTTTGAATGTGGTAGTATCAAAATCAAAATCATTTTGCTGCGATTTCATAGCTTAAATTAATTATACATATATACATATATAGTCGGCATTTTAATTAAGCCGCGCACGCGCATCTTTTTTTGCGTTTTTTTCTTTTCATACACACACGCACTCACGCACGCACGCATGCAAGCACGTACACACACACACGCGCTCGCACACGCGCACGCACACACACATATATATATATATATATATGGGTGATTTGCAGAAAAGTGGCATATGACATGTCGCCACCCCCTACACTGCCGTATTTAAACTTTATCGAATTCGCAATTACACAAAAATCTTTTACTAAATTCACTTAAAAAGTGAGGTTATGTATTTAAGTCACTTTATTAAGTGTGCATTAATGGTTGCAGTAAATGTAGCCAAAATGTCACTACCGTAACATGTCGCCAAACAGAACGTTGCTAATCAAAATACTGCAGGGCTTTAGATATACAACTAGGCTTTCGCAAAACATAGCAATTTGTTAAAGGAGGATATAATTTACAATTTTCTTTATAAATATCTTATATGTATATGATTTTTTCCCTCGTCTGAGCCCCATTATATTAAAAATTTATTTTCGCATTTTGAATTTCGCACCTATTTTTGGCCAGTATATCAGTCTGATCGCTATAGACATTACGGTATAAGTAGTCTATCAACACGTTCGTTAGGTTTGTAAAATAATTTATAGCCATGTGGAAATCAACTAAAGTTATCCATATATAGTCGGGGAGTCAGGGAGTTCAAAAGCATCATATCAAAAAGTTCGCGCAAGAGTTTGTTTTATCCTTGGAATATATTGGTAGCCACTTACAGAAAATAGCCCTAAAGTCTCGACTTCGGACCTGATCGGGAACATTGTTATTATTGCAAAATAAGTTACGCAAATGCATTTTTTTTTATTTTTTCTTGAATAAATTTTTTGTTACTCAATTTATGCAAAAAAAGATAGGGAAAAAAGTTGATCAGAATTAAATTTTCTATAAGATACATATATTTCTAAATGCAAAATTCATGTTTTCCCTGACTAAATTGTTAAATAAGAACTTTTTTTTTTCAATTTTTTTATTGGAACAGTATTTATAAAATATGATCTTAATTTATCGGATTAGCCTTCAAAGATGACTTTTAGTATAGACAACCTAAAAATTGAAGCCCGATTTCGATATCTCAAAATGGCGTCTTATTGAAAAATTATTTACCCGAAAAGTTCAAATTCATTTCCAATTCGATCCAGGAACGATAATTGAATCCAACCATGTTAAATCCCCAGTTTATGATGTAATTAACTAAAGCTAAAAAGAAATTTTCTTAATATTAATATTTAACAACATTTATAATAAAAAAGTGCCGCAGTGGTGTAAGCTGACAGAGAGTGTGTGGCACGCACACACGGCAGATGTGAATAACATCGATACATGCTTAATAGCGTTCTTATGCGCGGAAGTTGCTTTACTTTTATTCTGCAGATTCATGTATTGGTAATGGTAGCTTTAGGCATGGATATAAGAAAAAAGTAGATACGAGATTAATATACCCACCAATACACAAATCAGCTAATTTGTGTATTGGTTGATATGGTGGATATATTAAGCAACTTCCGCGCATATGAACGCTATATTAAGCATGTATATATTTTATTCCCATCTACCGTGTGTGCGTGCCACACACTTTCTGCCGGCACACACCACTGCTGCATTTTTTTTTTCATTTAACGTGTTTTTTTCTCAGCTTTAACGTCATGCTAATTTAAATTTTCATAGGTACAATGCAAGCACCCCAAATTATCAATGTTTCTGAAAAAAAATCCTTTTTGGCTACATACACAACCTTTATATACGTATATTGCGCTACCAAAACTTTTCATGATAAATGTAAATATTTCTATGACGATAGCCGTGCAATGCCTGCGTGTGTGTGTGTATCACACACACACACACACACACTATACACACACAAACACTAAACGGTTGGTTGGAGTGAGTGTATACACACACACACACACACACACACACTTTTTAAGAATTACCCATATATATATATATATAATATATATAGAGAGAGAGACTTTCGTAAACTTGAAATTCTATTTACTTATTACAACTATTTAACTAATTGTAGAAATCAAATCATTTAGTCAAAGCTTAAAATTATTAGAAATTTGGATTTCCTGAAGTGAATTAGTCTTTTCTCCACACTGCGCCGAAAGTACCACTTTCGCTCCCGGGCGCCAGGAGCGAAATTGGTAATTTCGGCGCTAGTGTGAAGAAAAATAGTATACGCACCACGGGAGTGAAATTCGGACAGCCCATATCTCGTGTTTGCCACCTCGCCTTCGGCTCGGGTACAATATACACGAGAGTATGGACTCTCCAGGTTTTTTCCTCCCTAGGCACGTAATATACTATTTTACCCACTGACGATTTACACTAGAGCACGCTCCTAGAGATCTCAGGTGCGCGGGATGGAATCCCGGCACATCGCTTACTTTTGTATATCGCAGTTCCATCTTCCTCCGCCCCGTTACAATATGTATTTTAATAATTAAAAGTTTTTTAAAGTTTTTGATGTGAATAACATCTTTACGGACGTTCTAGCGCTTGAGTTGGTATAGGGGATCTGCGTAAAAATTGGGAGGGGAAGGTGAAATTCAGAATTTGGTGAGAGAGCGAGGGGAGCGCGGCCCCCACTACCGATAGTCTCTATGCAGCTGACTTACAGCGAGACCTAGTTTCTCGTATAGTGTGTGCGCAGGTGGGGAGCTTTTCGCCCCCCCCCCACTCTCAGGCCCTAAACGCAGTATACAGTACACTGTGTACTGCGTGTTGCAGCTGGTTGCAGCTTATACAGCGTTTAGGGCTTTTCCTATGAGTGTGTATGTGTGTGCGGGAGTGCGCGTATGTATTTGTGTGTGTGTGTGTCTATTCCCTTTGCCTCTATATAATATGTATATGTATACTTTGCGAGTGTACTTATATTATCTATAATTATATATACAAATTAACTATATATGCACACTACACATGTATAGATATACATCATGACTAAGAAGCTGTAAGGTGTTTGCTGCTTTTTTATCAGTTAATGTGTTTTTGTTTGGGTGTGGGCTGAGTGTATTTATCGCGCTTTTCGCGGACCCAAGCGATGCACTAACAGTCGGTCAGTAAATAGTGAAAATGTTACAGAAACGTTAATTATGTGCATGGGATCGTTCGCTAAGCTTGCTTTTGGATATAACGTTACGCGTAAATAAACGCGGCTTTATTTAATGTGTAAAATATTGTAAAACCATATCGTCGCTTCTTTAATGTACGCCTAAATTCAATGCTACCTTCATGTCTGTAAATAATATAAACTTGTCTAAACTTTGATAAATTTGTACTTTCATCCACATGCAAAATTTACCATACGTTGCAGTAGCTTCAATTTATTGTAATACTCTAACCATTGAACGTCTGCGAATAATATAAACTTATCTAAACTTAGATAAAGGAGGATGCCCATGGAATAAAAAACGCGAAAAAACGTAAAATTTGTACGTTAACATTTGGTTACCATCTCGCCCATTCATATGCTACAACAATTTCTTTGGGGAAATGCAGGGAAAAATCGTAGTAAGCCTCCAAATTTTCATAATTTGCATTAAGGGTATATCTATATATATAATTTTTTGATATATACAGATATAGTTCCAATGTATTTCGTGGGCATCCTCCTTTATACCTTCATCCACATACAAAATTTACCATACGTTGCAGTAGCTGCAATTTTACACACGCTAACCATTCAAAATTGGCCTTTTTGAAAAGTTTTAGTTTTCGTTGGAAGCGACGATATATTCTTTCATAAGTATTTTCTTACATCCATGCTTCAATCTATACCATTACCAGTACACAAATCAGCTGATTTGTGTATTGGTGGGTATATTAATCTCGTATCTACTTTATCCAGCGAAGCAACTTCCACGCATATGAACGCTATATTAAGCATGTATATGTTATTCACATCTGCCGTGTGTGCATGCCACACACTCTCTGCCGGCACACACCACTGTTTGTACAATGCATTGCACCCCTAGCCGTGGCGATAATTTTTTTTTTATATATAAAAAGGAGTTAGCTGATTACTTTTTTATTCTTGTTATTACTAGACATGGATAACAGTAATGAGGAGACGTTTTATGATTCTGAAACTTCACAAGAAGATATGTTTCCATCTCAAGAGAGTAATTATTAAATTATTATTTATTGAATAAACTATTAAAGCAATTTAAATATCATTAATTTTTTGAATTTAAATATCATTTCAGGAGTTTTTGTTGGATTGGAAGTACCTCAAACATGTTCCTGTACTTGTAGTGGTAAATTACCAAATATTTTTTTAATACAATTATTTAGTTTATGCCTACTCAAAATGAAACTAAAATGTGATGGATGGTAAATGATCAAAAGCAGTAATAAAATAGTAAACGTTTTCTTTTTTATTACAAACCACTTCAAATATTATATAAGGGGAAATATAATATAAAAGTTATGGGCTTGTACACTCCTTGAACTTTTTAAAATTTGTTTTTTTTTATTATAGAAGGCGTTTCAGGCAGGTAGAAGCTATTTTTAATAGACATTTTGAAAATTCATAGAGAATCGCGGCTTTTCATTGTTTACCTGCTAACTAACTTTATTTTCATGAAAGAATATTCAAGAAGACATTGATTGATCTTCCCGAGATTAATAAAACAACTTGGTTATCTTGCCGATGTTTCGGCGAAAAATTTTGCCCTCATGAAGGATAACTATTGATTCATTATTAAAATGTAAAATAATAGTATGTTATGCAACGGGTGTGGAAAGAGTTTATTTACGAAACGAGAGATTCCGCTTTAACGATTTTTGTGAATAAATTTTGACGTATCATTTCTATATGATATTTTGTGCCACATGCATTTAAAAATAAGTAACGAAGTTATGATTTTTGTAATAGGTGGCATTAAATACAAAAACAACAATAATTTAATATTATACTGTTCAAAACTTACAATAATATGGAGCGTTTTCTTTATTTCGGCAACATCGATAACAGTATTTACTGACTTCAAGTCAGGAACGATTAAGTGGGAAACTTCGATGTTATTGAATTATATGAACATTATTTATGTTTTTTCATATTTTGCGCTCACATATATGGGAAAATCCGCCAAAAATATTCAGATAGTTGGTTGAAAAATTAAAAAAAAATTTTGTACTTCACCTCTGGGATAGTGTTTTTCTTCTTCTATAGGTCACACAAAATACGAAAATATTAGTGTTCCCACGAAAACGGACGTGTGATACTGTTTTTTTAAAACAATTTTAATTTTTAATAATAAAATTTAAACAGCTAAAAATATTCTTTTTACACTGCATAGTTCTTGAGAATCTAAATGTTTTCCACGTATAATCGCAATTTATTAGGTAAAGAGAACTTCAATTTAAGCTACAGAACATTAAAATCAGATTGTTAGATTGGGAAGATTGTTAGAGGGAACCCATTAAAATCAGATTGTTAGATTGGGAGGTACTAAAACTTGAGCAATTTTATCAATTTTTCACAAATCGTTATCTTACAAAATCGATAAATTTTTTGAATCGATTTGAAAAAATTCAGGTGTATTCTTGGGCATTTCTAAGAACTTTTTATGGTTACCAATTTTTTAAGAAAATATAGTTTTTCACTTAAAAATTTATCTATGATTTCACGAAAAATACTATCCGATTTTAGCTTAAATTTATGCTCTCTTCCCCTTATAAACAGCGTGTGCAAAAAAACATTTTTTGCTTTTTAAATTCATTGTTAAAAATCAAAATTGTTTAAAAAAACAGTGTAACAAACTGTGTGTCCTATAGAAGAAGAAAAACACTTTCTCAGAGATATAGCAAGAAACTTTTTTTTTTCAATTTCCCAACCAATTATCTGAATATTTTTGTCAGATTTTCCCATATATACACGAGATTCATTCTTCAATATTCATAAAAAATTAACAAGAAAACATTTATAATTAAAAAAGTTTGTAAATTTTGCAGTGCACTCTCCATCTAATGCAGAAACAATGGCTAAAATGGACTTGATTTTGGAAGGCAATAAACGGACAGAAGCAAAGATGGATAAAATTTTAAATTTTTATGCTACTGTTGAAAGAGCTGTTAATTTGATAGAAGTACATTTATATCACATTATTCATGTATTTTTGGTTCATCTTGGCATCCGTCGTTCTCAATAAAATTTAATGCAATAAATTTCGTTTTTAATAGTTTTTGTACGCGTAAAGGATTTTGCAAACAATTATCAAATAAAACTTTGATTAAAAACTTCAGAACTTCCGGTCATCACTTAAGAACGGACTTTTGTTTGCGTAAATGATGCGGTAGAATCTCGATAACAAGAATAATTAAAATGCAGTTACATGTGTACAGTGCCGTCAGGTATAGCATGCGATTTATTATACTTTAAAATTGCCTTTAACTTAAAATGAATTTGACATCTTGTTTGATTTCTCGCTTGATTTTTACAGATCTACGTATATAAGAATATTAATTGACCAATTTTAAGTAGGTATTTCAAATGATACGATATATTAATACAAAATTGCTTTAGTACTAAAATAACTGATTAAAACATAGTTTGCGAAAATTTCTAATATTGTAGAACTTCGATCCTATATTTTTTCAGGCATTTAGAACTTCAAACAAGTGTTCAACAATAATAATTACATTTTTATGTACTCTTCACATTATTGTAATTATATTAAACTGAATACAATTATAAATCACTTTATTATACGAAGACTAGCACAGTTCAGAAAACCTACATTTTTAATCATTGATTTTGAGTTTTATTGTAAAATAAAAGTAAAGTTGTAATAAGCATGAAGTATATGAATAGAATACCGAGTTTACGAAAGTCGTTAGATTTGTTTGATCACAGATAGTACACATGAAAGCCTTTTTTATAAATTGTGTAAGTCTTTTTACGGACGACCAATATAGTGAAAAAAGTTATATTATTCGATTGCTTGATTTATAAGTTTTAAATGCATAGATTCACCTAAAAACTGAATTATAATTAGTTAAAGCTATTATGAAAACCCGTGAAAAAGTATGAAAAATGTTTAAAACATATTTTTCCCCAGCAAATGTGTCGTGTCGTGTCGTGATCTCTTCCATCTCCTATCATTATAAATATAAAAAGGAGTTTTTAAATAATAAATTGAAAACAGATGGAAAAAATACTGCTGCTCAGTTAATAGCGATTTTTCTAATTCGATTGTAAGTAGATAGGCTATGGGCATACCAACTCACAGGCATCCCAACTCACCCCCTCTCCTAGAATATTGAGCTGGGCGCCAACTCACTCCCACCTCGTAGATACTGAGTTGGGAGCGAGCTCACCCCCCTCTACTAGGATATAGAGTTGGTATGGATTGAGCTAGAATCCGTATGGAGGGGGTAAAACTGGTTTACCTTCTCGTGAGTTGGCAAGCCCATAGCTTTTTCTACTTTTTCTTCATTTTTTTTTTAAATTTTTTCTTACCAATCTGACGACATAACATCTTACCAATCCGATGACATCTTACCAATCTGATGATAAAATATTTTCATGAGTTTTACATTGTGTAATGCACAAACAGTCTTGTAAATTGGATTATGGTTTGTGCATATAGTTACACACTTGATGGATGATCTTGTTGGATAACCATATTGTTGAATGTTATAAACAGGAAATTTAAAACGTTGCAACCACTTCTGCCTTATATCATCCATAACGAAAATTTTGCTGGCATTTTGCAATGATTCACGAAGCAGATTAGCAATTTGACAGTAATCAAGCCCATTCGTGTCCCAGGCTATTCCATGATAATTGTGTTTGAGCCACATATTTTCTGCTTGCAATTGATTAGAAAGTCTATGCAATGAAAACGGCTTTTTAAATAGATAAACTATAGGATCTCCACTGTGATTAAGAGGAATAATCGCTATTTCCTTTAGAATATAATCACCTCCCATTTGTTTAAAGCCAACCATGTCTACTGCATACTCCATCTCGTAATGTTTTTTTTTTAAACAAGTTTTTTTACCTCTCCACTTACAGGATTATACTGAGTAATGCGATCGTGTAAGATTAGACAGTAAGCTGATGTAGATGCTGGGAAAGGCTTTAAAGCCTCAATTTCTAGACGCACGTCAACAGGAGCATTTTTTAGAGTTTCATTTTGTCGTGAACAGTCAATAACTATGAGTGGCATCTGAGTTATATATGATTCTTTATCCAACAATTGTTGCGGATCTCTTCCATAGTAGCTTCTTTGAAAATCAACATACATATCATAGAGAATTGCATACTGATTTTTAAATATGTCGACGTTCAGATTACCATATGGATAAGATTTCGAATTCAAGAAAAGTTGTACATTACTAATTTCACAGTGATCGAATCTGCTGTAATTTACATTTTTTACATCTTTTCTCCTAGTTTGTAATCCAACAATTACAAAACGAGGTTTTTCCAATTGATTCGAAGTTTTTACAGTCCAGATGTGTTTATTGGCTGCTGGAAGTGATGGGTATTCAAATAACTCCCAAGACCGATAAGACATGGAGATTGGATTATCTTTCCCAATAAAATTGAATAACTGTATTTTTTGTTTGTCAGAAGCAACGACGTGTGGCATTATCCACTCTATCTTCAATATTTTTATTTCAAAGTTTTCATAAGTAGCAGCAGCACCTGCAGCAGCCGTACTTTCTTGAATTACTGCATTTATATCACTTCTTGATCTAGTGAGAATGAGTTCATGTTTCATATTAACTACTATCTTTTTATAATCTTCTGCAAAACCCAAAACCATGTTCAAAGGAATGCTACCTTCAAAATATCCTGCTTGATTTTTCATTGTTGATGTTGCTTCATCCATACCTTCCCATCCTGCATTTTTTAAAGCATGAGCTTGCCTTGGAGTAAATGAAGGCCATCCTTTCATAATACTGGTTAAGCCAACATTTTTACATTTATCAATCTCCACTGCATTCATTTCATATCGATATT
>JACCIB010001086.1:0-58064 GCA_018906965.1 Philotrypesis tridentata
TCGCGAGGTGGTTGAGCAACGGTAAGCGTAAGTTTCAATCTAGAAAGAGCAGTCAGCATTTTATACTGTAAGCGATTGTTTGTCTTTTGTAACCTCTCTCTAAGTGGCGAGTTCTGATTGGATCACGGTATCCCCACGAATTAATTAAACAGCTAACGCCCTGGTCGCGGATGAGGCTTTATAAGCCAAAGACTCGGTCCGCGCGGGGCCTTCCAGGACCAAACCAAGTACCAGTGTTCATCTAACCTCTTCGCACACGGTAAAGCAGGCTGTTGCCGTCACTACGACTTGCCGCTGAAGACTAGCTGACTACTTGGAGTTGTTGAAGAAGACCCTACCAGAGATCGTAAGAGGGTGTCAAGGTACTACCTGTACGCTATCGGAGGGCCTAGAAATCGACTGAACTCTGCAGGCAAGCTGGCATATTTGCTGCGGTCAAAAGTACTGCTCAACTTCAATACATTGCGACGAAAGGACCGCCAACATATCTGGCGTGAGTGGGTAAAGCCGCAGCTTAGATAAGTCCATACAACTTGCCACGACTAGCTCGTATAGTGTTAAGAGCGCACACACTCGCCCTAGAGAGAAGGACGCTTCAACGTACAGCGTGTGTACTAAAAGTAAGTTACTATCTCAGTATTTAAGACAATTAAAAATAAAGAAAATCGAACAGAATAATTGTAATCAGTATAAGTGTGTGAACCCTTTTGTACCTTCGAACTTGTCTGACTTCAGAACAATAAATTATAACAATAATCAAAGTATTTTAGATGCATTACAAGAAAGGATTATTTAATTAACAAAAGTACCTTAGCCCTACTAACCTAACCCTTCAGCCAATAGTTTAAGGTTTAAATCCTAACTAAGTAAAGGACACCATAATAACATCCGCGAGTCCTATTCCGATATTGCCGCATGTCCGCAGTTCGTCAGAGCGTGTCCACACTTTCCAAATCGTGTCCGCACTTTTGCCGAATTGTGTCCGCACTTTTTCCAAGTGAGTCCACATAATCGTTAATGTGTCCGCACACGCATCTGGTGGAACAAAATACAACCTAGTCCGCCTATACAGTATCCTAGGACACAAATCCATCGTGTCCGCATAAAAGGAGCGTGTCCGCACTTTACAATAGCGTGTCCGCATTTTACATGCATGTCCGCATATTGCAGTGGCGTGTCCGCATAAACTGACTTAGACCAAGCAATAGGACTTACCAGCCATCCATAAAGGTAAGGTCGAACAAGAGAACTAAAGGTCTACCACTAAGGAATTTAGTACTTTACTGTATTGCTAATAATTTACCTATAAACATAAGGTCTCGGGACCAAAGACAACCTTCCAAATAAAAATAATTATTTGTAGAGAACTCAGACGGTCCGGAGTCAAATCCGGCCCTTACAAATTGGCATCCCTTGTGGGAAGGTTTGTCATTGTTTATAAAATTGTCAATAATCAATAATTTTACAGAAATTCCAAACTTTGATTAAAGAATAAAAAAGTATATAAAGATGGCGAATCTGACTTTAGATGAGATTAACCAAACTCAAGACACCAGAGAAAGAGCTCAAGCTAACTTTTATCATCTCAGACAAGCGGAACGAGACCAGAATATGTTAAATATGTCCACATATTTCCATGATGCTCATTTAGATCAGAGTGTGAATAGAGCGGTGAGTTTTGTTAGTATGTATGTTGGAGAGAATATGAGTTTGAGAGACTTTCTTCAGGATGTTGATAATGGTCACAGTCTTTTAGATTCATCACAGGAACCGTTATTCTTAAGACACGTAATATCAAAACTTAGAGGGAAGGCAAGACGAGCTTTAGATGGTTCTACAGTGGAAACGCTGGTAGTCTTGAAGAAGATTTTAAGGGATCATTTAGCGTCGTCCAAGTCTTTTATTCAGTATCAGAACGAGCTGCAGAATTCCTCCATGCGAAAGAATGAGACTGTCCGTGAATTTTATGTCAGACTTATTTCTTTAGTCAACAAGGTGGTCACTACAGCAAACGAACAAATACCGGAACTTCCAGCTTCCGCAAATCTTAAGCCATATCTAGAGGCTATGGCAAAGAGAGTTTTTGTAGAAGAATTGCCTCATGCAATATTGAGAGAAGTAAGATCAGCGAGACCTCAGACTATTGAAGAAGCTTTAAAAGTGGCTTTAGAGATGGAGAGAACTATAGTCGAAAATGTGGAAATGCAGGCTGGGCATTATACTTTTGCAGGGAGCACATTAATTCGGCCTTCAAGTCATGATAGTAGCCAGCTCAGTATTAGAAGAGTGAATTTTGATGAGGAAACTTTCAATAGGGATATTCCACATCATTATGATCCTGATGATACGTATTTTCCAAGGACTTACGTCAGTGAATCCGAACATATTGTGGCACCGTCACAGCTGAGTTATGTAAATCCGAATGCGGGATTGTCACTGCCTACTGGAATACTGAAGACATCAAGTAGTCCAGCAAATGTACTACAGTGTACTAAATCCTGTTGTCAACATTCAACTTGTTCTAATCAACAAAATCATGGTTGCGGACATAATATTCAGAGTCATCATTGCTGTGGTAGATCCGTAGTAAATCATGTGGTTGCCAGACTCAACAATGTTGCGGTTCCCAAAGGAATTATAACAGGTCATGTGATTCACATGGTTATAATTCTCAGGAATAATTGGAATGGTAATCAGAGTGGTCATCAAAGTAGAAGTTATAATCAAAACAATAGTCAACCCAGATTATATAATCCAAACGCACAGAGATCTTCTTCTCCACATCAAGAGAAGAATTTAAACTAGCAAGGAGCTCGCCGAAAGGACGCGGAAGCGAGCTCTTCACAGATTTCGCGTCCCGTTAGTCCGGTACCTCACAAGTTGGATTAAATTTGGAAGCAACAATCAATACGATGGTTGGACATTGTCCGTCCATTAGACTACATATACCACAATTAGAGGAGGAAATTATGACGTGTATGATTGATACGGGTGCTTCTTTGAATGTGGTAAAAGAGGAAGCGTTACTAAGTGGTATAGCGAGAGATCATGACGTTATTTATAGTATTAAAGGTATATCGCCTCACAGTAAACAATCACTGGGGCGAGTATTTTTAACTATAAAGGGTATTGATCATGAATTTCAGGTTATTCCAAGGAATGTGATGTTGCCTGAGGGTGTAGTAGTTGAATTGCCTTTCCTGACAGAAGAAAAGGTAAATATAAAGTTTGGAGATCAAAATGTAATTTTGAGTAGTCAACCAATAAGTCCTATACCGTTTGTAAGACCGGTAGGGGATTTATTGAGGAGAACGAACTCAGAGGTTAGTTATTCTGGTCTTCAGGTGGTAAACAAGGAAATGATGGACTTAGGCGAAACAATGGAAAAAAGTAATGTGGTTGCGTTAGAGGAGGAAGCTGAGACAAAAGTTTGTCTTAAATTATCACCGTATCAAAGAGTACAAGTTAAAATCCCGGTCACTGCGGACTCACAGCGAGGTGATGCATATCTTCCGGAAATCAAGACAATTCCAGGGGTATATCTTGGAGACAATGTTCTGACTAACAATCAGGGTTTCTGTTATGCTATGGCTGCGAATTTGTTGCCAGAGCCGGTGGAAATTGAGATCACTCCACAATATTTGGAGCCTTTTGATTTTAGTGATGATAATGATCTTCTTGATTTTCCGTTGGAAGGTGATTCGCCTGCTGATGATCAGCAGAGGTTTGAAATAATAAAGGAAAAATTACTGAAAGAACATCATTCCAGGCAAGAAGCTAAGCAGATAAAGGAACTGATAACTAAGTATTCTCATTTGTTTTATTTGCCAGGAGATCCACCTCCTAGATCTTCTTATGCCAGACATAAGATCAGGACAACGGATGAGGTTCCAGTGAGAGTTAAATATGTAAGAGCACCTCAAGGATTGGATGAAGAATTATACAATCAACTACATAAGTTGATTGAGGCAAAGGTAATAAGATCTTCAAAGAGTCCTTATTGTAGTCCGGCAATGATTGTGCCAAAGAAATCTGGACCTGATGGTAAGAAAAAGTATCGTTTGGTGATAGATTATCGGAAGCTCAATGCAAAGACTATTAAGGATGCTTATCCTTTGCCCAACATAACAGAAATACTAGAGCAGATAGGCTGTGCAAAGTATTTCTCAGTTTTTGACCTTGCAATGGGTTTTCATCAGATTGAGATTGAACCAGAGGACATTGAAAAGACTGCTTTTAATACCAAGTATGGGCATTTTGAGTATGAATGCATGCCATTTGGCCTTTCTAATGCGCCCCCTACGCTCCAAAGGTTAATGGACAAGGTTCTATCAGGTTTGCAAGGTTCAGAATTGTATGTATTTTTAGATGATATAGTCATTTATTCAAATAATCTTGAGGAACATGAAAGGAAAATCTGTAATCTGTTCGATAGACTGTCTGAAGCAGGTCTGAAGCTTCAAATTGATAAATGTCAATTTTTAGTTCCAGAAGTAAAGTACCTGGGACATATCATCACTAGTGAGGGAGTGAGACCTGATCCGGAAAAATTGGAAGCTGTTTCTAAGTTTCCAACTCCAGAGACCCAGACTAATGTAAGACAGTTTCTTGGTTTAGCAGGTTACTACAGAAGATTCATTGAAAATTTTGCTTCTATATCACGGCCTATGAATAAGATGCTGGAGAAAGGCATAAAATGGGAGTGGACAGATAAACAACAAAAGAGTTTTGAAGCCTTAAAGAAAGCTCTTTGCGAAGCTCCTGTTTTAGCAGCTGTGGACATGGACAAGCCGTTTATTCTGACAACTGATGCAAGTGATTTTGCTATAGGCGCGATTCTTTCCCAAGGAGAACCCGGACAAGATCATCCAATAGCATATATGTCCAGATGTTTGAATAAAAGTGAGCGGAATTATTCCACTACTGAGAAGGAATGTTTGGCAGTTATTATAGCAGTAGAGTATGTCAGACATTACTTATATGGACGAAATTTTACTATTTATGGCGACCATGAGCCATTGACTTGGATAGATTCAATCAAAAATCCAATGAGTAGACTTAATCGTTGGAGATTGCGTTTCAGAGGTTATTATTATACTTTCAAATACAAGCCTGGTCGTCTGAATATTAATTCGGATGCCCTGTCACAGAATCCAGTGGTAAAGTCTATTGTTAAGAAAAGTAGTGAAAATGATGGTAACGACATAAGGGGGGAGGTGTCTTTATTTCCTTTGGTACCTAAGCCTACCAAAACTTCTTTGGCAAGACAAAACCTTGCTAAATTGTCTGAGGACGAAAAATCAGACGCAGCATCTGACCTTGCAAGGAAGAAGCCTGGTAGGAAGCCTGGTTATAAAGATCCGCTACCAAGTGTTCCTAAAGGTATGGAAGGTGGACAAGCTGATTTGGATGCAAGTACCATAGGAAAAAGGTTAAGACAGCGTAAGTTGGAGATTCCGAAAACGGTAGTATTTTCTGATCCCATTTCTACAGTGTCGGAAAGCAAGAACTCGTCTGAAAGTGAGGACAAAAATGTGCATCCTAGAGAGGATGCTCCTATACCGTCTTTGGATCGTTCCGCATTATCAAGTCTTGCAAGAAATTTAGTTTCTCCAGATTCGGAAGCTTCAGAATGTCAGGAAAATTTGGAGGACAAAAGTCCGGGCGAGAGTGAAGTGGAAAAAGTTATGGCTTCCGAGTCAGTGGAACATAAAAAGACTTTTAAGAGGACGGTCAAACCTCCGATTAGGAGTATATTGAAAAATCAGTTCAAGGATTCTTCTTCTTCAAGTGATGATTTGGAGTTAGTTAATGAACCGTTACAGTCTACCATGCGAAGATCTGCAATTGGTAGAATCGAGGACCAGTCCAGCTTGGAGGTTTCAGGTATTGATAATCCCAATTCTCTTATTTGGGATAATTATGTTCCAGAATATAAGGAATCTGAGGATAATACAAGATATTGAAGAGTTAGATGATATTCAGGATTTTCCATTAAGAAATGCCAAATCCATGTCTTCATTACCTTCAAACGATGGTAAACAGACTAAGCTCATTGAAGAGGAGAACAATTTGAGGGACAAAAAGATTAATGAGACTTTGAGAGAGTGGGCGTTGGATTATGCGGAAAGAAATGCGAATCCTATAAGAATCAAATTGCCTATAAAAGGGTATAGAGCCAGTTCCAAGGCTTGGCAAGACGTGGAAAATTTTGAGGATGAGACAAATTGGCGAAATTTGTCACCTATAGAACAGGTGGACAGCGAGGAGGAGTCCGATGTTCCCGAGGTTGTATCTGTTGTTCCAAAAAGAATAGCCAGGAATGACGAGGCATTACCAACTAGAGTAGAAGAGCCTGCTAAAAAGTCTGGAAATATTCCCAAAATTTCTAGTCTTAAGGATTCATCGGATAAGTCTTTGAAGGTGTCGCCAGTATCTTTGTCCGCAGAAGGTTTGGAATATCCTTATGATTTGAGGAACAATATTAGGATGTTCACTACTCGAGAAGGAGTAACATACTTGAAATACAATATAGTACACTTTATTTCTAAAGATTGAGAGATTACAAGTGGAACTAATAAATTGTTGGCTGATATTGAAGCCTTACATTTGTCAGACTTAGCTGGACATCATCCTAAATTAGGGGATGTTATTGTTACAGAAAATAGGAAAAGATTCATTTTTAGTTTGGTAATATTAGAAAATTTTAAAGAAGAAATAAAACCTGTTTTGCATTCATGTTTTAATAAATTGAAGCAAATAATTAAGGAGAAAAATTTGAAATCCTTTAGAATAGCCAGATCTGGAGAAATCACAAATAGTTTGCCTAGAGGAGTTGTGTTAAATCAATTAAAATCAGTTTTTGGTAATATGAAAATTTCTGTTACAGTATGTCTGGGTAATTGTAAGACTTTGTCGCCAGAACACAGATCAGCTATCTTGCACGATTATCACAACAGTTTATTTGGTAGACATAGAGGTATGGGTAAAACCTATAGACGTATTTGAGAAAGATTCTATTGGAAAGGCATGAAAGATGATGTCCACGATTTTGTTCGGCGTTGTGAGATTTGTCAAGAACAGAAGCTAGTAAGAGTTAAGACTAGAGAGCCGATGGTTATTACTAAACTTGGTAAAATCAAAGTTGAAAAATAAGAAGTATTATGACAGGAAAGACAGACCATTGAAATGAGAGGTGGGAGAAGAAGTTAGAGTTTTGAAAGAGCCAAGGTATGGAAAACTGGATAAATTCTATAATGGTAATTTTATCGTGAGAGAGATAAGAGACAACAATAATGTTGTGGTTGAGTCTTCCAATGGGAACTTATTAGTTAAACATAAAGATAAGTTGGAAAAATATTATCGTTAACAACAATATTTTTTTTTGTTTTCTCTTTTACAAAAGATCATTATTTTTGGTGGTCCATGGGCTTTAACGCAAGATAATCGTGTAGATAATATCACGTATTATCAGCTAGCACCTATTACGAATAATCCTGGTATATATTACGAGTATATAGGAGATATTCGTTTTGAAAAGAAAAAATTCAGCGGAGACGAGAGAAAGACCGGTTAAGGAAGGCCGAAGCACGAAAGAAGAAATCGGCTGAAGCAGCCAAAATACCATCGAAGCCGCGTTACCCTAAGGTGGTCCTGGATAGACTGAATATAACGACTGACAAGAGGTCTCTTAGCCGGGTACCAGCATTGTTTTCTAAGTTGTACTGAATGCAGGGGTAATTGTTGGTACCAGTGGAAGGACAACTCGGTGAATTGGCTATTATGTGTCGTCTGTGGGACCAATTGGGCCAACAGTGAGTGCGTGAGTCGTATTCCTTATGAGTGCAGAATTTGTAAAATCAAGAAAAGACTGGAAGAAAAAAAATCTACCGGAGTAAGAAAATCTAAAAGTATAAATATTATTGTAAATCAATCGTTGGATCATTTATTTTTGCGCCCGCGTTCATTGGCGAGGACGCCAATATTCTAAGGGGGGAGGTCTAAGATCCCACGATTGATTGAATATATTATTTGTTAATCGAATATGTTTGCTGAGTGGTTGCTTTTCGTGTAGTATACTGTATGACTGTAAATCAGAGCGCTGACAGTGTGATTGTTGTTGCGTACGCCTCGAGTGTATGAACGAGGATGCTGACAATATATGTATTGCAATACACCAGTTTCGCGAGGTGGTTGAGCAACGGTAAGCGTAAGTTTCAATCTAGAAAGAGCAGTCAGCATTTTATACTGTAAGCGATTGTTTGTCTTTTGTAACCTCTCTCTAAGTGGCGAGTTCTGATTGGATCACGGTATCCCCACGAATTAATTAAACAGCTAACGCCCTGGTCGCGGATGAGGCTTTATAAGCCAAAGACTCGGTCCGCGCGGGGCCTTCCAGGACCAAACCAAGTACCAGTGTTCATCTAACCTCTTCGCACACGGTAAAGCAGGCTGTTGCCGTCACTACGACTTGCCGCTGAAGACTAGCTGACTACTTGGAGCTGTTGAAGAAGACTCTACCAGAGATCGTAAGAGGGTGTCAAGGTACTACCTGTACGCTATCGGAGGGCCTAGAAATCCACTGAACTCTGCAGGCAAGCTGGCATATTTGCTGCGGTCAAAAGTACTGCTCAACTTCAATACATTGCGACGAAAGGACCGCCAACACATCTGGCATGAGTGGGTAAAGCCGCAGCTTAGATAAGTCCATACAACTTGCCACGACTAGCTCGTGTAGTGTTAAGAGCGTACACACTCGCCCTAGAGAGAAGGACGCTTCAACCTACAGCGTGTGTACTAAAAGTAAGTTACTATCTCAGTATTTAAGACAATTAAAAATAAAGAAGATCGAACAGCATAATTGTAATCAGTATGAGAGATGAATGAGTGAAACCCTTTTGTACCTTCGAACTTGTCTGGCTTCAGAACAATAAATTATAACAATAATCAAAGTATTTTAGATGCATTAGAAGAAAAGATTATTTAATTAACAAAAGTACCTTAGCCCTACTAACCTAACCCTTCAGCCAATAGTTTAAGGTTTAAATCCTAACTAAGTAAAGGACACCATAATAACATCCGCGAGTCCTATTCCGATATTGTCGCATGTCCGCAGTTCGTCAGAGCGTGTCCGCACTTTCCAAATCGTGTCCGCACTTTTGCCGAATTGTGTCCGCACCTTTTCCAAGTGAGTCCACATAATCGTTAATGTGTCCGCACACGCATCTGGTGGAACAAAATACAACCTAGTCCGCCTATACAATATACTAGGACACAAATCCATCGTGTCCGCATAAAAGGAGCGTGTCCGCACTTTACAATAGCGTGTTCGCATTTTACAAGCATGTTCGCATATTGCAGTAGCGTATCCGCATAAACTGACTTAGACCAAGCAATAGGACTTACCAGCCATCCATAAAGGTAAGGTCGAAAAAGAGGACTTAGCTATGGGTCCACCACTAAGGAATTTAGTACTTTACTGTATTGCTAATAATTTACCTATAAACATAAGGTCTCGGGATCAAAGACAACCTTCCAATTAAAAATAATTATTTGTAGAGAACTCAGACGGTCCGGAGTCAAATCCGGCCCTTACAACCTCACTAATTTTCCACCACTCCAACAACTATCAACTAATAGTTTATATGTAGTGTTAGAATATGCATCTTTCATTTCAATGTATTGTAAAAGATTTTCTAGCTTTAATATATAGGTTTCAAATAATAAATCTATTGTATCATTATTATATTGACGTATCTTAAAATCTAAATTATTACTTATATTAATGTATATGTGAATAAGTGTAATACACTGTATTCAAATGGCTTTATCCCTCGGAGTTTTAGTAATTAGTTTTGTGAACTTTGTCGATCTCTCCGAGGTAAACTGTGTAGGAAAAAGGTGAAAAAAAACTTACACCATTTTTTCCTTTTTCAACGTTTCGGTGAACATTGTCACCATCTTCAGGAAACTGTCAATTTTATTAATAAATAAAAATAAATTAATGAACACAAAATATAAGTCAATAAGCAAATGAACAAATCATTCTTACATGTAAAAGACGCACAACAATGAGTCTATCAAATGTTCTCTTCCCCGGCCCGTCGTGGCGGGGGAAGGAGGAGCGGGAAGCGACAATGCGATGTTTTGATTCCGGCTTCCTCACCTACTGTATCGATAATGAGAATACAATAGGATTAGCCGGCGCCTTTATATCGGCGAGGAGTCTCGGAAATTTTCGAGCAGTGTGTTTACAATGACGTCACACTTGTCGCTCTCTCGCATATGCATACATCGAACATCTATACTCCGTTTTTGCGGTTCCTTTTCAAACGGTATATCAATTGTGTGTACACGTTATTAAGTTTCTGTGTGTCTTCCATTTTATTAATGCCATTTTCCTGCATTTGTATGTGCAACATTTCAGAAACTAACCTTTTATTTAAATTGCATTCTTTAGTTTACCCTACATTAAAGGGTTTTACGAGCAAATGCAACATTCTCTGAAACAAAATTACATTACTACTGGTCCGAAAATACACAACCGTATGTATAGTATTATAATCAAAGGAAAAGATAAAAAAGAGAAACAGTTAGAGAAAAATGTTGTGTATAAATTGCATTGTAATGATTGTATGGCCACATATGTGGGACAAACTAAGAGGAGTGTGTGTACACGTATTGAGGAATATAAGAAGTCGAAAAGTAATGTTATTAATGACCACATTGATAAATTCAAACATAATTTTAATTTTCAGAAAGTAAATATTAAAGACAAAGAATGCAATTTAAATAAAAGGTTAGTTTCTGAAATGTTGCACATACAAATGCAGGAAAATGGCATTAATAAAATGGAAGACACACTGAAACTTAATAACGTGTACACACAATTGATATACCGTTTGAAAAGGAACCGCAAAAACGGAGTATAGATGTTCGATGTATGCATATGCGAGAGAGCGACAAGTGTGACGTCATTGTAAACACACTGCTCGAAAATTTGCGAGACTCCTCGCCGATATAAAAGAGCCGGCAATTCCTATTGTATTCTCATTATCGATACAGTTGGTGACGAAGCCGGAATCAAAACATCGCATTGTCGCTTCCCGCTCCTCCTTCCCCCGCCACGACGGGCCGGGGAAGAGAACATTCGATAGACTCATTGTTGTGCGTCTTTTACATGTAAGAATGATTTGTCCATTTGCTTATTGATTTATATTTTGTGTTCATTAATTTATTTTTATTTATTAAAAAAATTGACAGTTTCCTGAAGAGGGTGACAATGTTCACCGAAACGTTGAAGAAGGAAAAAATGGTGTAAGTTTTCTTCACCTTTCTCCTACAAAGTTTACCTCGGAGAGATCGACAAAGTTCACAAAACTAATTATTACTTATATTATTTAATTTATCATCTTCATCATTGGCAATTTGTAATAGGAACGCTTTATTATTTATGATCCCTTCCTACGCGTTCCTTCCGGGAAGAGAATTGAAGTTTGCTTGATTTCTTCTCAAGCAATTATTTAAGGTATGACCAACACCCTTGCAACCTGAACAAGATTGTTTTTGCTGATTTTTTAATTTTTTTATTTCATCACGTTCCCTCTGTTCTGTACTACTTAAATCAAATCAGTATTGAACTTTTCAAGCTGTTGTTCCATAACAGATCTATTAATTGTTTTAGATATAGAATCCGAAGTTTCTGTATTATTTTGAATTCTTACTGCAGTAATATCATCCACTATTTCACTCATAAACTTATCCAATTACAAATTTTCTGAATTTTGGAACTGTTCTTGTTGTTTATTTATACTGTCAATCTTTTTAAACAATGTAGTACTGAATGAATTATATCCTAGATTAAGTGTAGGCAAAATATCTTTTGACGTACCTGTTATTAAACTTTGTTCAGCTTGAAAACCTCCAATATCTGAATACCTATTGCTATTTTCTACTTGAAATGTTTCATTAAAGATACTATTTTCAGTATCAACAAATTCTCCTCATAATGGTTTATCTACCTTCGGTATTGAATTTTGTTTTCCCTTAACTATTGGACTTATAATTTTTTTTACAACACCGTTATTAAGGTTGACCTGATCTAATCGATTTTTATTTGTTTCTGAACTAGCCACTTTTACAGGGGATCTTTGTAAGTTATTACTTTTCCAAAAAATAGTTTTTTCTTTTAACTAGTTTTCTAGAAATTCCTTGAATGACGGATTTTTCTGAATTTTTTGCCTAGTTAATTTTTTAAACGGCAAAGCATCTGCATCACTTTTACTATCCTTATCACTCATTTGATCATTTACTATAAATCAGTTATTATATACGTTAAATATACTAGTCCGCACGAAACATACTGTCTACATGAAAAATCTGTTCCCTTTAAAAATAATTTTCAAAATTTGTATCTGTCCGCATTAAAAAATGTGTCCACGGTAAGAAATATGTCCGCGTTATCGATTTGTATCCGTGGTTTAGAAATACATACGTTGAAGTAGTATGTCCGCGTTATCGAAATATATAGTCTGTCGAAATAAATGGAAGAAGCATATGCACTTCACACTCACGAGCGCGCGACCCACTTTTCATGTTTTGCAACTTTGCAAATTTATAACATCGGTGCACTTTGCAAACTGACCAATTTAAACCTCTGCACGCTAATTAACTATACGCATTCAATTATAATTATTGACTTTTACTCAATTTATTTATTAATAATTCCTTTTCCGCAAATTACAATAAATTATCAAATTTAATTCCTAGTTCTAATTGAAATTCCGATTTATCCACTTGCTCAACTTTCACTTTACTATCTTCAATTTTCGGTATTTGCAAAAATAAATCTATCTCACTATTTATTTTCGATAATTGCTCTATTGATTGTTTCTTTTGCTTAATAATTTTTGCAAAAATAATTTCTTTCCACTTCGTTTCTTTTTAATCACTTTATTTTCACACTTTTCAAAACTCATTTGTTTAATTCGTCAAAACAAAACAAAAATGGCAGCTAATGAAGGAATCTGAAGGAAAATAGTTACTTATTATATAAAAACAGAGGAATCAATGACCGCTACTAAGCAGGTCAAAAAATTGGCCGCTACTCAGTAGACCCAAGGAAAGAAGGAAATAGACTTAATTAATCAAATAGTTATATATTTTTTTAGTTTACTCATTTTTATCGCTGCTATTATTTGATCTATTTAACGATTTTTATTGAAAGAAATAACTTGTTCGATTTGTATCGGAACCACTTGTTACGTCCTACCTACACTCTCACCTCATCGGTAGGACATGTATATTTGAGAGAATGTATGTAGTTTACTTATTATTGAAAGCGCGTAGAAATGGTCAACTGGCTGGGCTTTATAGGACTCGTTACCCGTATTATTTATATGGATTTATTTGACTTACCTTTTCTGCTTTTATCGTTTCTGCTTTCTGCTTCTGTGGTCCACGTCTTTACCCTTGGATTGAATGGCTTTGCAAATGATTACACCTCATGTTTAAAAATGTATTGGTTTCTTTATTCAAAATCTAGTACTTAGAAGTACAATAAATCTCCGCACATTTAGGAACCGCGAAGAACGGAGTTCGGACTTAAACACGAGACTAATTAAAATGAGGCCAATTCGACTCTTTTAAAGCCTGAATACATTAACCAATTCTTAAAGTGTAACGCTTAATAATCAGTTTTAAATGTATAGCGATTGCCGAATAAGTAACACTGCTGACTTGTGTTACCAAATTACAGCACGCATTCAAAATATACTCTTTCGAAATTAACATCGTAACTCTCTCCGTGTTTTGAATTTTGAAAAATAGTTTAAATAATTAATGAATAGATTTAAAAATAAATAATGTCGTAGGACGTTGCAGAACCAATGGAAATATGCCAGCCAGGACGACGCTTCCGTGAAGAAGGAGGCGAGGGAAAATCGCGGCTTCTTCCTCCAGCGGAGCGTCGTCCTCGACCACTCTGTTTCTGGATTTCTGGATACTCAGTTCTTTCTATAGTTCTCTTGATACTTAGAATATTATCCTGAATTCGTGTGCAGCCCGACGCCACTAGACTTTTGAGTTTTTTTCCTGTTATTGGAATCTGGAAATTGGATTTTCGTCTCTGGAGGCTTTGGGGAGTTATCCTTGGTTTTCTTTCTTTCTTTGTATTGGAATTATTGTGGTGAGGAGTTTATATAAATGTTATAATTTTTTTTTATTTATTTCCCCACGTGGGAGTGAGAGAAGGAAGTCTCACGTGGGTCGCGGACACGGGATTTTGGTGGATCCTTTTCCTTTTACAGGCGCGTGAAGCAGATAATTTATTTTTCCAGAAGGCGTGCGGCCGCGGATTCCCTTTGAGTATTAGCTTCCTCGTAGAGGATTTTTTGCGGCCCCTTTTCGATTTTAGCTTCCAAACCAACCACACTGGGAGATAGTAATTTGGCCGTTGGCCCATGATTTTATATTACTTCTTTGCATATTGTTATGAGATCGAAACCGTGTAATGAGATTGCAGAATATATATTTTTGATTTGGTGTTGAATTTAATCATTATTTAATTTATTAATTAACCCAATTGCTACCAATTTCCCGCGCGATTTTCCGTTTCTAGGATCAACTACCGGAGAGGAGGAGGCAGCCGGCGAATTAAAATTATTTTGTACACTAACGGGAATCCTCGTGCGGGCGAGATAAATTCCACGTTGCCAATGGCGCTCATCGTGTGGCTGTTTTCACGGAAAAATTTAATTTTGGTGGTAACGGATTCAACGGATTTTGACGGTTTGTTAATTTTTTTTCAAGTCCCTTATGCGTGGTAGCAATAGAGGTTTTAGATGTAGTAGAATATTTGTTGTATGTTTTGGGCAATTATTGTTGATATTTGTGAGATTGAAGATTACCCGGAATATTTTTTTCTACCTATTTTTGGTTTTTCCCATGTTGGGTGGGCCATTTTTGTACTGCACACATGCACACACAGACACGCATTCAATACATTCTAAAGAATTTATTTATGATAATTTTGTTTATTATTATATTTAATATTTATATTGTATTTTTCTTGTTGCGTGTGGAGGTTTTTTTTACAGGAAAGTGTTGTGGTTTTTTTTTACAGAAAGATATCCGTGTATAGGAATTTCTTTTATCTTCCAGTATAGAGTTATAGAGGAATTATTTTAATTGTTATTCAGGAAGATATTTGAATTATTATGGTAAGACTTTGTGGTGGAAAAATTATTGTTTTACGACATGGATATTCGAGTGTTCGACAACTGATGTGATTTTATTACTTTCTTCGCAAGCTTTCATCTAAGTGCTCATATGTAAGAAACAAAGCTGTCAATACGAAGAAAACGGTATGCCTAGTTTCCAACAATGCCTATATATATAAGGGTAGTCTGGCTAGCGCCCGATGGCGGCGTAGGTACTGACGTACTTTATACTTGCCATCTCTGGCGCTACCGTGTCTCGTGATACAAAGTCTACTTATCGACTCAATTATTCAATACTTATTTTTAAAATAATATTTAGGTTAAATTATACTACTTTTTATAATTTAAAAGAAACTTATAAATTATAATTTATCTTGAGCACTGTGATATTATATTGTACAATAAAAATGTATATAAGCTAGCCATCGTCTGCACAACATAAACTATATTGAAAGTATACCCACATATATACTAGAGCTGACGTCACACGATCACGTATCCGCGGCCGGAGAACAATTTTCCTGGTCTGAACAAAATTTCGTTGAAGAATTCAGGATCCCGAACATTCACTTCACAATCATTTTTGATAGAAGGAATTTCACAAAATATGACCCTTATGTTCTTTTGATAATTTTGTCCTAAGCTTTCATTTGAGTCCTCATATTGGGTCTGGCTATAGCGCCCGACTGCAGGGTATGTACTGACGTACCTTATACTTGCCATCGTGGCGTTACCGCGACCCTTGATATGCTTCTAAAGCCGATTGGTTCTTTGAAAGCATATATATAGCTCACTATATATCAATTTTAAATTTAGAACTAGAGAAAATCAAAATGTAGAGGAAAACAACTTTAATTTAAGCTATTTAATGTCAAAATCCAATCACTGGATCAAAATGTATGACAATTTGAAAAAAGTAATTTAGTTTGACCAGATATTTTCCCTTGCTTCAAACCCTTGTTACTGTCGATCCAGTGCTTTGATTTTAACTGTTAATAGCTCGACTTAAAGCTCTTTTTCTCTACCTATTGGTTTTTAAGTCTAAATTTACATTTTTTTCTCAATTGACCTATATAATGTTCATCCCTTATGTTCATATTTTAAGTGTAATCATATATATTGAATTGCAGATTCAAAAGATTTGATAATAGATATATTCGTCCGTATCTATTACGGAATTATTTTGGGGCAGAACCAAAAATTTTGGAAACCTATTCAAAACTTACAATGAAAGATGCTATGGAATATATACGAAGAAATGCATCTACTATTGGCAGCATTAATGGTGTAGATAGTATGTCTACGATTTTTAGAAGTTCCAGTAATACTGAACAATTTAACTCAAGGTAAAACATTTATATAATTATCATTTACAAAATGAATTCAAATTCTGTATTCTATTTAGATTCACATTCTATAATGTGTAACGTATTTAATGGCGAGGGCGATCCTGGACCTTTGGTGGTCTCCTATGTGGTCTGATGGCTTGTCCCTTGAGGTCTGGGTGTAATAGAAAACCCAAAGAAACTTTTTCAAGGTAAAAGGTTGGAAAGTATAAGGTTGTTTCTTCATTTAAATTATAGAATAATTTTCAAACTCCCCACAACCCTTATGTAGCCCAAAATTCAAAGTGTTTGTTCTATCATTCAAATTAAAGGTTTTCAAACTCTCCGCATAGCCCTTCTAACCCCTTGAGAAGACTTTATATTATGTATTGTGACGGGGATCCCGTCGAGGGCTGCTCGCCTGGACACCACCCAGTCAAGATATGAAAATCTTACACTCGGTGGTGTTTGCAGAACAGCAAGCGAGCAGTCAGCTGTTAGAGCCAGCAGGACAGCGCGGCGCCGAGAGCAACCGGCTGCCGAGCAGCAGCAGCACGAGGCGAGAGCGAGAGAGTGGGGGAATGCAGCGCGTAGCAGCGCGCGGCAGCCAAGGCGAGAGCAAGAGAGAGGGACGAACGGTGCAACGTTGAGGCAACGAGAGCGAGAGAGACAAGAAGATACGAGGCATGTGAGCCACGAGGCGTACGCGCGCGAGCGACGGCCGCCATGTTGGCGAGGAACGAATGCTAGCATGAGAGCGAGAAGGATGGGAATAGCGAGCGAATGAATGCGTTATAGACAGACAAGAGAGAGAGTGGAGGCAACGCGTATGCGCTGTATGATATTGGGAAAAGGTGGAGGGCTACGGCTCGATCTACAGCGCGCGTGCGAGCGGCAAACACGAATGTAAGCGTGCCGCAATGGGAAACTGTGTAAAAATGCGTAAATACGATTAGTAGAGCCAGACAAGCGTGTAAACGCGATTTGAATGTCGCGCGCATTTTTGAGTATTGTAAAAGAGGGCGTAAGCGTGCGAATGTGCTATATGGTGCGAAAGCGCAAAAATGTATGATAGGCGCGAGAGAGCGATACATCAAAAATGCGAACGAAAATCAGTAGCCGTAACCTGACGTAACTGATTTTCGTTCGCATTTTTCTCCCCAATACCTGAACATTTTGATTCCAAACCGTGTATGCCGACAGGTAATACCGAGACGAAGGGCAAGTATCTCTTGAATTTCCGTAATTCCTTATATTTATTCGATCGCAGCACTTCTTTATCGTACCGTTAGTGACGGGTCATTAGTAGCTATGGGATCCCCTTAATATACTATACCGATAGCATTTTGCAGGAAGAAGTTGCAAGGACTTCCATGTGTAGGCTTTTGAATAAATTGTTATTTTTATTTAGCGATTACATTGAAGAATCAACATACAATAATGCTAATGTAGTTAATAATATTAAATGCAGTCACCATCAAATAGACCTCTCTGTTAGGGTTGCCTTCTACTTCGTGGACAAGTAAATCGCAAAAGATTAAAAAACATGATGCAGTGAGACCGTGTTGAAATTTTTTTATGGAAAATAGAAAGGTCAGTTGACTTATATTTTGATGTTTTATAGATATATATATTGTTGATTACAACTACATTTAGTAATTCATCGATTATCTATGATAGGACGCGACGGCAAGTTTTTCCATAAAAAAATTTCAACACGGTCTCACTGCATCATGTTTTTTAATCTTTTGCGATTTACTTATCCACGAAGTGGAATGCAACCCTAACAGAAAGGTCTATCTGATGGTGACTGCATTTAATATTATAAACTATATTAGCATTATTGTATGTTGATTCTTCAATATAATCGTTAAATAAAAATAACAATTTATTCAAAAGCCTACACATCGAAGTCCTTGCAGCTTCTTCCTGCAAAATGCTATCGGTATAATATGTTAAATAATTTTTATTCTACAATAATTATTATTTTGCGTATTTTTACGCTCACTTATCTATTTATTTCAACACGATTGGTTTTTTATACACAAAACTTGCCAATTTATTTATTGATATCACAACGTTCTTTTCTGAAAATTAGAATTTTCGTAAAATCAAAGGTAGTGAAGTGATATTAAAAGAATGGTTGTCTGTTTAATGGCCCCTTAATACGAAGCGGTTTACGTACATACATATATTTTATTGATTAGAGATTTAGATTTTCTATTGAATCACACGCAGGTTTAGGTTAGATAAAATGTATTTCTTCAGTAATATAATTGATATAAAAGATACAAATGAATATTTTGAGTAATCGAGTAACGCAGTTATCTCGGTAAGGATGCGACACTGCACGTACACAGTAGCAATGCAAGTGTCGATCTCAGACTGACTGGCTACACTAGCATTCGGTGATACTTATACTCAAACCGATGCTCAGGTAGTGAGTTGCAGCGGTGGCGGCATGGAGCGGGCAAACTTCGTACGGAAAAGACTTTTATTGAATGCCCCAAAATCTCCGCGTTCGTCGCAGCCGAAAGACGTCTACGCGGTTTTATTGCTATAATCCTTATTTGTGCCGCATTGGTCACGTTCCTAAAATTTGCAAACTACTGCTTAAGTGTTTAATTGTTTCCGCTCAAAGAGAGCGACGAGCGTGACAATATTTCCGTAGATTCTTAAGCCTAAGATTTATTATATAGCCTTATAAAATACATACTTCATACAAAATACAAACTGCGCAGTTACACCAAATTCAATACTCCCTCTTATTTTGGATTGCCTTGAATATTCAATTTTTCACGCAAATTACAAAATTGTTGTTTGTCTAGAGGCTTCGTAAAAATGTCGGCTAATTGGTCTTTAGAATTTACATATTTAATCTCTATGTCTTGACGTTCGATTACTTCGCGTACAAAATGGAATCTAACATCAATATGCTTTGACCTTTTGTGGAACGCCGAGTTATTTGCTAGCTTAATAGCGGATTGATTATCAACATAGATTGGGACAGATTTGTATGAAATTTCCAAATCGTTCATCATCTGGCGCAGCCAGATAGCCTCTTTTGTCCCATGCGTTAGCGCGATATATTCTGCTTCTGCTGTGGATAACGATACTATACTTTGCTTTTGACTGGACCAACTGATTGGACCCCCGTTCATTAAAAATACAAACCCGCTTCGCGATCTGCGCGTCTCTAAGCAGTCGGCGTAGTCTGCATCAGTGAAACCGTGAATATCTATGCTCCCTCTGCCGCCATAGATAATTCCGAAATCGCGTGTGCCTTTTAGATACCGCAGGATTCTTTTAACAAATAGCCAATGTTCTTGGCCAAAAGAATCTAGAAATTGGCTTGCACTGTTTACCGCATATTCAATATCTGTGCGGCATACTCGCGAGGCAAATAAAAGTGAGCCTATTGCTTCACGATACGGAAGAAGTTTAATTTTCGCATCGGTATTTATCTTATTCATATCAACTTTCTGTAATTTCAGACCCGGCTCTGCTGGTGTGGTTGATGGATTTGCATCACTCATTCCAAATTTCGCGATGATTTTATCAACATAATTATTTTGATGAATGTTCAATACGTGGCGTTCGCGGTCGCGCTCAATTTGCATGCCTACGTATTCATCTGCACTATCGATAGTTATATGAAAAGAGCTTTTAAGATAATGCATTACTTCATTGATTGCCCCTGTGCTTTCTGAAATTAATAACCCGTCGTCTACATATAACGCTAAGTATACTTTAAAATTTTTAACTCTGCCAATGAATACGCATTTATCGTATATTCGAAAAGTTAAAATTTTTGAGAAAACCGACAAATTTATCATTCCAACAACGAGGCGACTGTTTAAGTCCGTACAAACTTTTTTTTAATTTGCATACCAATCCATTGTCTTCGCTACTGTAGCCTTCGGGAAGTTGTATATAAATCTCCTCTTCGAGATCGCCATAGAGGAACGCCGTCTTTACATCGAATTTAGCCATTTCTAGATCTTCGGCTGCAGCTATAGGTAGGAGTATGCGAATCGATTCATAGCGTACTACTGGCGCGAACGTTTCGAAGTAGTCTATTCCTTCTCTTTACGAGTATCCTTTCGCGACCAGTCGTGCTCTGTATCTGTTATTGTTTTTAATTGCAAATACCCACTTGCTTCCAATAATTCGCTTGCCTTTAGGTAGCTGAACGACACTCCAAGTGTCGTTATCGCGAAGCGCGTTGAGTTCCTCTCGCATTGCCTCCTTCCATCGATCTGCATCCTCTCCTGATACTGCTTGCTTAAAAGTTATCGGTACCGCATCTGCTACATATGCTACCGGGATTCCGTAGCGATCTATGTTGCGGAGCTGTGTTCGATCACGTAAGCGTCGTCCTTGATCTTCGGTTGGTGCAATGTCAATTTCTCGAGCGTCGATGATATGTTGATTTTCTCCCTCTTCTTCAATAATGTGTTGATTCGGGGGCTGTGCATCAACACCTTGTTGATGAATTTCTTGATCATCGGTGATATCATTTTGTTCTGGTAGGCCAAAATCAACTTGGTATTGGAATGTATTATTATCGTTTTGCTGCTTCACATTGCTCGCATTAATTTCGATGAATTGTACGTCACTGCTAACGTAGATCTTTCGTGAATGCTTATCCCACAGCCGGTAGTTTGTCGATTCGCCGTCGTAGCCCACCATGAGCATCTTCTCGCTTTTTGAGTCAAAAATTTCCGTTTTTCTTTCGGTGTATTCAAGTATGCGACAGCTCCGAACACTTTAAGATGCTTCAACGATGGTTTTTGACCGAACCATTTTTCGAAAGGGCTCGCTGTTTCTCCTTGCTTAGTAATCACTCGATTAAGTACATAGCAGGCGCTGTTTACAGCTTCCGTCCAAAGTTCGCGATCCATACGGCCACTAATCAACATGGTTCTAGCACATTCACTAATTGTTCGAATTTCTCTCTCCGCTCTACCATTTTGTTCATGTATGTAGGGCGAAGAGAACTCATGAATTATTCCTTGTTTTCCAGTGTAATTTTGAAATTCTTCAGATATATACTCACGGCCGTTGTCGGAGCGAAACACTTTGATTTTGTTACCCGTTTGGGTGTGCACGATACTTTCAAAATCTTTAAATCGTTGAAACACTTCAGATTTGTGCTGTAGAAAATATACTTTTCTGTAACCAGTATATTCATCTTTAAAGATTAAAAAATAACGTGATCCTCTTGGAGATACGACATTTATCGGACCGCACACGTCACTGTGAATTTTTTCACCAGGCTTAAAGTTACACTCGCGAGTTACTGAATAATGCGGCTTGCGAGCTTGCTTCCCCATGATGCAGGCTTCGCAGTTAAAATTTTCATTAATATCGAGTGGGAAATTCTTCTCGGTATACATTTTGCTTGTATTTATCACCGCTCGTGTATTAATGTGTCCCATTCACTCGTGCCACAGTTTGAAATCATTCTGTTTTTGAACGGCTACGTTGCACTGTGCGGGCTCCTTTACTGTGAAAAGCATCTTGTATAATCCTCCGTGCTTTTCGCCACGCGAGGCCACCGCACCGTCTTTGTTGCGTACTTCGCAGTGAGATTCAAAAACATGAAACGAAAAACCTTTTTTCGTGATTGTGGGTATCGAAAATAAGCTTCTCCGTAGTTCCGGTACAAATAGAACACTTTCAATTTTTCGTTCGATGCACTTTCCATTCACTAGTTCATTAATTATAACAGATCCTACTCCTGCTGCTAGCAGGGCTTTGTCATCAGCTATTTTAACATATCGGGGCTCGCTGAGTGATTCTATGGAAGTAAAAAACTCCCTTTTGAACTTCATGTGCATGCTTGCACCACTGTCGGCTAGCCATACATTTTTGTCATTTTCGGAAGGTTTGAAGTATAATGCACTTACATCGCTAATATAAGCTGCCGCTGCGTATGAGGATGCAGTTGACTTTGTTTCTTCTGAGCTACCGTCTGCCTCACTTTTCTTTTTCTTCTGCGGACATTCTCTATGCCAGTGACCTTTCTCTTTACAGAGGCCGCATCTAGTTTTCTTCTTCATCTCTGCAATTTTTTTCTTGTTCTCGGTTCTCCGAACTTCATCCGATTTTTCTTCGATTTTGGAAGTATCTGATACTTGCAGTGCTTGTTCTAGCTGTGCTTGTAGTGCATGTACTTGTCGAGAGAGCAACGACACTTGATCCTCCGACGTACGCATACGTTTATCTTCACGTATTATTCTTGCTACTAAATTGTCTTTAGTTCTATCAGTCGCTGGAGTACTCTCCCAAGCCATAGGAAAATTTCCGAATCTGGTAGGTAAATTATCCAATAGTTTATTTTCAATGCCGGCCGCGGTTGGTTCTTCTTTTAAATCCTTGAGTTTTCTGCAAATGCATTCAAATTCTTCCAGCCGTTAAGCGATATTTTCACCATCAAGAATCTTGAATTGGTAAAACTGCTGCCAGGTGTTTGTTTTCGAGTCCTCACTTGCATCTCCAAAGCGTTCCTGCAGTTTATCCCATACTTCCTTGGGAGAGGTGCAGTTAATCAAAAAAGTATGCAGTCGTTGCTCGACTGATCCGACGATCATGCTCATTGCTTTTAATGAGTTCGAGTGCCATTTTTTCCATTCAGCAGGCTTATCGGTCTTGCTAGGCTCTGTCTCTGTTCCATCTGTGTAATCCATAAGATCAGCAGATCCTAGGGCCAAACTTATCCCGAATTTCCATAATGTGTAATTACTATCATTGAGTTTCACGAAATTAAACTCCTTGTTCTCTGACATGATGAACAATGAGAGTTTTTACACTTTACACAAAAATTATGACACTACACTCACACACTTTTATATTCAATTGTTTTTCTTTCAGACAATACTAAATAAAATACATTTACTGGCGCAGTGGAAGCGTGCTGGGCCCATAACCTATTGAATCACACGCAGGTTTAGGTTAGATAAAATGTATTTCTTCAGTAATATAATTGATATAAAAGATACAAATGAACATTTTGAGTAATCGAGTAACGCAGTTATCTCGGTAAGGATGCGACACTGCACGTACACAGTAGCAATGCAAGTGTCGATCTCAGACTGACTGGCTACACTAGCATTCGGTGATACTTATACTCAAACCGATGCTCAGGTAGTGAGTTGCAGCGGTGGCGGCATGGAGCGGGCAAACTTCGTACGGAAAAGACTTTTATTGAATGCCCCAAAATCTCCGCGTTCGTCGCAGCCGAAAGACGTCTACGCGGTTTTATTGCTATAATCCTTATTTGTGCCGCATTGGTCACGTTCCTAAAATTTGCAAACTACTGCTTAAGTGTTTAATTGTTTCCGCTCAAAGAGAGCGATGAGCGTGACAATATTTCCGTAGATTCTTAAGCCTAAGATTTATTATATAGCCTTATAAAATACATACTTCATACAAAATACAAACTGCGCAGTTACATCAAATTCAATATTTTCCAAATCAATATGTATATACATAATATAAAGTCTACTCAAGGGGTTAGAACGGCTATGCCGAGAGTTTGGAAACCTTTAATTTGGATGATAGAACGAACACTTTGAATTTTGGCTACATAAGGGTTGTGGGGAGTTCGAAAATTATTCTATAATTTAAATGAAGAAACAACCTTATACTTGCCAACCTTTTACCTTGAAAAGATTTCTTTTAGGGGGGGGGGGAGAGATTTCACTACTTTTTAAAGGAATGCAATACATATAACAAGCAAGTTATAGTTTATTAAATATATTCTAAATTTATAGCTTTTAAGGTAAGATGTACTTAAAGCGATTCAGCTGCTAACGTCAGTATTGGGCTCCGAGAGTACACCATGGATGCTCATGGACAATCTTCACAGCGTGCAAGAGATTATGGTGCTAAGTAGCTAAGTTAACGCAATAGGAAATTATTCAAGTATAACTCGCGCGCTCAGTCTATCTCTAATTTACCTATTTTTCTGAAAGCAACTTATAAGAAAAAAGCATGTAATACTGATAAATATTTGGATGGTTCAATCCTCGCCGTAAACGATAGAAAAAAGCAACCTATTTCTGCTTTTCGATAACTTGTTCATCTTTCAAAGCAAGCACTTTTAGTTTATTTTTACATGCATTTTTAATAAAAAAAGACTTGTGAAGTGTTTTTGTATTAAATTCTTTTTGCAAACTCCCCTAGTGTTCTCAAGTTATAGTCTTAAAATATAATTTATAGTTTTTTCAAGTTATACAGTTAAACTCAAGTTATAGTGTTCAAATTTGAATAGAAAAGTTATAGAACTCGATAAAATAAAACTTTTTTCTATTGAGATCAAAGCTGAGAAATGCTTTCAAATTAACTTAATAAACCAAAATAGAATTTTATCTCAATAGAAAAAAGTTGTACTTTATCGAGTTCTATAAATTTTCTATTTAAATTTTGAAACTTGATTTTGACTATAACTTAAGAAGACTATAACTTAAATTTTAAGACTATAACTTGAGAATACTCAGGGAGTTTGTAAAAAAAATGTCTGAATCGCAGTCAATTTCTACAGTAAACACTTCAGAAGTCTTCTTTGTTAGAAATGCATGTAAAAATAAACAAAAGTTTTCGAGTTTGAAAAATAAATAATTTGTCGAGAAACAGAAAAAGTTTACTTTTTCTATCTTTTATAGCGAGTATTTAGCCACCAAAATATTTATGAGTATTGACATGCTTTTTTCTTGTTAGTTGCTTTGAGAAAAATAGATAAATTAAAGAGATAGACGGAACGCGCGAGTTATACTTGAATAATTTCCTATTCCGTGAACTCAGCTACTCAGCACCATAATCGCTAGCACGCTCTGAAGTTAATCCATGAGCACCCATGATGTACTCTCGGAGCCCAACACTGGCTAACGTAGAATTTATTTATGAACGGCAATATATGCACTAGAGTGACCTAAGCAGGCATGGCAAAAAAATTCCATTTCGTTATGATCTGTTCAATGTATATACCCTAGCAAACAGATAGCAACGCTAAATCGTTGCTGTTCACGTTGTTGTAAGTCGCTCTCTCCGTTTACCATAGCGGGCCAAATGAGAACTTTTCGCAGTCGTAAAATATCCACAAAAAACTGATAAATCTGTTTCTGTTTCAAGTAAATTTTTGAAAAATCGTGATTTTTAAATATTTTAATTAGGCCAAACTTGTGAAAAGGATTATTCTACCACACTTTTTACAGAGTTATTTCATGAGAAATCTTACTGAAAATACGACTTAAAAACCGTTTTACAAACCGTTTTTTTCTCATGAGTTATGAATTTATTTCCGTAAAATAAATAAAATCCGTAAAATAAATAAAATCCGTAAAATTAATTTTTCTATGTGTGATTTTATGTTAATAAACTCAATGTGTTAAAGTAAAGGCATTCAACAAATTTGAATTTGCCACTCGAACAGGTTGTACCTCACAGCGTCCGGTCGAGAATGAAGATTACTGTTTGATCGGTTTAGTAGAATTTTCTGTAAAGCAGCAGAAAGCAGCCAAACAGCTGTTTTTCATCCAAGACACTAGATCAGTGCAGTTAGTCTGCTAACTGCAAATGCTTGTATCCTCAGTGGTGTTGTAAAAGTGCAAGAGCTTCTGCAGAATACAAAAAATTTTCAGATAAGTATTGGAAACTAATTAGTAATAATTGTGTTCATTATGACCTTTTTCTTTGTTGGTTTATTTTTTGCAACGAGTGCAATCCAGCAAGATGGGAGTTTATATTGACTGTCTGGAGTATTATTTTGCATACTTTTTAACAAGTTGAAGTGTATTTAATAATGGTAAGTATTGCATGTAATTGTAATTCATAAACATAACTTGATTATGAATAACTAACGATAATTTTTATTTTATTTCCAGCTTCTAAATGCTATTATCACACAGCATGATATGCGCATACCACCAAATATACTTTATTGTATATATATTTGAGTACCAAAAGCAAATCAAGGTATGCCACATAGTTTCTGTAAGTATAGCTGAGTTCATTTGTATGATTTACATTATAAACTTTAAATGCCTTTTACTCAAATTTAGTTTTTTCATGGTTTTCATGTACTTGCCGCAGCTTTCTGAAGGAACCGTAACATCAATCCGGATGAACCAAAGAGGAAAACCTTCCTTATGAGTACGGTCACAAACTGAGTGGAGCAGAATTGGCAAAAATAAGTTCAAAGTCAATGTTACGTATGTTTACATATGTAACATTCACTATAATTATTAATATTGTCAATATATGTTTAATTAATTATATTAATTTTGTGTTTTTCAGGAATCTGTTCCACTTAGTCTGAGACCAGACTCATAAGGAAGATTTGGCACTTTGATTCATCAGAATTGATGGTACGGTTCCATCAGAACCATGCGGCAAGCAAATAAAAGTGATGAAAATCATGATTTTTGGTAAGCAAATATCTTTAAATGTTTTTAAATGTTACACTCACTTTTTGGATAATATTTATGCATAAAAGTGATGTATAATACTTGTATTTGAAAGCAAAAATATAGTTTTTAGAGCACCTATATATCTATTAATTTTTTACAACACTAACAATTTTTCGTTTTTTTCAGGTTTTAACACTGTCATAACCCCTTAAATTTTGTGAATAAAGAGAGCTCTTGTTTAGACAGGCATTCGTTAATAACCCCGAACCGACCACTCCCCTAACCGCGTATCGGGACTGAGCTTGCCACTCAATAACATCTAAGCTGGAGGCCACCCTGACCCCTGGACATCGTCTCCAGGGAATTTTTAGTTTTTCAAGGAAATATTAATCTGTACTTAGAGAGTGTACTCGAGAATGATTTCCCGTCATCCTGGAGGTAATATATAATCAGAATGTTTCTGCATGTTAATTGTTTTGCGTCTCATCCCAGGTTTTTTATTTGGACTCTTCAGTAAGACAAAAAATTATTGAAGGAAAAGTCATTACAGAAAGCGAATATTAAAATTTAAACTAATAAAAAATAATATTAAACAGTTTTCTTTCTGTCGAACCCTGTCTTAGATGCAGCACAACTTTTAAAAAAACATTATTTCGTTAAAGTAAAAACAATCGTATTATACATTTCTTTGCCGCTAATGATGTAGAATCAGAGCGCATATTTGTTTGCTGCCGATGATATGCAATCACAGCGCATATTTCTTTGCTGCCTATGATATGCAATCACAGCGCATATTTATTTGCAGCCGCTGATATGCAATCACAGCGCATATTTATTTGCAGCCGCTGATATGCAATCGCAGCGCATATTTACTTACTGCCTATGATATGCAGTCACAGCGCATATTTATTTGCAGCCGCTAGTATGCAATCACTGCGCATATTTATTTGCAGCCGATGATATGCAATCGCAGCGCATATTTACTTACTGCCTATGATATGCAGTCACAGCGCATATTTATTTGCAGCCGCTAGTATGCAATCACTGCGCATATTTATTTGCAGCCGATGATTTAGAATCACAGCGCATATTTGTTTAATAAATGTTTTAATGTAAAATTTCTTGATACACTATGTTTTTAGTGTATAAAATTTTTTCATCAACTTTTTCATGCTCATTTATGAATGATGAACTATTAGTTAGTACAATTTTTAAATCAGATTTTGACGTAACCCTTGAAAGTGCAACGTACAATTGTCCATGTCTGAAAACTGAATTTGGTAAGTATACTCCAACTTTGTTAAATGTTTGACTTTGCGATTTATAAATGTTCATAGCATATCCTAATCTTAATTGCAATAGTCTTCGCTTTAATATAAATGGCAATTCTTCGTTAAATGATGTTAAATCACGTGGTATTACTGTAATAGTTCCAGATTTGTAACCACTAATTATTTCGGCACTAACACTGTAATCCATTAATTGTCTTACAATTAATCGAGTACCATTACAAAGGCCTTCATTTAAATTAAGATTTCGTAAAAGAATTACAATGGCTCCTTTTTTTAAACTTCGTATATGCGTAGGTAATCCGTTTGGTGTTAATGAATTCAAAAATTCCTGTGTAAATACATTTTGTAAATTATTATATTCGTGATCTAAAGCTGTATCAACACTATAATACTCTTTCATTTCTCCACAAACTTTGCTTATAATTTCATGATTTATCATTTGTACATCAATGTTCCTTGGGGCTAAGATAACTTTCTCATGAACTTCAGTAATATTATTAAAACTACTATCAAAAATTTCCATAATCATTTCTCTATTTGTTAAAAGTTCATTTAAAATTTTAATTAAATCATTCTTCATTTCAAAATTAGTATTGACTTTACCATCTCCAATATTAAGAAGCCATTGTTTCAATTCGATGTCATTATTATTAACTCTAAGATTTTCTTTTAAAGACATATGTTGTACATTTCTCCATATTTTACTATTTTTTATACAGTTTCAATAATTTTTGTTCTATCGCCATGTTTTACAACTGTTAATGTTTGTCGGAAATCTATAATTATATCGAATGTATAATTATGAAAAGTATATTCTTCATTAATCATTGGTAAATTGAAGTCATTTAATGAGTTACCATTTGTTAATAACACAGAACTAATAGTTTTTAAGGCTATTATTTCACTATTATTCTTCTTTTGAATTTTTTGGTCTATAAAAGTATTCTTTAAATTTATCAAATATAATGTATCATATATAATGTAAGCAAATAAATTACACAATGCTTTAGAAAATTGAATTTCAGTTGCTTCTTGCAAATACTTAGCCCATTTTTCATCAGTAGTTATTAAATTTCTAGCTAGAACTACTTTATAATATGTTGAGTAGTTTTTTTTTTAAATGTTCTCAAATCTTCAAACGATTGATCTCCTTTAACATGTAATAATAACAATCGTAAATAATATTTTTCTCTATCTTTCTTATTTACAAAATACAGTCTACTTAAAATAGGTTTACTTTGTTTTTTTCTTTGAGTCCATAATTTCCGTTGGTCATTAAAAACGTAGTAATATGGAATTTCAAAGTATAAATATTTTCTAGCATTTGGATCGTTTTTATTAAGTTCAAACCATGCTGTTAATGTTATATTTAAATTTTTGTTTAACAATTCATTTTCACAACCTTCTACAAAATAAACAAATTGTTGATTTTCTAAATGTACTGCTAATCTGTATATTACGTGAGACAACATATACATAGAAAATTTTAATAATCGATACAATGCTTCCGGTGGACTTACGTATCTTGTATTTAAGAATTGTCTTATTTCGTCATAATCATAGTTAACATTATCGTCTTCTTTTTGGATGTTATTCATTTCAATAAAAGCAGAATCAGGACCTTTAAAGCAATATTTAAATAAATATTTTACGCACTGAACTGTGGAGCAAACTTCTACGTTTATATGACAATTATACATTAATAGTAAAAATGGATTATATGGAACTACAAACCTATTATCTGCTTTTCGCGTGTTATTGAATATAATTTCTCTTCCATTGTTTCTTCGTCTATAATTTGGGTATCCATTAGTATGGATATTAGTGGTTTCATTAAATGTTTTAGGAAAATTTTTAGTACATTTACTTTTTTCTTTGTCCATGCATGGTGAATGAACATTATACTTTCCACATGGTCCATGTATCATAGATATTTTAACAATTTCATATAATTTTGGATATTTGTGTTGATCAGGAATTTCTGCACAAATAACTGCATTTATAAAATCTGGATTGTATATTTTGTTATTTTTTTCAACAAATAATATCATGCAGGAGTAATAAAACTCTTTTTTGAAATTCTATCACATGTGTAAATGCAATGCATTTTCTGAAAATTCCTTGTTTAGTAACATCATCTAAAAAAGCTTTGACTTTTTCATTAAAAACTGGCAACAATACCTGGACTATCTATTACTGTTTCAAAATGCTTTATATTATCTATCCATTTGTGATTACAATTCAATGTAATAAAATAATCTGGTTTACCATGTTTTTGTACTAACGTCATTGAATCTAAAAAATTTTGTTTCAATGCTCGAGGACTTACAGAAAATCATGATGGTAAAATAATCATTTTTCCTATTCTTACATTTTCTTGATCTTTTTCATTTATGTAATCTATTATGCCTTTGTATAAATCTGTTCTGAATAAATGTTGATTTTTTCTAAATAATGTAATCTTGATCCTTCAACTTTAATGTAAACATCAACAATAAACTGCTGAATTAATTTTCCTAAATTAAGAAATGGGTTAAAATCATTTCTAATACTAAAGTGATAATTATAAAATTCCTGCATTGAAATATTTTATTTATTTGTAGTGTCTTTCATCTTAGGCATCCATCCAAATCCACGATTACGAAACATAATTGAATATGTGCTTGTTGGCTTTATCGATCTCTCCGAGGCAATCGAGGAAGTCTAAACTTCTGAGAAATTAGCCGACAGAGCAATACAAATAATAACTGTGTCGCTCGGCGTCTCTCGTCCCCCGCTATTAAATAGCCGGGGGAAAAACATCATTGGGATGTACAGAAATCACGACAGCTCCGATATTGTCCTGATGAGGGCGACAATGTTCGCCGAAACGTTGACGATATAAGAAAAGGGCCTTTTTATTCTAACCCTTTTCTACACGATTGCCTCGGAGAAATCGATAAAGCCAACAAGCACATTAAACAACTACCGAGGGATAAAGTCATATTTAGATTGTGTGACATACACATCTAAGAATACAATAATTGGATATGTCATCGGGTCAACATGTTTACTAATATAAGGTATTCTTGTAGGTTCTGTATTTTTTGAATATATGCAAATATCTCGATCTGTTGGAGGTTGACCATCTTCACCAACATAAACTACAGCAACTTCATTGCATCTTGATTCATTGTAAACGTTTTCATCAAGATTAGAATTCCGAGTTATAAACATTCTAATTTCAGTTGTATTGTCTATTGATTTATTATTATTTTGAAGATTTTTTTCTTCCTTTTCTACCTGATGCATCATTTTATATGAACTTGCATAAATGTTATTTTCACGTAAAAAATAGTCTAATTTTTTCAACAAATTCAGGGTACATAGCATGTTATTTTTATATCGTGATTGTGTTGCCATTTCATTATCGAGAATATATAATTGGCCAAACTTTCCATCATCATTTTCTTTAGGATGTAATGAATAAGCATTATGATAAATTTGCCCAAATATTCGTATTACTTGAGGTCCTCTGTTAAATAATGCATCAAACCTTGCCCCGAAACTTGCAAATGCAAGTAAATTATTATATAATCTTACATGTTGTTTAAAATGTTTGCTTTCAGATGTATCATTTATAATTAATTCTTTATAACGTATTTAGATGAGTGTGTATACACTATCTAATATGATTTTATCCCTCGGTAGTTTGTTATAATTCTTTTGTTGTTATTATCGATCCCTCCGAGGCAATGCTTTTGAAAGGGTTTTAAAAAAATTAAAACTCCTTTCTTTTAAGAAACGACGTTTCGGCGATCATTGTCGCCCTCATCAGGAAACTGTCAAAAATTTTTTTATTACAATAAACATACAGACTTTAAAATGAACAGAATATTACATAGAAAAAGCGATATTTTTGAAACTTACATATTGGAGCACATTTGATATGTGTACATCTCGATAATCCTTTCCCCCGGCTAGTTAACAGCGGGGGAAGAGAGAGACCGAGTGACACAGCTATTATTTATACACTTTGTCAGCTACTGTCAAAACTGTGACAGTAACTGTGTCAAGCTGTGTTTCACAGCTACTGTGAAAAGCCTTTCGCGCGGTTTGTTTACATATGACGTCACGCATCACCTCATCCTTTCGATGTATACAAATTTTGATTTTAAATCTTAAGCTGGTATATTAAATGTGTATACACGTTATTGAGTTTTTGGGTATCCTCTTTCTTATTAATACCGTTATCTTGCAAATGTATATGCATTATTTCCGAGATCAATCTTTTATTTAAATTGTTTTCTTTGTCTTTTATTTTAAATCCTTCAAAATTAAAAGTATGATTGTACTTTTTACTATGCTCGGAAATGACACTGTCCTTAGACTTTCTATGTTCTTCAATACATGTACACACATTTCTTTTTGTTTGGCCCACATATGTAGCCGTGCAATCATTACATCCAAGTTTATAAACAACATTTTTCTCTAGGTGTTTCTCTTTTTTATCCTTTCCTTTCACAATAATATTGCCCATATTACGTTGTATTTTTGGAATGGTCGTAATGTTGTTTTTCTTAAATGAATGTCGCACCCGCTCATAGAAACCATTGATGTATGGTATGCTAATGTGATTGTTACATGTATTGTTTTTCACACATTGCTCTGGTTTTTTAATCATTCTGATTGCAGATAATCGTTTTCTGACGTATTTTTCAACGAAAACAGAGGGGTAATCATTATCGAATAATAGACATTTTACAATATCAATGTTTTTCTGATGAAAACATTTATCCGATAACTTCACCGCCCTGTCAACTAGATTAAACACCATGGCAATTTTTTGACTTATCGGGTGTTGCGAATTAAAGTGCAAAAATCTGCCAGAGAAAGTTGGTTTCGTGTACCAATCAGTTTTTATTTGATGTGTTTCATTAATCAATAATACGTCCAAAAAACTTATGGATTTATTCACTTCCATTTCATGTGTAAATTGGAGTCTGCTATTATACGAATTAAATATTTTTAACGTTTCATCTACTTTTCCTTTCGGAATACAAGTAATGATATCGTCGACGTAACGGAAAAAGAACACAGGTTGATAAGTTAATTTTGAAATGCACTCCGTTTCGAGATCATCCATAACAATGTCAGCGAATAATCCCGAAATCGCGGAGCCCATAGGTGTACCAAAAGTTGTTTATAAAATTTACCATTGAATTGGAAGTATGTATTATCCATAAGTAGACTACAAGCATCTAAAATATCGTCAAGTGGAATTTCAAACTTTCTCGCTATTTGTCTGTATCTTTTTTCAATACTCTGCATGACTAGTGTTTTATCAATATTTGTATATAACGATTTTACGTCTAAGCTGACAATACAGTGGTCATTCGGACTCTATTTGCAGTACTAGTAGTACGAAACACATTAATAAATAATATCACACAACACCGTAATAAAACGAGACACATAACTATAGAAGAAAAGATTTTTGAAAATAAATTAACGGAAACTAAGAATTTCATTAAGACTCAAAGATATTATGTTCACCTTTGCTGAGAATATTGATAAAACACTAGTCATGCAGAGTATTGAAAAAAAATACATACAAATAGCGAGAAAGTTTGAAATTCCACTTGACGATATTGTAGATGCTTGTAGTCTACTTATGGATAATACATACTTCCAATTCAATGGTAAATTTTATAAACCACTTTTTGGTACACCTATGGGCTCCGCGATTTCGGGATTATTCGCTGACATTGTTATGGATGATCTCGAAACGGAGTGCATTTCAAAATTAACTTATCAACCTGTGTTCTTTTTCCGTTACGTCGACGATATCATTACTTGTATTCCGAAAGGAAAAGTAGATGAAACGTTAAAAATATTTAATTCGTATAATAGCAGACTCCAATTTACACATGAAATGGAAGTGAATAAATCCATAAGTTTTTTGGACGTATTATTGATTAATGAAACACATCAAATAAAAACTGATTGGTACACGAAACCAACTTTCTCTGGCAGATTTTTGCACTTTAATTCGCAACACCTGATAAGTCAAAAAATTGTCATGGTGTATAATCTAGTTGACAGGGCGGTGAAGTTATCGGATAAATGTTTTCATCAGAAAAACATTGATATTGTAAAATGTCTATTATTCGATAATGATTACCCCTCTGTTTTCGTTGAAGAATACGTCAGAAAACGATTATCTGCAGTCAGAATGATTAAAAAACCAGAGCAATGTGTGAAAAACAATACATATAACAATCACATTAGCATACCGTACATCAATGGTTTCTATGAGCGGTTGCGACATTCATTTAAGAAAAACAACATTATGACCATTCCAAAAATACACAGTAATATGTGCAATATTATTGTGAAAGGAAAGGATAAAAAAGAGAAACACCTAGAGAAAAATGTTGTTTATAAACTTGGATGTAACGATTGCACGGCTACATATGTGGGCCAAACTAAAAGAAATGTGTGTACACGTATTGAAGAACATAGAAAATCTAAGGACAGTGTCATTTCCGAGCATAGTAAAAAGTACAATCATACTTTTAATTTTGAAGGATTTAAAATAAAAGACAAAGAAAACAATTTAAATAAATAATTATTGCTATATCAAAGACGTTCGTCAGCATTATCATTTTTATAACTAATTGAAATTTTTATACAAGAACTTATATAAATTATTAGATTCGTGAAATGCTTCGATGTAGCGATGAAATTAAATTCTTATATATATAAACTGCTACACTGAATTTTTATAGAGAAATCGATGATTTTGATATTCTGGGTCTTTCGTAGACTTTTTTATGTTGAAATAAGTTAAGGCATCTGCACGAATTTTCACTTTTTGCTCTAGATGATCGAGCCTTCCTAAAACTTGATTTTAAAGCTTAAAAGACTTATTAATTGGTTAAAACATATATATATGACTTTCAAAATCTTTTCTTTTTAAATTTAGAAATTTTTCAGAAAAAAACCCTGCTGTCTTTATAATGAGAAAGGCTTTCCTGAGGTTCTACAAATTAATAAAACTAGTCAGAAAATGTTAAAAGACCTGTTTTCATCAACTTTCACCCTCTGTAACTAGAAGATACTGGATGAAAAAAATCTGAAAACATTCTAGGAAACACACATGTCTATTAGGAGCATTTTAAAAATATTAGGGTAGGATAAAAGAATTGACAGCTTGATTTGTCAGAGATACACCCATATATATAGAAAAAAAAACAGATATACAAGTAAACTAGGATTTGCTAAATTCAGTTAATTTAATTATACATTAGCCTTTAAAAGGCTTATTAAAAAATTCACTGAATTTTTCTTTTTAGTCCAGTACTCTAATTCCCGAAGACTTCTTGCCCAACTTCTCGGGGACTGAAGCATCAATGCTCTCCAGGTACTTAAGCTAGTTAGGAGTAAAACTTCAAAACGTTTATTTAAAATTTTATCGGTGTTGAAATTTTGCTTTGATTACCATTTCCAGAAAAATATGAAATATTGGAATTTTTATTCATAATGGTGGGAAGAGGGTCCATGTGCGTTGAAATGTGAACCTTGCTAGTTATGATATTAATTTTACTATCAATTAAATACACGGTAATTTGTTACAGCCCTTGCTATCAATATGAATCTGGCTGGAATATTGATTTTCAAGAACTAGAATACAATCCATCAAAAAAAGATTTAACCGATGCTAAAATACACCATTTGCTTGCAGAGGAATTATGTAAACCATATAAAAGGGTAAGATGCTTAAAACGAATTATTCCGGGATTACGTATTCAACTAAAACTAATAAGCTAGAAAACCGCTACTAACTGAGTAGCAGAATGTTTTCTTAAAGGAACTGAGTTTTTCATTTTTACTATTATAAATGATTATATTCTTTAGTTACAGTACACATTTTTATTATACTAGTCTACTCCAATAATAATTTTTCGAGATATTGGATTCCAAAGTTGGGGTTGACAATTTATGATTCTAGAGGCGTAAGAAGTGGTCCAACAGCAATGAAACCATATGTCATCGATTCGTTTCGATTTTCGACTCAGAACCAATTAAAATATTGAAATGAACAAAAATTTTCGATTTTATAATTTACACGATTTCAAAGCTTTCTCTTGGAGAAAGGAACTATAGTGACCAAATGATTGGTAAAATCTAAATACTTGCAAGAACGTTAAAACGATACGAAATGTTATGTGAACAAAGAAGAATAATTTTTTGACAGTATTAGGTATTTTACATTTTCGGGTAGAGCGATGGATTCTTGCTTTTAATCTATATACTATACTTCCGAGTGATAGAGTCACATACCATCTATATTTTACATTTTATTTTATTTTTACAGCCTTTTGCAGTCCATATACGAGACTTCAATGGTTATATTTACATTATAACGGCGTGGCTATTCCCGCTATAATCGAAGACCGGTGTCCCTATTTCCACCCGGAGGACTAGCACTAGGTAGCAGCGTGAAGTTTGAATCTAGAGGGTAACCGTAGGCCGGAGGGAAAAAGAACAACACCTTGAGTAAAAGCAAAAGTTAGCAACGTATTTTAACCAAAGAAGGAATGATACAAGCATGCAAGCGGGCACGCAGAGGCAGGGAGTAGGCGTGAGAAGCTCAGACGACGGCTAGTGAGAGCAGAGAGAGAGAGAGAGAGAGAGAGAGAGAGAGAGAGAGAGAGAGAGAGAGAGAGAGAGAGAGAGAGAGAGAGAGAGAGAGAGAGAGAGAGAGAGAGAGAGAGAGAGAGAGAGGCGGCACTTACAGGATCGAGTTGCGGGCGTTAGCGACAACGCAGATGGTGTTGATGGCTACTCGACCTGAAGCAACGGCGTAGCGCTGCGGCGGTAAGGGCTTCGGCGTAGCCTCGTGGACGTTGGTAGCGACGGTGAAGGCGGGAATGCTTCCGCGGAGGCGCAGGAACGACGACGGCACCGTGGTCGAGCAGGGGTTGCGGCGTCGAAGCTAGGGCGTCGATAGCAGAAGGTCCGGGATGGTGCAGCTTACTTTCCGCTTACCAGGCACAGCGGGTTGTCTCATGCGAGCTCTATAACGACGAGACTCGGACCATACGTGATTCGGGCAAAGCCGGTAGTCAATCTCATGCGATCACGCGGTTCGCGGTCCCGTACCAGTAGTGCTCTTTCTCCCCCACTTACTCACCTATTCGGCGGTACATGCTGGGCAAGATAGTTGCAAACCGTCATATCCCTCCCTCCCAGACGCTGGGTAGCCGGAGGTGAGCTCTCAATCTCTCATCAGCATGTTCGCGACTATCGGCTATAAGCAAATTAACCGGAAGAAAAAGCAAGTGAATTTTATGTTATCTGGCAGAAATTATTTTTAAGCATAAGCTAAATAGAACAAAAAGAATAAAAGGATAGAAAAAAAATTCTCTGGCATTTTCCTTGGGGACGTCAGGCACAGGAGCGGTAGATTTAACTCAGGGAAATTAATGAAATCGTCTGAGCTTCTTTCCAAAGATACGTCTTTATTTTCGCCTATTGCATTCAGTCCATTGCTTCTGTAAGTTTAAGGACGACGTCAGCCGCGGTCTCAGGGGGGTAATCTATTACCCTATTCTAACTATTCCGCTCGTTCGGCGGTTTGGGGATTCACACGTGTCCGTCGCGGTGAGGTTTTGGCGCGTGGTGGCTCCTTATTCCTGGAGCCTTTCGGCCTATCGCGTTTCGCCACTTTCAGGTGCTCGATTGCGTTCTCCGGTCACAGAAGGGGCGACGTGTCGCCGGTAACGTACGCCTTCGCTCAGTCAACTGCGATTTTAATTCGTTACCGCTTCCACACGTATAATTACGTCGGTGGTTGCAGATTCTGCGGCGCTCGCATCGTCTTCGGGTGGAGTGTCTTTGCCTTCCAGCCCGAAGTAGCCGTTTGATGCAGGAACTTCTTCTTCCGCGGCGCTCGCATCGTCTTCGGGTGGAGTATCTTCGCCTTCAAGCTCGGAGTTGCCTTGGGATGCAGGAGCTTCTTTTTCTAGATACGGTTTTAAATCTACGACGTGGATTTTATGGAAGCTCTCTCCTCGGTCGTTGGTTAGTGTGTATACGTTTCGACCTAGCTTAGCAATAATCTCAAACGGTTCAGCGAATTTTGGTGCAAGTTTAACGTTGATGCCCTGGATGCCCGTTTTAAACGTTCGGTTGACGCGCTCCACAGAGTTAGCCTGTGCGTGGTACGGAGGTATCGTGCGGTGTTTCACCCGTGTCGGGTAAGAATCCCGCTCAGTAATTTATTTTTGAATTTGGTTCCATTGTCCGAAAAGAAGATTTGCGGGACTCCAAAGCGAAGGAACACCCGCTCGTTAAGGGCGGCTTTTATAGCTCTTCCATCAGGTTTGACCAAGGCAATGACCTCGATCCATCAGGTGAAGTTGTCAAGTAACACCAGGATGTATCCGTAGCCCCGTTTTGACTTGGGAAACGGACCCATAATGTCGCCGAAGACAACCTCTCCAAAGAATATCTAGTACTCATTTGGACTCACTAAAGTAACAAAACTATAATATTTATCTAAGAAAAAATGAATGTATACATCTCTTCGAGCCAAAGTTACTTTTATTTATGCCAACGTTTCTCAACTAAAGGCTCTTCAACCAAAGGTTTGGTATTTCATTTAACATTAATTAGTTAGTTTCATTAGTGTTTTTAATTGATTAATTTTACATATTCAGGACGACGTTCGGATGCATGGCCGTTCTGCTTTGCAATTAGACGATATGTTTTTTTAAAAAAGAGTTGTATTATTGAAGGTAAATTTTGTAAATTGAGTCTTTTTATGTTAATTTGTACAATTTTGTAAATTATTTTGTGATTTTTATGTAGCCCTGAAGAGGACCGTCAATTCGGTCGAAACGTTGGCATAAATAACAGTAACTTTGGCTCGAAGAGATATATACATTCATTTTTTCTTTAACAACCAGTCGAGTGATAGAAGCAATTTAAACAATATAATAATTCTCTTATTAAGCATACATAAAACTTTGATTAAGCGTACACTACTATTGTACTTTTATGTTTGTACAAATTTTTCTACTCAACTTTTCATTTTGAGGTAACATAATTATAATAATTATTAACTTATTATAAGTACATACAACTTTCATTAAGCGTACACTCCTATTATACTTTTGTTTAATGAAAAATTAGATCTTTTCAATCTCCAGTACAACTACAAAGTACAAGCAACTTCCAGAATATAGATTAGCGTGCCTTTTTTTCAAAGAAAGTATACCTTTTCTTTCTAAAAGGTAACAAGTACATATCAGTTGTCAATCCCAACAGTCAAAATGATACCGAGAGAAATTTTAAGGGGTTATGCCTGAGTTAAAATTCAAAAAAATCAAATTTTTTTTTATTTGATTTTTTAATAGCAAATTTACTGTAGAATATACTGTTGAAACTCCTTTTGCCCGAAAAAATTTCGTTACAAAATTATAGGCAAAATACTAAAAATATATAATTTGTCAAAATTAAGTATTTTTCATATTTTATTCTATAGCGCTTTTGTTTATTCAAAGCCATTACATTTTTATAGAAAATTTAACATTAAATGTGCATACAAACTCCTTTTGATAAAAGAAAGTTTTATTAAAAATAACACAAATTATTTATTTATGAATTATTGCATATAGTAAATAGCTCATTCTGATAAAAGCATAGATTTTTTTATTGTGAATGTTAAAAATAAAATAAATTTATCTGTTTCATTAATTTAATCTTTTTAATAAAATAATAAGCATGCGTGCAAACTAAAATATTATTATAAATTGCCACCTAAAAACATGGTACCATACAGCATATGGAAAAGCCAATCACTGTTTTACCAACCTAGTTAAGTTTGCTATCAGACAGCTCTTTCGTCTGCTTGATCTGCAGTCTAGTGCAAGCTTGATGTTGTGAATTTTGATCTGAAGTGAAAACTTCTGAGTGTCAGTGGTGTTTAAATTTAGATAAGTATTTTGGACTCTAAATAATACATTATTTGTGAAGAACTTGTTCTTTGTGAGTGTGTTCTTTATTTTTAGGTATATAAGCTGTCAATGGCATGTGAACGATAAGGTACTTCTGTGTTCGATGCAAGGGTAGATGTTGTGGAAGTTGGCTGTAACTATTAAGAATCCTAGAAAGTCATGGGTAAGCAATACCAACAATTATATTCATATGAAACATACTGACTGTGAATGCGTATAAAAATTTATATTTCAATTTCAGCTTTTGATACTAGTATATCAATATGTGTGGCACCCGGGTCTTAATATATCCATACAGGGATATTTTATGCCAAAACACAAAAAAATATGCCAAGCAGTTTCTGTAAGTACTACCCGATAAATGGAAATAAGTTTCATGTATAAACTTTAAATGCAGTTTTCTCAAGTTTTGAATTTTTGTGATTTTAGATCAGTTGCCGCAGGATTTCTCAACAACTATGGGACCGATTAAGCTGAAATTTTTTAGAGAACTCCAGGAAGCCCTTCTTCACTGCTTGAACGGAGGGAAATTGGCTAAGGTAAGTTTAAAGAATGTTACGCATGTGAACATATGCATAATTCACTATAATTATGAATATTATGAACTTATGTGTTTCTAAATATTTAAAATTTTTATTTTTCAGTAATCCCTTCCGTTCAAGCTGAGGAGAAAGACATTTAGAAGAATTGCCATCCAGTTTGGTTTGAATTCATCACCTGGATCATGAGAAACCTTACGGCAAAGGATAAAATATACTGAAATTTAGTTCTTAACACATGGTTCTTCACACATAGTAAGTATAGATATATAAGTTTTTAAACACATGGAAAATTACAACTAATATGTACAGTTTAATCGCGAAAAAGTTTTTATTTGATATTACTTGTACAACATTTTTTTTGACCTGTTAACTGATAATTTATTTTTTTCAGGTTTAACTCAGGCATAACCCCTTAAATGGATACCATTGACCAGTTTTGAATATTCTAATTTTGAAACTTTTAATTGTTAATATTTCAAAACATATCAGTGGTACCAACTTAAAATTTGTTATGGTATCCTTTTAACTAATGGGCTTGACAACTTATGTGTTCCTTTTACCATTTAGATGTCAGAAGATACACTTCCCTTAAGAAAAAGGCAAGCTCATCCATATTCTGGAAGCTGATTGTACTTGGTACGCCCTGGATATTGGAAGGAACTAATTTTTCATTAAATATATTGGTCACAGAGATTCCATAGCAAGTTACAGGTTTATAGGTTTGTCCAACTTTAAGTTTTGAAATTTTGAAGCCTTTCATCTTTGATTATAGTAAAAGTGATCCTACGAATAAACCTTAAAGTTGTCATGGAATCTGTATGACTAATTTACATAATGAAAAATTATATTTTTTCAATTTCCATATAGTCCGGGCTGTTACGTCTGAACATGTATATACAATTTCTTAATTCGCAATGGTTCCAAGGGAAATAAATAAAAGACTCTGATATACGTTATGTGAAAAGTATATATGTATATATTTATTCATTCATCTATTAAACATGAATTTACAGTAATTGCCCCCTTGCTTTGCGATCGTTGTATGATCGCACTACCGGGTGAGGGGTCGGAAAATACGAGACCAGTATAGAAATGAAAGACTCAGATATTTTAGGAAGAGAAAAAGTACCTTACTACTCTCGGTGTGTTGTATGTGTATGTGTATATCTATATCTATGTATATGTAGAAGTTGATGCTGGATGCTGCCGCTCGGTAATCTCCCGCTGTGAGGGTCTTCCTTCGTAGAGAGAGAGTATACGGCGCCGCCGCGTCTGGACCTTTTTACAGGTATTCGGTCGGTCCGTTCTATGCTCCGTATCTATCTCTCTCTCTCTCTCTCTTTTCTTTCTCGAACGGAATGTCTTCTCCGTTTACTTAATTATGGAAGACTCGCGCACTACTGCTTTTCGTGTTTTCTGCGCGCGTTCAAAAGAATACAATTATACAGGTTCGAGTACTTGTCGACTATTTGTGTCTGCGTATATAGAGATCACGCACTTGCGGTCAATCGATCGTACTGATCAGTTTTCGGTCTGTGAACTTAGTGATCGCGCCGCCGCTTATCTTCTCTATTTAAGCAGGTAGGTGATTTTTGGCGCTGGGCCCTCTCACTTTCCGCTGTCACGCCTAATTACGTGACAATCGAAGGTTTTCTCGGCGCTTCTCTATCGATGATGACACTTGTTTACGCTTTTCTTCAATCTTCCACTCTCGATTTCCTCAAGGCGTCGGCCTTCCGCATTTGCGTATTACCTGCCCGTGTTGCGTACTGCATTAAGGGCAATTCCTATTCTCGAGGTCTCTTCGAGTTTTTCGGCTAGTGCGCAATAGTCGTGAATTTTCCTCGTTGTTGCGTATCTGTTCACGTATTTGTATTTCTTTCGTAATGAGATTTGTTTATTTCATTACACTTCCGCCCTTATAAAAAGACGAGAGTACATCTCGAGTCGATTACACGAAGTGTGCTTGTGTGTATATATGTGTGTCTGCATAAGGTGTAATGATGTGTTCTCCTGATATTATGAACAAAGAGTAGTATATCATAACTTCCCCGTTGCTCATTTACAATTGTTTATAAGGTACCTTTTTAAGTATAAACATTTATTTTTTTGTTAATAAGGTTTACAAATATTTATTCGCAAAATTTTTCTTCTAAAATTTCTTAGTACATTCTTTTATTGTTTTTCGATGCTATAAAAAATGTTTACAATTATATTTTTATAATGAATTCAATCAATTTTCTCTTATTTTATAATAATATGTTTTACAAATTGGATTTTCTTATGTGAACATGTGTGTGTTTAATATAAATATATATATATACGTATTTCTTCTTATTCTGCAATAAACAAAGTTTGTAAATAAATTCATGGTACGTACATATATTTTCTTAATAATAGTGTTAGAAAAATGTAGTGTTTGTTAGTTCTAAGTAATTTTTCTCTCATTCGCATCTCCAGCCTTTCACTCGACCAGAGCAATGATTCCCTCTCGGCCCGAAAATTCGTCGCCCGTCCTATCGCGACGTATCGTAATGTCATTACAGTATTCGTCCAAAAACAAATCAAAACTTCTCAAAAGAAAAAAAAAAGAAATTTCGTGAAATTTTTTTAAGATTAGAGAATAAACTTTTACTTTAAACAAGAAATTCCTCAAATTTTGCATTTTCCCCTTTTTTTTATTGTTAGTTTTATAGCATAAAAGATTTCATTTAACATCATAACCCTATTCTTACTATTCCTTCCTTTGGAAGTTCCTTTTCCCTTTATATCGTATAGCTATATATATTTTTTCTAAGTATAAATTTTTTTGCTTTATATTTGTTTCCCTTCACCTTGATACTTGTGGCAATATATATAAAAATTTATTATTGATTATAGGAAAATTTGTAGGTGATAAATTCCTAATTTTGCGATGGGTCGATATGCGAAATTCGGAGTCTATTGGCGTTGACTGTTTTTATTTTTTTATTTTTCATTTGTATTTTGATATTGCGCTGTCCATTGAAGATGTCCAGGACGGTATATGGACCTTCGTACTGATCTCCTAGTTTATATTGCTTTCCTCCTTTTAATAGCCATACATTATCGCCTATTCTAAACTCTTGCGGATTTACTTTGCGGTCATAGTAATATTTGGATTTGATTTTTGAATCAATTAATTTTTCTCTGGCAATTCGTTGCAAATCATATAACTTTTGATTAAGATTTGTAACGCAATCATTGTAAGTTGGAGGTTGATCCTCCTTCTCTAGTGGATCACTAGAGGGTAATCGGGCCATTTTCCCGAATACTAACTCGTACGGAGTAAAAGAATGACCTTCGTGTGGAACTGTGTTGTAGCATAGAGTTGCAAGTTCCAATAATTCGTCCCACGATTCATTGGTCATAATTGTTTTCAAATATTCTGCTAATGCATGATGTGAGCGTTCTAGTGAACCATTAGCCTGTGGATGATAGGCTGTCGTTTTTACTTGCTTAATCTTGAACCTTTTTGCAACTCTCTGCAATAATTTTGACATAAAGTTGCTTCCTTGATCGGTTAGAATTGTCACTGGGGCTCCAAAAATGCATATGAATCTTCTGACAAATGCATCGGCTAGTGACGTTGCTGTTGCATCTTTCAAAGGTATTGCCATACAATATTTTGAAAAATTACACTGTATTGTTAATATATTGTTGTGGCCATTTTCTGTTACTGGAAATGGTCCAACAATGTCGAAACTTACTTTCTCCATAGGTGAGTGTGGAGTATCGGTGATTTGCATGGGTTGTTTTGTTTTAACCCTTACTAACTTCTTCACTTGACACGTAACACACGTACGTTTGAAATTTTGCACGTCCTCCTTGAGATTTTCCCAAAAATATCGCTGTTTAATTCGTCGATATGTTTTGGTGACTCCTCGATGTCCTCCTACAGCGGTGCAATGCATTTCTTTAATGATTTTGCTTCGATCTTGCTCTTCGATGTATTTGATTATACCCAGGCAGATTATGATCTTTATTTGCACATTCTCCAGAGCCTTACGCATTAGTTGTACTATTTCCTTCCATTCTACGTTTTCAACGTTATGACTTTTTGCTATACTCACAGAACGTAATCCTTTTTTTATTATCAATGCTTTCAATACTTCAAAGGTATCAATCAAATTCTTTCGAATTTCTGTAGTACTTGCGGATGTTGTGCTCCTTATTACTGCTGCGAAAAGTTGCCGATTATTTCTTGTAGTGCACTTGATTTCGCCTGACTCTAGGTTTGCAAATTTTGGTAAAAATTTTCTCGATAACAATTGTTCTGCTCCTGTGTCGCACGGGTTACCTTTTGTGTCAATGAAATATATGTAGTTGTCTTTTCGCATGTATAATTGTTCTCTGCATTCCACAAATTTCTCTTCTCCTCGTACTTCGTGATCACTTTGCTCCCTTATTTCGTCCTCGTTGCAAACGGTGTCCTCGAATACAGGTTCACCTCTCGTTTCGCCTGATAGTGGTGGACTTTCGTTCTCGTCAACACTTTCATTGTCATTTTCTTGCTCCATAGTTGCCTCGGGTAACGGTGGCAATCGATTCACTTCGTTTGTTTTTATTAATTTTTCTTGGTTTATTTCTTCTCGTGATCGATTTGCCCTCTTCGGTCTTTTGTCCCTATAATTAGGAACTGGTATTTTTCCCGCCCTCGTACGGGTTTGTACTGCTAAGACTAGCTTCTCGTGGATTTCCTCCTCCTCGGGTTTGTCGTCGGTGACCGGATTTCGTGAAAGCGCATCTGCGTTGGTATTGCTCTTACCACTTTTGTACACAATATCATAATCATATGCGTTCAATTTTATTCGCCATCGGCTTACCTTTGTCGTCAGATCTGTAGATTTCTTAAACCACACCAATGGTTTACAATCTGTAACAATTGTGAAATGTCGACCCAATAAATATGGTCGAAATTGAGATACCGCGTAGAGAATAGCTAGCGCTTCTCTCGAATAAGAATCGTATCGGCTCTCAGTATCGGATAACACTCGGGACACATAGGCTATAGGTCGATCCTTTCCTATGTCCCCTTGACTCAAGATGGCGCCAATGGCGTGCAAACTGGCATCAGTTGTAACAACAAAAGGTTTTGAAAAATCAGCAATTTGCAATATTGGCTTTTCGCAAAGTTTGTTTTTCAAAATTTCAAAAGCCTTTTCGGTCTCGTCTGACCATTGAAAAACCGATTCCTTTTTTAAAAGATTGCTTAAAGGTCTTGCGATGTTCGAGAAGCCTTCGATAAATCGCCTATAATAACCCGCTAATCCCAAAAATTCGCGTATATTTTTCTGCGTTTTGGGTCGCGGAAAATTTTTGACCGCTTCAATTTTTCTCGGATCTGGGCGAACTCCTTCTGGTGTTAGCAAATGCCCCAAATAAATCACTTCGGTTTGCAAAAATTTGCACTTGTCAGGCTGCATTTTAAGATTAGCGTCTCGCAATCTTTTCAAAAATTTTTCAAACTTTTCATTGTGTTCTTCAATTGTTTTTCCATAGATCACGGCGTCATCTAGGAATAGGAATATTTCACGCCCTTGTAATCCTTTGAATACTAGCTCAACGGCTCTCTGGAACGTGGCAGGGCTATTGCAAAGGCCCATTGGGAGTTTGTTAAATTCAAATAACCCTTGCGGAGTGGTAAACGCTGTTTTGTACCGATCGGGTTCATGTAGGGGTATTTGGAAAAATCCCTGCGCTAGATCAAATACCGAAAAATATCGTGCTCCCTCCAACTGATCAATTATATCCAAAATATTCGGTAGAGGATATTTATCTTTAACCGTTTTGTCATTCAATTTTCGGTAATCGACCACGAATCGATATCTCTTATTCCCTTTACTGTCGGGCGTTTTTGCGACTAAAAATGCTGGGGATGAAAAGGGCGAGTTCGAGGGGCGTATTATATCGCTTTCAAGTAACTCGGTTACCTGCCGCTCGAGCTCCTCCTTTAATAGATGCGCCGGCCGGTACGGTTTCTCGTATATAGGTATATCGTCCATAGTCACAATGCGGTGGCTTGGGACTTTGGCTGTTCCCAATCGTTCGCCTTTTAAATGAAAACAATCGGCGTATTCTTCAATTAATTTTTCAATCGGTTCTCGAGTCTCTTTCACCAAATGATCTAATTTTAATAATGATTTTAATTTCTCAATTCGAGTACTCTCATGGTTTTCGGGATTGTTGCATAATTCAATCTTAAAAATAGACTTGTCCATCTCCATTGACATCTCGGCAGAATAATAATCTTTCCCTGAAATTTCCATATAATTGAAGCAAAGGTTATCCATATGACTTTTTTCAATATAATTTTCAATCAAATAACAATTATCCGCTTTATCATCTTTACGATCCCCATATAAATGTTCAAATACTTCCGCTCCCACAAAATGTTTCTCCGTAATGTCGTTCGTCTCGTGTCCTTGAATCGTATCGTCAATTATGAGCTCATCAATTTCTCTATCTTTATCCGGAATTTCATCTTCGGATTCATTTTCACAAATTTCATTATCATTATCAATTTCATAATTTGCTACAATGGCCATTTCATTTATTTCATCATCGTAGTTTTCATTTTCATTATCAATTTCAATATCAGTTGCAACATTTACTACAATGGCCCTTTCATTTGTTTCATCATTGTAGGTTTCATTTTCATCATTAATTTCATTATCAATTTCAATATTATTCTTCATTGCAATTTCCGTATTTATTGCAATCTCATCACTAGTCATGACTTTATCATTGATTGCGATCCCGTTCTTAAATTTGCGCGCATTTTCGTCAATCAATTCTTTGATATTCAAATCATCCTTGAATTCAACAAATTTCTCAATATTTTCGCGAACCGTTTCTTTCGCGTTCTCAGAATTTTCATTCATCGGACAAATTTCCGCATTATTATTTTTCGTAATTACGCTTTGCTCATATTCAATTGATTCGTGCGATCGGCTTATCGAATGCTTCTCCCGATTCAAGTATACTCCCGCTCTTCGGTCTGTCTCGTCATAGTCCGTCCTCGGTTCCCCCTCCGCGGGGTTCCGCTCGGAGACCTTTCTCTTTTCGGTGCCCCTCCCAGTCATCGCGCTCGAGCTCACGGCGTCCCGTTGCTCTGTAGACTCGATGGCTGCTCGATTTTTCGTGAACGGAATTATTTGTCCATTTATTTCAATGTACTCTTCATTGAAATTTATTTTCGCATTACCTTTGCGAAAAAATTCATTACCCAAAATACCTGCTTCAATTATTGGGAAATTATCTTCCACCAAATGGAACTCTGTAATAATATCATTAAAATCAATTGTTATTTTGCCGAGTGTACCGATGTATCCCTCGGTTATCCCTTTCAACTTTATGTATTCTCGCTTGTCAATTTTAACATAGGGCGCTACCTCCGACTCACGCACTAGGTTAATTGCCGCGCCGGTATCCAACATGAATACCAGTGGCCTTCGAAAACCTCCGGCATCGATCTTAATCGTTGGGGATGCGCTTATTCGACTAAGATTTATTGACTCGATCCGGCAATGGGTATGGGCCCCTGTCGCGGAACTCCCGGGCGTCCTCTCTCTCTATCTCTATCGCTTGTTCACGCGCTTCGTCTAGCGTCTCGTAGTCGCCCATCCGACCTCGAATTTCCTATTTCACGTCGCGTTTAAAGAATTTAATGCAGTCTCTCTCTATTTCAGCTCGAAAACTCTTTTCGTTCTCCGCGTCATATCTCTCTTCCCGTAGAGCAGTTGCTAGTATTTCTTTTTGGATTTCTTTGATTTTATTGAAAAATGTAATTACCGACTCTCCTCTTTTTTGACGTTTCTTTGCTAATTCTCCCGTCCAATCATGATACGTTTTTGCCGAACCGTATATTTTTTCAAAAAAATTTATTACTTCTGTTATCGATTTGAAACTTTGACCGCGGCTACTCGTAAGTGCGTCTCCGTATAAACGCATTCGTATGAATTTAACCAATTCCGTTTCGCGTCCCGCCGGAACCATCTCTTTCGCTTCTCTACAACCGTGAAGAAATACATTTAATGCGATATTTTGTCCGTTATACCGTGGAATGATATCTAAAATATTCGAAATTGACATGCCTCTCATACCGTCGGTTGCCATTTCGTTATCGGTATTTTCGAAATCTGCGCCTTTACACTCGTTCGTAGTAAAATAGAGTATATTACTATTTTCTAATGTAGGATTTGAGTTTGAGAATGACTCGATTTTACGTAAGTTTTGTGTGGTTGATGGATATTTGAAAAATTCAGTTATTCGGTCAACAACTCCTGCAATAAATTCTATTCCGCCGTACCCTGGGTTGTCTCTGAGAGTATTATTTACCTCCTCTATATTTTCGGGTTTTGAAAAATATTCTTCGACTTTTTCCGCTCCCACGAATTTACGTAAATGCGCTTTTATATCTTCAAACTCTTTTTCTTCGCTTATTATCGACTCATCTGTTTGTGCGCTTTTTAGATATGAAACTAATTTTCTGTGACTTTCGCTCTTATTGACTATCGGAGTACTCGCATCAAATTTTCTATTATTGAGTTTTCTGTCAAAAATTTCTTTGCTTGTTAGGAAACTTTCTCTTTTCAATCGTAATTGTTTCGTGATCTTTCTTTTTGTCTCTGTATTTGTAGAATTGTTCTTGTGATTTTGGGAAATTGTCAAAGTCTTTCGGTTCCTCGATCGTGTACTTTTCGCAAGTTTCCGTAATTTCTTTCGCGAGTCCGTTTGCGTCTCCGATTAATCTTTGTACGGCTAAACTATCGTTTTCATCAACTGTGTCTATATTTTCTCTAGTTTGTCTGAATTTATTGAGTATCGTTGAGTTTTCGTTTGAAATCTCCGGTTCGCGCCAATTGCTAAACGCGTCCGCCTCTGACATTATTGGGAACCATCGCTCATGATCTCGTATTTCCCTATTCCATTTGCCGATGCACCAATTTAAAATTATATATATATGTTACGTCTGAACATGTATATACAATTTCTTAATTCGCAATGGTTCCAAGGGAAATAAATAAAAGACTCTGATATACGTTATGTGAAAAGTATATATGTATATATTTATTCATTCATCTATTAAACATGAATTTACAGTAATTGCCCCCTTGCTTTACGATCGTTGTATGATCGCACTACCGGGTGAGGGGTCGGAAAATACGAGACCAGTATAGAAATGAAAGACTCAGATATTTTAGGAAGAGAAAAAGTACCTTACTACTCTCGGTGTGTTGTATGTGTATGTGTATATCTATATCTATGTATATGTAGAAGTTGATGCTGGATGCTGCCCCTCGGTAATCTCCCGCTGTGAGGGTCTTCCTTCGTAGAGAGAGAGTATACGGCGCCGCCGCGTCTGGACCTTTTTACAGGTATTCGGTCGGTCCGTTCTATGCTCCGTATCTATCTCTCTCTCTCTCTCTCTTTTCTTTCTCGAACGGAATGTCTTCTCCGTTTACTTAATTACGGAAGACTCGCGCACTACTGCTTTTCGTGTTTTCTGCGCGCGTTCAAAAGAATACAATTATACAGGTTCGAGTACTTGTCGACTATTTGTGTCTGAGTATATAGAGATCACGCACTTGCGGTCAATCGATCGTACTGATCAGTTTTCGGTCTGTGAACTTAGTGACCGCGCCGCCGCTTATCTTCTCTATTTAAGCAGGTAGGTGATTTTTGGCGCTGGGCCCTCTCACTTTCCGCTGTCACGCCTAATTACGTGACAATCGAAGGTTTTCTCGGCGCTTCTCTATCGATGATGACACTTGTTTACGCTTTTCTTCAATCTTCCACTCTCGATTTCCTCAAGGCGTCGGCCTTCCGCATTTGCATATTACCTGCCCGTGTTGCGTACTGCATTAAGGGCAATTCCTATTCTCGAGGTCTCTTCGAGTTTTTCGGCTAGTGCGCAATAGTCGTGAATTTTCCTCGTTGTTGCGTATCTGTTCACGTATTTGTATTTCTTTAGTAATGAAATTTGTTTATTTCATTACAGGGCGTCAGGAAGTTCGAAAGTGGAATATCATTAAGTTTCTTCTAACTTTATTTTTGTGATTGAAATATGTTATTGGTAACTTACTCAAAATGACCCTAATGTCTCGACTTCGGGACAGGTCGGGAACATTGTTATTATTGCAAAAAGAATTTCGAAAATGCACTTTTTTTAGTTTTTCGCGAATAACTTTTTTGTAACTCATTTCACGTAAAAAAAGATAAAGATGAAAGTTATTCAGAATTGAATTCCATATATGATACATGTATTCCTGACCGCAAAATTAATTTTTTTAGTCGTTAAATTGTTAAACGAAAAAAATTTTTTTTTTAAATTTCATATTGCCACAGATTTTACAAAAAATTATATTTTTCATTGAATAATTACTCAAAGATGAGTTATAGTACGAACAATGTAAAAATCATTGTCCGATCTAGATATCTCAAAATGGCGTCTTATTGCAAAATTATTTATCATAAAACTTCAAATTCATCTCCAAATTGCCCATGGAGCTAAAACTTGATCCAAGTGCCTTTAATGGACAGCTTATGAAGTACTTAATGAATTGTTACGTGTTCGCGCACGGAAACTTACGATCGACACAAAAGAACGGGGGAGTGCGCGATCGGAAAACACGCGGGGCGTGTTTGGCTGCGGTTTACATGAGCGCATCGGAAAAAGTGATGCTAGCGACGGAATAACTCGCGGCAGAATGAATTTCACGCACTATTATGATTTATTACATTTATTATAAAATCTTACCTTGGGCTTTGTCGAACCACGCAGCTGGGCTAAGGAGACGTTGACAATGGAAGTGTGCAGTGAGTCGAGATGAAGCAGCCGCGTGCGTCCAGCAGAGAGAATGCGCGTGCTAATGATCGATGTATTGGGAGCGATAATGCAGGAAACGACCGAATTATGCAAAATTGATTCTTTTTTCTTTAGAAAATGTAAATTAATCGACACAATTGAATATGCCACTCGGGCCTGTAAGAGTAATCAATGAAATGTTAGAAAAGCGTTGGAAAACAGAGAAACTAAGTATACGTCGAGTCCGCTCGGTGGCTCAAGACGCTCTGCCGGAGGGCGCGCAATTATGCATGGGAGAGAGCGCGTCACTTTCTCACCCACTAATTGTTCTTACCTCTCCCCCATCCCTCTCTTCGCTTCATTAGCTACTTCGCTCTCTCTTGCACTCGTGAACTTCGGGTGAAGTCCGGCGGCGCATGGGAGGGCGAAGCGCTTGGTCAGCGTTTCGAGGGCTGGAGGAGAAGTACCGCTATCGCTCGTCTTGTTCGACTTGGCGACAGTTATGCGCATACTTAGTGCACTTCTCTAATGTCTTATGCGTTATGCGACGTTGCCGACTTGGTCGTTCAGCATCGGCACATAACATCCTCCCCCCTTGGAAGGTTTGCCGTCCCGGCAAACGATGATACCGAATGCAGGGTGGTTGGGGGTGGGTTGATTGAAGAATTCCCATTGTGTGGGAGTGTGATTCAGCCTTTTGATTGTTTCTTTATGCCCTTTGGGTTAGTAATAGATCTAGATACTATTTTAAAACTATGATTAGTACTTAAAATTAGGGGACACTTGGGTCAATGTAATAAATGTTATAAGGTCATGTTACTTAAGAATATAACTTAGATGTATTATAAAATATGCATTCGACATTTATACTTGTGTAGGAGTGAAACGTGATAAAAATGTAAATTACAAAAATATATAAAATATGTTTATGCATTCTATGATGGTCTTGGTGCTGGTTTGCATTCTTCCAAATGTAGCCTCCAACTGGTAACTGCAATCGACTTGCCACATAGTGCATGCAGTCTCCTTTTTACTCTGGCCTGGAAGGTGGCCAGAAATTTTTTATCGCATTTTTTTAATGCATTTTCTGTATCCTCTTCCCTACAGAAATTAATGAAACCCATGTATGTGTAGCGGGTGGAAATAATTTCTCCTAGTTGTGCAAAATGTCTTGTCGCCTCCTTGCACGACATTTCCCTTGGCACTTTTATGTTAATTCGTTGACCGGGCGATTGTTTCGCCTGGTTGTGGCGTTCCCGTATTCTGGCTGGTACTGTTCTGGACATAATTCCAGCGCGGCTTTTGCAGATCTTTCGTTTTCATAATGTATGAAAGATATCCATTTTTGCAGTGGTTTATCCATGCTGTCACGTAATTGCACAATGTCAAATTTCAGTATTGTTCCGTACGTTGCAAAGTGGTTGTATACTGCATCGTGCTCTTTGTTGGTGTATTTGATTTTTATTTTTCGAAAATCGGTGTCACCGTCGATGCCCTCCTCAGTGAGATCATTTTCCTTGATTGTTTTTGTACAATGTGCTAATTTTTCAATCGATGTAATTTCTTCTTCTGTCAAACTATGTTCGTACGTGGCTTTGCAGACCTTGAGTGAGGAGTATTTGTATACAAAATGTTGGATGTATGCATTTTCATCAAGTTCTTGCCATAATTTTTCTGCTTTTTCTAAAGAGCTGTTGTGCAAAATTTTTATTGTGTTTGCATCCGGGTTATCGAATTGCAGAATGTGTACATCGTGATATTCGACGTGCAGGTTTACTGGAGGTATTGCTGCAGCAGCTCCTTCATCACTGCTAATATCCTCTGCATTTTCTATGTCTGATGTAGTTGCTTGTGCATCTTCTTAGTTATGCTCGGACGCGTTCTGCTGACCTTGCGCAGTTGTTTCTGCAGCTTCTTGTGGTGAGGCGGTCACTTCTGCACTGTCGTTTTGTTCTGGGAACATTATGTCATTTAGTTCATTGATCGACTCAGCATTGTCCAGTATGATCAACTTTGCTGACACCTCTTTTGCGTATGTCACATCAATTTTTGCAACACGTCTGTTTTGTAGCATGTGCAGTGTTACATCGTGCACTTCTTCCAACTCTCCAAATGTTTTAATATACGCGAGTACTAGGGTTACCGCCGTTTGTGGTTCGTAGGTAACCCTAATCGTTTTTGCATTTCTTGACTACGTTTGAACGTGCAGAACATTTACTCCTCCGCGATCCATCAGTAACAGAATAAAAAGAAAATATATGGTGTTAAATTGGGTCATGTGTATCTTTCTTAATTATAAACGAAATTTTTCGCTTCATGCATAGCGGGTTAGTTAAGCTATTGGTTTGCATGGTTAGTACTTTAAACAGTGTTGTATAACTGTGTGTGAATAATGTTTGTGATGTGTGTGTATATGTGATACGTTGATAACGTATTGTGATCATTCATTGTCAGCATTTTCTTTTAAGATGTCAGCTGCATATTCCACGATCCATTCCTCTTTTGGTTCTGTTGGTATTTCCTTGTTGTCTAATTCGTTTTTTCCTTCTTTTTCCTCTAACTCCTTATCCCAATCTTCTTTTTCGGTCTCGACGGGTGTGATGTCTAATTTTTTCCAGTTATTTTTCATGTCTTCATTTCCCCAACTTGTGTTGTCTGATTCTTCTTCTAGGTCATTGTCAGATATTTCATTGCTTCTTCGTCTGCGGCTTTCGTCTTGTTTTTGCCATTGATGGTTAGAATACTTGAATTTTCTGCATACTTTTTTTATTATTTTATCTATGTTTTCTTTGTCGTGGAAAATGGTTTCTATTATGTATTTGTCAGGGACTTTCATGTCTCCTTCCCAGGACAGATGGTGGTAAACCATGCATGTCGTCATTTGTAGGTAATCGAGTAGTTCGTCTCTTGTTTCTTCATCATTTACGGAGAAATAAATTTTCCTTGCTGCATGGATGGTAGCCATGATATTGTCAATATCTGGTTCTTCATCTGAACTGCTTGAAATGTTGCTTTCTGCCTCTTCAGGTTTTTGCTTGGTGAGCTTATTTTTCTTTCCCACTGTGTATAATGGTTGTCTATACTGCCATGGTACGTAGCGCATTGGCATGGTATGAAATCTCATGAATGATGGTATGTCATTCTTGATATGAATATTAATGTCTTCGATTTTATAAGATCCATGAGCTATTGATATCCCAAATGGTTCCCTTGGGTAAACCTTTTCTTGGTAACGAATTGGAATGTCAATGTTCAGACTAATGGTGTCCATTCTAGCTATTCTGCAACACAAATGTGTGTGTGTGCTTAATTTATTATTAGTGAGTGTAAATTTGTTTGTTAGTTACAGACAGTGGAGTGTGGGGTGTGCACATTTAAAGGTAATATGTGTTTATTTACTGTCTCAAATAGGGTGTGTTTAAATGTTCAATAAGTCCATATTTAAGTAATTCGTCTCGTCTAGTAATGCATTTTCTTGTTCGGTCGACATGTTTGCAGTGTTGTTTGCTGTTGTTTTTTTCTTGTTATGTTCTACATCTGGCATCAGATCCTTGTTTGGAGATTCTACATCCTCTTGTTGGATTGCATTTGGTATCTTAGATTTTTGCAACTTCTCCTTCCATAGAGTTTGTTTAATGCAGGTTTTTTCGTGCAAATGGTAAATGTCTATGTCGATGTGTTTATTGCATTTATCATGTCTTTTTGTGTACTTTTTTTTATTTGATTTTGATGGTTTTCTGGGTACTGAGTATACGGCGTTGTATTTTGCGTCGCAATCTATTTTTGCTTTTTCTGCGTTTTGTTCTTCAAAGTATTGTACATATCCATATGCAAGTTTTCCTTTTTTGTCTTTTATAGTCTGATAGTATACTAATGGTCCATATTTTGCAAATGCTCTGAAGAATAGTTCATCTTTAACTGTGTCGGAGTATTCCCAGGGTAATGTACAGAATAGTCTATGATTGTCCATCGGAGCACGTTGTTTGTTTACAACATGCACTTCTGATTTCACTGGGCATGATTTTTTTATTTGAGTGTCATCTATTTCTTCATCCATTGGTATGTTTCATCGTTTTGCTGCTTGTGAGTTCGTGGCTTGTTTGAATCTATTCTGTTTTATTAATGTTGCTCTTCTTTCGTATGCTTTGGTTGCATCCCTTTCCGTGTTGAATATCATGGTTATTTTCTTCGTTCCTGCTTCAAATTTATGCTGTTCATAGTGCATTGTTATTGGTGTTGCTATGTACTCGATTTCTCTTAGTATAGCATACATGGGTATGTCATTGTCACAGAAAATGGTGATTGATTTCCGTTGCTTCGTGGCCATGTCGTTATTTTTCTAAAAACGAAAATCATTGTTTTAGTTGACTTCCGCTTGTTGCAGTGGTAGATCCAAAGTCATCTGTGGTGTTTGTACGTCACGTCGTGTGTTATATTTGGCATTCGTGCCTTCTCCTATTGTTATATTCTGTAGTTCTGTAATGTTGATATTTTTTGTGTTGTGTTTGTGTATTTTGTGTGTTTGCTTTTTTGTGCGCAGAGTCAATTTTTTAAATATTTTTGTTTTTACTATTATATAAGTTATTATAATGAAAATTATTATTTGTGTAGTTATTCCTCCATAAACTAGGGTGTTAGTTTTGAAGTCTTTGCGTTTGTAGTCGCTTATCTGATTTAATTCTTTTAAAATTTCAGTTAGGGGCCTTTCTTTTTTATTATTTATTGAGAGGTCATTATTATTAATTTTAAATATGTGGGTATTTGGATATGTTTCAATGTTATGTGATAACAGTGGGTAATTTCCTGTTAATTTCAGACTTTTATTTGGTGAATATATGTACGTGGAATTTGTTTTTGTTTTGTGCTTTCACCTGCTAGAACTGTGGTTGCAGTTTTAGCTATGCATTTGCGTGATATTCTTAATATTCCTGCTTCTTTAATTGTTATTTTGTATTCGGGGTATTCTTTGCAAATGAGGGTCATTGGTGTGTCAGAAATTGTGGAGTATAGCCAAGATTTGTCTTGCTCAAAATAGTTCCATTGTATTTGGTTCAAAGGGTTGATTCTAATGTCGCAATATTTGATGGTGTCAATTGTTGGGTTTAATAATAACGTGATTTCACAATCTGTCGATTCGGGTGTATTGTGTTGCGGACCAAGGATCGGGCAGATTTGTGCATAATGGGTTGTTAAAAATTTGTTTAATCGCTTTTCATTGAATTTTATGTATTTCGTTTGATCTATTGTTGTGGCAATATGAGTGTGAGATGGTTTTATGTGAGCCATTCCCAAACTAAAGTTATGATGCCATTGTGGTATCGCAATGGGGTGCATTTTGTATAATTGATATTCTGCGTGATCTACTAATGGTAAATGTAGGATTATTATTGTTTTTCTATTTTGATGTAGTGCATCAATTTTGGAAATTTTAATTATTTCTTCTGTTCTCATGTGTTCAGAAGGTATTGGTAAATTCATGTCCTTACTCACTCTTTTAATATATGTGTTTATTTCTTGCAGAATATTGTTCCAGAGTATTTCTGGGTGAATTTTACCATTTTTTATCTCCCTTAATATGTCAAGTAATTTTTCATGACTTTCTGTAATGTGGTCAATGGTCATGTCTAATCTTTGGACATAGAGCATTATTTCTACTAGGTATTTCATTTGCTCATTTTCTTTTAGTACATTTGTTATTACTTTAGTAAGTGATTTTTCGAAACTTTCTAAGATGATTTGGTGATTTTTTGTTATTTTGTATAATTCTTCAAACTTTGTTGCTATTATGTGCGTATTCTGGTCTACTAAATGTATTACTTGTTTTTGATCTTGGAACAATTGGTCAATGTTCTGGTTGATATTGTGAATGTCATCTTCTGTTGCAAGACCAAACAGTGATTTGCTTATGGATCCTATAAATCCATAGGAGTACCATTCTTTTCATCCTGATACTCGAAGGGTATTTCGAGTTAGGATATTGTATTTGACCTAAAATGGTGATGGTGTTGTTAATTGTTTTTCTTAATTCTGCCAGATTTTGTTGTTTGATTTCTAGCAGATCAGTGCCTAGAGCATTTTTGCATTTATATTCTTCTATGACTGTAATGCATTTGTTGCATACTTCAACGTGAGATTGTGATAGGTTATGTATATCTAAGAATTGGTCAACGTCAATGACTATGTTGACTTTCCAGTTCGTTCTAATTATTTTTACTGTATATGTTTTTTCATAATAAATGCCAGGGTTTGGCGATAATGATTCCATTGAATGTAATTTTTCTGCAATTAAGCCTGGTAGGCGGATGATGACGAAGATGAATTGAACTGAGCGGTGATTCATTTGTAACACAAATGAAAGCTAATCAGAATTGTTTTCTGATTCTGACTCATCAGTTTTTGTGTGTACATCTTTGTGTTTGTCAATGTGTTTTCTTTACATTTC
>JACCIB010001087.1:0-58036 GCA_018906965.1 Philotrypesis tridentata
GGGAAAATTTATTTTTTATTTCAGGAAGATTTATACAGACAGATACTAGATTCTACCGATTACAGTCAGACAGAAAATTTTTTAGTAGTACTAGAGGTTAGAGCGAACAAATTTTTTTTTGAAGACAGTAATCACAAATCCGGTTAAGTATGAATAAACTACCAGAAGACCACAAATGTCCAACGCCGACCATCAAGAGGTAATGACGGCCACTCCGTAAGAATAGGGAAGTCAGAGCAATAATCAGAGAAATAACTAAATTGGATCGACGAGAATTACGAGATTATTTAGAAGAACTAAATGTGGATACTAACGGCAGTAAAGCAATACTGCAAGACAGATTACTTAGAGCGAGAATATTAACGGAAACAAATTTAGCAGCACCTTGGTACGAATGGGACGGTCAGCCGATAATCCCACGACAAATACAAACGAATAACGATGAAGTTCAAACTAAATAGAAGAAATGTCACAGAATTAACGACACAGCTAAGCCGATAATAACACCGGAGTTTATTCAACCGAGTGCGTCGACGAGTATACAATATTCTGAGCATGTGAAACATTTATTGACTGAAGCTGCGAATAAGTCATTACCCAGTAATAAATGGTATGTGAGCCAGCACACGTCAACTCTGCTGCACTCCTCACCAGGAAAAAAGCATATACCTGTAAGCGACTCATTCGCCAAGAATTTTCCAGAAACTGAAGCAATTGCAAGTGATACAGGAACAAAAAGAAGTCGAAAAATTCTGATGAGAAACTACAGGTTAGCCCAAACTCGAGCGAAGAGTCAGAGCATGAAGATTCACTCGAAACACAGAGAAAACAACTGGAAAAGACAATACATGAAATGCAAATTACATCGACAGAAGCAGAAACCGACAGCACCATAAGAACGAAGGTCAGTCATAAATACAGACGCGACTCCAGACCGAAGTCAACACCGAAGATTGGCAAATCGAAAACAGAAAAGAGAAGTAAACCACACAAGAAGTCAAGATCGCCATCCACAAGTAGCAGCTCTTCAGAAGAATCGTCCGACACTTCGTCAGACAGCAGTTCTTCGGAAGAGAGCTCGTCGTATAGAAACAAACATAGACGACACAGAAGAGAAAGAAGTAGTAGCCGCAACCGTATCTCTGCTAAAGACCATGTCAGTCATTTACAACTAATCAAGAATCTAAAGATAGAGTATTCTGGCTCACCTAAAGATGACCCAGAAGATTACAACAGGAAATTGACAGGCATTAAAGGCAGTCTAGAGATACCAGGAAAAGCCATGCTAAAGCTAGTACCGTATACTTTGACAGGAAGAGCACAAATGTGGTATCAGACAGAAAAAACAGACATCCAGTCTTGGAAAGACTTCTTGTCAGCCTTCAAAGAGCAATTCTATACATCTGCCAACACGAACGATGTAATGGACGAACTGTTACGACGAACACAAGGCAACGGTGAAAAGATATCGACATACATTATGAATTTCAGACATATCGCCGATCATCTACAAAAACCAATGTCAGTTAAGAAACAGTTAAGTCTACTCATCGACAGATTAAGGCCAGTATACAGAAAAGCTCTAAAGCACAAGAAGATTAAAACATTCCATGACGTAAAGAAGTACTGTAAAGAACTCGAAGACGAGCTAGAACATGATGCCAGATATGCTCCGCCACCACCTGCAGAGAAATCCAAGTTCCTAGCGGCAGCATGGTCGGCTACACCAAAACCAAAGGTAGCTGCGACAGACGAGATAGCAGAAACAAACGAAGTTGCAACGAAAGCAAAGAAGAAGAAAAATAAAAAGAAAAAGGCTGAAACAACCGAGACGACTCCTGAGCAGCAAGAAACTACGACACAGGAAGCTTGTGCAGCCAATCAGCAAGTGCAAGCCCCGCAACAGCAACCGGCGCAAGCGCAGAAGAAACCTCAGCAACCCTTCATACCAGCACTGAGCCAACAACTGAATCAAACGCAACCACAAGTTCAATATTATGGACCGTGCCACGTTTGCGAGACAGTGGGACATAGGGCAGCGAATTGTCCAAAAACGCAATGTTATAATTGCAGGCAATTCGGTCACAGGAAAAACGCCTGCCCTTACCCGATAAAATTGTTCAGAAAATGCCAGTGGTGTGGCCAAGTTGGAGCACAATTCAAAAACTGGAACAACTGTGCGAAAGCAAGAGAACTTCTACAAACTTTGCAGCCGAAGATTGAGCCAGACACAGCATGTCAGGTATGCGGACAAAAAGGCACGACGCTGCAGGACTGCACAAACTGTGTTCACGTTAGAAAGCTTCTGGGAAACGACTTGACGGAGGCCGCCAAGGGCCAGCCGACCTCCGTGTTCACGCCTTGGGCCCTCAACTAGCGAACAAAATTGACATGCATACCCCCGCAATTTGCAGGAGTATGTCAATTTTGGGAGGGGCAGAAAGTGGCAGCAAGCCACAAGAAACAGTGCGAAGTCAGGAAGTAGCGGTCAGAGCTGTAAGTAACAGCCGGACCAGCTATTTAAAGACAGGCGCACAACAAGAAGAGACAAGAGAGATAAAGAGAAATTCGAAGCCTGAAAGAAACGCTGACGCAAACCGTGGGCAAACGCTGCAGGCCGAGAAGGAAGTAATTGCGAATGTGAAAAGAGGAGACGCCATTGCAACACAACGGCCAGACTCTGTCACAGAGAAGAAGAGACTAGTGATTAATTCAGGGGCAAACAGAGGAAATCACGTTAGAGCCAGTATCGCTAGAGACACGGAATCTAAGCCAGACGGGACGCCGGCTGCGCCAATGGAGAGTAGTGACGATGATACGAGGTTAAACGAAGAAATCCAGCTGTGCAAAAAGCGAGGCTTTAGAGTAGAGAAAGACATGATTCAAGGTCGAGGACTAGAAGATATCGTGGAATTTTCGAAAAAGAGCCTGGCAAAGGTAAAAGAGTTAGCAGAATTCAGGAAAGCTGAAAAACTCATGAGAGCTGAAGCCAACTTAAACTTGGAGCCGAAATCCACTGTAGAGCCAGACAATAACGGCGAGCAGAGGAAGTCAGCTCAGAGGTTAGCACAGGCTTTAGATTTCGGAGAAACTCGAGTAACCGCCCTGGAGGAAGACAATAAGTGGGAAGAAATTGAGGAAATTGACAAAGAGGTAACTACAGATGATGATGAAGATAGCATGAGTGAAGAGGAAATAGTACTAATAGAGGCAAATGAATTATTAGAGGAAGAATGAGAAGTAGACCAAAGAATAAGGACGAAAGTGAAAGATTTGCTCGATGAAGAGACAGATTTCATGAAGTTAAGAAAAATCGAGGCAGCTGTGGACACTCTGATCAACGAAACGATGTCAGACCCTAGCACACCTACACAATTAGAGGAAGCCGGAGTCGACAGAGATTCCAAAGAAACGGAGGTGCACGCAGCCACGACCACGGTAGACAATAGAGACTATATTAAAGTCAGTCTAGGCGGAAAAGAGTACAGAGCCTTGTTCGACCCCGGAGCCATGACAACTATCGTAGGCCCAGAGATCGCTAGGAGGTACAAGACTCGACTTAAAGCTAGTGAAGCTCTGATACGAACGGTGACAGGAGGAACGTCGCCCGTATTAGGATTTCTACCAATCCGAATAGAATTAGACGGAATAGACAAGACGATTATGGCAAGAGCAGTCGCAGAAGTAACACATGAACTGATTTTGGGCAAAGATTTCTGCAAGACGTTCAAAATAGATACAAGTCACAAAGGCCTATGGCGAGCCAATCTGGGAGAGTGGAGAGAGTTCGACCGGCCAGAAGCTAGGTCTCCAGCAATCATCATCGCAGAGAGCGCGGGTATCTCCGAACTCAGCGACGAGGAGAGACGGGAAATCGAGGAACTGGTGGCCGAGATACTACCAAACAATCCCGGAGAGGAACTGGGGTATACGGACTTAACTGAGCACCACATCGTAGTGACAGACCCAACCCCTATACGCTGTAAAGCCAGAAGACGTTCACCGAAGAAGATAGAGGAAATACAAAAAGCAGCTATAGAACTTAGAAGACTAGGGGTAATCGAGAGATCCGCAAGCGCTTATTGTAGCCAGCCATTACTAGTGCCAAAGCCCGATGGGACAGAGAGATTTTGCGTCAACTATATCGAATTAAATAAAGTGACGAAAAAGGATAGCTACCCTCTGCCCCAAATGGACATGATCCTAGACAGGCTACGCGCAGCCAGATACTTGATCAAGATCGATCTCAAGCAGGCTTACTTCCAAGTCAAAATGGAGGAAAGCAGCAAGAAATACACCGCTTTTGCAGTACCTGGATATGGTTTATGGCAATTTAAGCGCATGGCTTTCGGCCTTTACAACGCGCCCAGTACGCTGCAGAGAATGGTTGACATTTTGTTTGGCCCTGAGGACTCCCCAAATGTGTTCGGATACCTAGACGACATCGTCATAGCTACCGACACGTTCGAGGAACACAAACATAGAGTCAGACACGTGTTAACCAAATTGACGTCAGCCGGACTCACGATTAACCCGAAGAAATGTGAATTCTGTGTTAGCGAGATAAAGTACCTGGGATTCATTCTGGATCGACACGGCTTACGAACCGACCCCGCAAAAATAGAGCCAGTGATGAACTGCCCAACTCCTAAGGACTTGACAGGCTTACGACGAGTCCTGGGCATGTTTGGGTGGTACTCTAGGTTCTTGGAAAACGAGTCGGAGATAAAGATCCCTCTAGTCAGAATGCTTAAAGACCAGAAAAACTGGAATTGGGGACCGGAGCAAGATGAAACGTTCAGCAAGTTGAAGCAGGCGTTGACCAACGCTCCTGTTCTAGCCAGACCGGATTTTACGAAACCGTTCACGATCCAGTGCGACGCAAGTAATTTCGCTATTGGTGCAGTGCTCACGCAAGAATTTGACGACGGAGAACACCCGATCGTCTACGTCAGCCGAGTATTGTCAGCACCAGAGATAAATTACACCACCACCGAAAAGGAGTGCTTGGCATTAGTTTGGTCTATCAACAAACTCAGGCCGTACGTCGAGGGTTACCACTTCACGGTTATCACTGACCACAGCGCTCTGAAGTGGCTCCGCTCGCTGAAGGATCCGAAAGGTAGACTAGCCCGATGGTCGATAGAAATTCAACAATGCGACTTCGAGATAATACATCGTAGGGGCACCCAGCATGTAGTGCCAGACGCGCTATCCAGAATGATGGAGCCAGAAATCTCAGCAATAGGTGAGATCGAGGACAAATGGTATTTACGAAGACGCGACGAAGTCGAAGAGAACCCAACGAAATTCCCCGAGTGGAGAGTCGAGAACGGAAAGTTGTACAGGCACAAGGAAGATCCAATGCTAGATCCCATCACTCACCCGGACGAAGGATGGAAACTTGTAGTGCCGGAGGAATTGCGTGAAAGTGTATTGACAACAGCGCACGCAGAAATCTCAGCAGGACACCTAGGAATTGAGAAAACGTACGATAGGATAGCACGGGAATATTTCTGGCCCGGACTATTCCATGATGTCTGCCGATTCATAAAAACCTGTCAGACTTGCCAGGCATACAAGATTTCCCAACAGGCTCCTCAAGGGCTGATCGGGAAACGAATCGTCGAGAAACCATGGTCCGTCGTGGCAGCAGACGTGATAGAGTTCCCAAAAAGCTCCAGCCAGAATAAATATCTCGTAGTATTCCAAGACCTATTCTCTCGTTGGGTGGAAATACATCCATTACGCCAAGCTAACGGAAAATCTATAGCCAGAGCTTTCGAAGAACTGATATTGTTCAGGTGGGAGACGCCAGAATATTTATTGACAGACAACGGAACGGAGTTTATCAACAAACATCTGGCAGAAACACTAGAGCAATACGGCGTAAAACATGTGACTACACCACCTTACCATCCGCAAGCAAATCCGGTAGAGAGAAGCAATCGCACCTTGAAAACAATGATTTCCGCATTCGCGAAAAATCACAGTGATTGGGATAAGCATTTGCACGAGTTACGACATGCGATAAATACAGCTAAGCAAGCGACGCTAAAAACATCGCCAGCTTTCTTGAATTACGGCAGACACCCTACCCCGGTGAAAAGCTTACGTGTGGAATGGGAGGGGGTGACGAAAAAGACTAAATTAGAGCCCGAAGTTTGGAAAGACAGACAGAAGAGACTAGACGCACTACGAGACTTGGTAGCGAAATATGTAGACGACGAACGAACGAGACAAGGTAAGCGATATAACGAAGGCCGTAGAGTCGTAGAATTCCAAGTGGGAGACTTAGTGATGAGAAAATCTCACCCCTTGTCTAAAGGAACTGAGAAATTCTCAGCCAAGTTAGCCCCCAAGTATGACGGTCCGTTTAAAGTCACCGAGAAAAGATCGCCAGTTGTGTACATACTAGAGCCAGTCGAAGGGAAGAGTAGGAAAGTGGCTAAGGTCCACATAAGCGACCTCAAGCGATACGTATCCCCTAGAAACAATCCTACTAACAAACATACTTCCCCACCTGTAGTAGTGTCCGACAGTGGTGCATGTGGTTACATTGCGACGCTCCCAAAGTCAGCAGTAAGTAACCAGGTGGCGGGTGTGCCCCGTCAATCCACCATGAAACATATTTCTAATTCATTGAATATTTCAGACATGAGTACCAAAGACGGACAGAGAGTAGAGCCAGCCAGGATGAATTGGGCAGATGAGGAGCCAGAGGTGGTCAACGACCTGGTGGAGCTGACTCCCTTCGAGCTGGAGCTCGCAGCCCGCCGAGAGCAGGCCGCCCAAGCGGCGACTCGACGGATCGAGCAGCAGCAGGGGACCCTCGACGAGGTTGCCTCCGTCGGAGAGGGTCAGGCCGTCAAGGAGATCCCTCCTCAACCCCATGAGACAGACGACACCATGGACGTCTGCATTACTGAGGCCGAGGAAAACGACCTCCTCGCGGAGAGCAAAGAGGCGCCGGCGCCCAAGTCGCCCCCACGCGCTCCGCTGCTGTGGACGAGAGACGGGCCGCTGCGCATCACGGCCGCAACGGGAGCCATCCCTCGCCCCCGAGCCCTGCCGCTCAGGCGCCCGGCCGCATCCACCACTCCGCCCGAGAGCCGCGTAGTGACCACGCGCGACGGCACCCGCGACCTCGTGCTCCCCCGGTGGGGAGAGACGTCGCCCGGCTGGGGCCACCTAGTCGAGACTCCACCGTGCCCTCCCCCAACCGCTCTACCGGAAGAGCCCATTCTCGGGGCGGCGGGGAGGACACAACGAGGAGAATCGGCAGGCAACCCCGTCGTCGCGCCCGTAGAGACAGACACGTCCGCGCCAGTAGAGCCAGTCATCCCGCGGAAAAACGCGACGAAGCCGCGAGCCGCGATTGGGCCGCTGGAGCGACCACGCCGGCCGTCGGCCTTCGTGCCCATACAAGGGGACACCACCCAAGCCCACCATCTCCTGGCGTGGGACTTGGGCATCGAGCCCGAGGACATGCCGGACTTTCAGCTGCCGAACGTGCCCCAACCGCGAGCAGAGGATAACCCTGCCCGCCACCGAAGCACGTCACGGAGGCGTAGACGAGGACCTTGACAGCTGACGGTGGATGAGGTATTCTCCACCATCGAGCGGCCAAGATCCCCAAGTCCGGCAGGTCCGCAGACTCGCCGCGGGCAGCCGGCCAACGTGCCACAAATAGCTAGAGACAGACAGAGGGTGGCGGAGGGGACGCTGCCAGTCAAAAGAAGTGGCCTCCACTTCAGCGGACTGACAGCGATCCCCACCGACCCAACGCTCGATCCACCCCCATACAGTTGCTTCAACTGTTGGAGGTGGGGACATGCGTCGAGCCGGTGCCCGTCCACCCTCCACCGAGTGCACTGCCACAACTGCGGGAGACGAGAGGTAACCCTCGTCGACTGCCCGCGTTGCGGCGAGCGCTACAGGGAAAGACGTGAACGGGAGTATAGACAGTCATACAGCCAGGGGTCGAGGTCGGCGTCGCGTACGCGCGCCACCTCAACCACCACCTCTAGAGACAGGTCCGACGCCCCGTCAGAAGCCAGCCGCCGCGCCAGCCCATCCCCACGGAGAGAGCGGGAAGCCAGGGAAAGGAGGGTAACCTTTTCCTCCACTCCACTGACCCCCACCCCACTCCCAAGGATAACAAGGCCAGCGGAAGCAGCGACCACAATGGATGACGACGGACCTTCCTCCCCCAAGCGGTCAAGGGAATCCTCGCCAGAGGAGGACACCCCTGCACCACCAACGGGAGATCCAGAGGTCCTGGCTAACTGGGCGATCATCCTGCAGGAGACGCGGGGACTGCCGGAGGAACTACGCCAGGCAATCCTGCACCAGGCCCTACAGCAGCCACAGCGCCGGTCCCGCAGCTGGACCAAGAAGTGAATTATAGCCAGATACAGGTGGTATGAGCCAGCCGTAAGTTAAAAATTTTTTTTCTCTTTCCTTTTTCTCTCTCTTGATTCTCTCACGTTCCGGTCCTTGTCCTATCCTGCACTGCAGGGTGTGTCCATGCGAGCACTATTCGCCTTCTAAAACCTGTTCATAGTGGTATGAAAGGTTTGGGAGGTGGAATGTGACGGGGATCCCGTCGAGGGCTGCTCGCCTGGACACCACCCAGTCAAGATATAAAAGTCTTATACTCGGTGGTGCTTCCAGAGCAGTCAGCTGTTAAAGCCGAGAGCAGCACGCCGCCGAGCAGCAGCAGCACGGGGAGAGAGCGAGGAAGTGGGGGAAATACAGCGCGTAGCAGCGCGCGGCAGCCAAGGCGAGAGAAAGAGAGAGGGACGGACGGCGCAGCGCTGGAGCAACGAGAGCGAGAGAGACAAGAGATACGAGGCATGCGAGCCACGAGGCGTACGCGCGCGAGCGGCAGCCGCCATATTGGCGAGCTATTGACCGAAGCATGAGTGCGAGAAGGATGGAATAGCGAGCGAATGAATGTGCATTAGAGACAGACAAGAGAGAGAGTGGAGGCAACGCGTATGCGCCGTATGATATTGGGAAAAGGTGGAGGGCTACGGCTCAATCCACAGCGCGCGTGCGAGCGGATAACAAAAATGTAAGCATGCCGAAGTATGTAACCGTGCGAAAATGTGTAAATGTAATTAATAGAGCCAGTCATGCGTGTAAGCGTGTTTCAAAAGTCGCGCGCATTTTTAAGTTTTGTAAAAGAGGGCGCGAGAGTGCGAGTGGCATATATGGTGCGAAAGCGTGGAAATAGGTGATAGGCGCGAGAGAGCGATCTAGCGGAAAGGCGTGACTGCGAGTGAGAGAGCGATAGAGGCCGCGAACAGGCGTAGTTGCCGAACGCGCGAAGATAGTCAGTATCGAGTACCACGAGGACCGAGACACCACGAGCGAGCAAAGAGAATTTTCCAAGGCGACGACCAGAGCGACCGAGCATTTCCCCCCGTGTGCATTTTCCAAGCGAGTATAAGTTTCTTTCGCGAGCGCTTCCACAGGGCACGCGGCAACACCAGAACGCGAGGACGTAGAGGAAAGGGAGTAGAGACAGGTAGGAGTGTTGTGAAATACCTCCCCGCCGCGAGTACCTAACCTAAAGTCAGCTCGCGTTAGAGACGGTGAGCTCGCCCGAGGACGAGCACGCGTCCGCGAGCAGAGAAACTATTGATTTGATTCTTGTTTATAATAAATTACTAAGTGTTATATTTTACAAGTCGCGTGTCTTTATTTTGCGTATCATTCTCCCTGCACCTCTCCCCCGTGACCTAGAGTATAAGAGAGTTCTCAAGCCGGCAGATAAGTGTTAAAGATCGCGAGTTCGGGCGTCCAACAATAATTATTAAATACGGGCTCGCGATAAACCTGCATAGGTGTCATTACGTCGTGCTACGCCTCCCCAGGGACGGAAAAAGCACAACGTCACAGTGGCGCCCAACGTGGGGCCACTGTGACGTTGTGTCAGAACATATATCTGTATACTCTCTCACCTTCGGGATTCATTTTTCTATCACATAGCCTGTATACTCTCCCATGCTTTTCAACACATAATGGTTTTTTTGAAAATTAGTTTGTTACCTTTATAGCAGTTGCTTATCTTATAAAATCGAGAATGAATTCACGGTCTATTCAAAGTCAATGCATTTGATCTCATTCTCCTAATTTGTATCCTTTAGCCGGGCACCTTTTTAAATACACCTATAACTCATTATCATTTTTAGAGATCTCGGATCAATGCTCCTTGACCCCTCGGCTAGCGCCGTTCCCCTCGGCTAGCATCGGCTGAAACTATATACATATATATGTATACTCTCTCACCTTTGGGACTTGGAAAATTTTCTCGACTCTCTCCGGGCTCTCTCTGCGCATGCGTAGGGTATAACGCGCCCTCGGCTTTTCGTTTCCAGACACCCCCACTCTCTCATTTTCGGGACTTGGAATTTTCTCGACTGTCTCCGGGCTCTCTCTGCGCATGCGTCGTTTATAACGTGCCCTTGATCGACATTCGTTTTCCAGAGACCCCCACTGTCTCGCTTTCGGGACTCGTGCCTAGAGCATATGGCTGTATATATAGATATTCTAGCTATGCTCTCCCACGCATACTCTCAGCATCTCTCTCTCACTGTCTCTCCCGGTGTAGAATGTGGGCACAGAATCTCTAAAATACAATTTCAATAGCACAAAATAACGGATATTGTCGAATATTTAAAAAGACAATTAGTAGAAAGAGTATTCTCTATACTGATTTTTTGAATGATCTGCATTTACCTTGCAGTATACTGGATAATGACAACCTTTTTGATCCAATCAATGTATTATTACTCATAACTTTTAAAAAAAGCAATAACTAAAATGAAGGTATATTTAACAAATATTAAATATACCAAATTAGTAATTGTGACGGCAATATCTTTTCTGTCGATGTAACTACTGATATGCGCCTGATAATCACGACGTTTTCTCTTTGCATCAATTTATTCTTATTTATTATCTCTAGAAGCAAAAGAGCAAAGACAGCGTGGAATGTTGGCACGGCATTTCTAAAATCGAATGTCCATAGCACACAATAACGGATATTCACGAATGTTTCTTGCTTCGGTATCGATGTTAGTTATCGTAAATACCTGATAATAGCGACATTTTTAATGTATGTAACGTAGAATTCTACCGCCCGCACGGCAAATCTACGCTAGTGTACAAAGTAATTTTTAATATGCCGGCTGCCTCTTCCTCTCTGGTAGTCGATCCTGAAAACGGAATATCACGCGGGAAATTGATAGCAATAGGGTTAATAAATAAATCACACAATAATTAAATTGAACGCAAATCAGTAATATATTCTGAAATCTAATTTACACGATTTTGATGCCACAACAATATGAAAAGAATTTATATAAAATCATGGGCCAACGACCAAATTACTCACTCCCAGCATGATTAAATGCTAGAATAGAAAAGGGTCCGCGAAAATCCTCTACGGGGAAGCTAATAATTAAAGGGAATCTGCGGCCGCGATCCTTCTGGATATACAAATCCACTCCACGCGCCTGTAAAAGGGAAAGAATCCACCAAAACCCGTTTCCACGACCGTCATGAACCTTCCTTCTATCAATCCCATGTGGTGATACAGATACAAAAATTATAAAAATTTATATAAACTTCTCACCACCAAATAATCGACCAATTGAAAAGAAAAGAAAGCAAAATAACTCCGCAGAACCTCGAAAAATCTCAACTTATGAAAATGGCGTCGGCTTCACACTTCCTTCAAGATAATATTCTGATTAATAAGGAACAAATACAGAGAGTACTGACTACTCCGGAATCCAGGAACAGAGTGACCGGGGACGACGCTCCGCTCGAGGAAGGAGCCGCGATTTTCCCAACCCGCCTCCTTCACGGAAGCGTCGTCCTGGCTTGCAAATTTCCAATGGTCCTGAAAACCTCCAAGATCCGCAATTGGCCTATTTAAATACCACTACTAATTCGTTACCTATCTATGAATTTCCCAGCGCTCTCTTTTTCTATTTCTAATTTTCCAAATGGCTGATAAATCAATTATCGCCCTCTATATCTTCCATCAATATGCAAATCCGCGCCCCCTTTATTCATCTCGATCAATCAATCAATATTGATAGCCGTCAGGTGGCTCCTACTATAGATAACCGACTGAGCGCGCAACATTTGGAAAGCCTCGACCTGCCTAGCCAATTCATTCCTCTATATGCTTCTGTGACTTTCGAGAGTTAAAGTAGAGTTAACTTTAGCGCGACACACCTGAGTCATGCATTCACAAATCCCCGCTATCTCTCTCGCGCTCTCCCACTCATACGCGCGCTGTCTGTCTCTCTTTCGCCCGCATACGCTCGATTAAACTATCGTTCCCTCTCTCTTAACATACTCTCTCACGCGCGCCAACTCCCTCTCTCTCTCTGTTGCATGTGTCCGCGTGTGCGCGCGACTACCTCGCTTCCTGCTGCGCTCCCTCCCGAGCGTCAGCGCGCTGCGCAGGTGTGACTCGAGACATCACATCCTGCGCTCCGCACGCGGTCAATCAGAAGCAACTCCTGCGAGCGCCACCGAGCGCTAGCTCCGCTCCAGGAGCTGTCAACTCGCAGAGAGTGAGTCCGCTGGCCGTACAATAATATTCACGACGCAACAATAATAATAATAGCCACTAGGACTATGTCCTATTTTTTCCTCCTTTTCTCCCACTTGATGGTCCGGGAAATGCTTCCTGAGTAGCTCTGAGAGAGCGTCCTCCGCACCTTCCGCCCAGCCCTCGCCTACCTTGATTGTGTCAGCCAAGGTACCCTTGGGATGCTGAAGTATTCTGAACAACCTGGCTGTGTCCTTAAGGTCCGTCCACGTGCTGCAGGCCCTCCTCCACCCCGTGGTCCTAGCCTCCTCAATGGCCTTCTTGTATTCCCTGCGCCCTAACCAAAATCTATCCTCCTCCTTTCTAGTTCGCTTGGACCTACTTCGGAATCTTATTACGCCCTTACGTAACTTTCCCAGCGACTTACTCCACCAGGGTGCTGCCTTGGGCTTGGCCCTTCTCCTGAGTCCACAGTTTTCTTCATACAAGTTCAGGATAACTTCGGGTAGAACTTCGCATCCGTGCTCGATATCCTCTGCCCTCCCGTAGGACCTTGGAAAGGTATCTCCTCGACGCCAGGCTCTCCCTGTAGCCTTGCCAGTTGGTCTTCTTTGGGTTTCTCCCATAATTTGCCAACGTACTTTCGCCACCAATGTTGAACACAATCTGATTGTGATCCGTCATCGTAACCTCTTCCGAGACCCTCCATCCCTTTATCTCTGACCACAGAGATCTCGTTGCAAGAGCGACGTCAATGACTTCCTCCCTTATCGAGTTCTGAAACGTTCGTGGTTGCTAGAAACCCCAGCAGACCGTCCCCTCTATCATTTATGTCAGAACTTCCCCAAACCGTGTGGTTTGCGTTTGCAACGTATCTCATCACCATCCACCGGCGGGCATTTCCCCTCGTAGGGAAAGTACGCAGCTGCCACGAGTAGATCCTTTCTAACCCCTCCTGCTGTATATTTCACCCTGGCTGTGGCCAGGTCCTTCGTGCAGTGCCTAGGCACAGTCTCAGCCTGCAGTCCTTTTACAATGATACACACAGAGTTCCCTGCACCACTGATCCGAGCTCCGCAGCTATTTAAACGCGTAACCATGCCTTTAATAATCCAAGGTTCTTGGGTTAGGCAGATACCTCTGCCATGCGCTTAGCTAGAACAGCCGTAGTGCTTTTGCAGTAGTGTAAGTTGATCTGCGCGAACGCAATTGTGGTTGCTACTACAGAGGTAGCCCCCGTGGTCGCGCCCGCGCCTTGCCTCGTCCCCCTAATTGTCATTAGCGGTTTCTTCCTCTGTAGCCGTTCCACCCACATCTGCCCTGGTGGGTTCCACCTCCATGGCATTCTCCTCCTTCTTTTCCCCTTGTCCTTCGTCCTTTCCCTTCAGGGGGACGACATGCGCCCTACTACTTCCCAGAAAAGGTCGCCAGTCTAGGGCCTTCCTCGGCGTATCCCTCAAGACCTCCGGAATTACCTTACCCCCGGCCTCCGGCTTGCCAGCCTCAGCTTGCGATCCTACTATGCTATTTAGGCTAGGAAGTCCTTCGTTTCCAGGCACTTTTGGAGTCATTTCTTTTCCTGTACTCGTCATTTCATCCATTCATTTAAGTGGGTGTGTACGTGTGTAAATGGAAGGCACACCCTTCCTCCCCGGCTCCGATACCACCACCGTCCCTCCCACTGAGGAGCCCCCTCCCTCCACCAGTGGCTTCGGCGGGGCCCCCCGTCCAGCCTGCAGCGGCCCTACACGCGTCACCAGCCAACAGCCGCAGGCCTACCGGGATTTTTCGCTGGCTGATGGGGCAGCCAGGCCGGCTGGTTAGGCCAGCCCGGGCCCCTGAACTGTCCGGCGGCTCAGGAGCGCCACAACCCAATTTTTTCGCTGTACCCTCCGGTGATGTAGAGGGGACTCCCGTTGGAGAGGCCCAGAAGGAGATAGAGATAGTCTAGGAGAGCAGGAGGGGTTTTCGTCGGACTTTTGGGTCCACGGAATTTTCTTAGTTATCTCTATGTATTTTTGCCTCCTGAACACGAATATCGGAGGTGTTTTGTCGAAAAGAGGTCAAGAAATTTGTTATTAATCAATTTAATTGTTTAAATTGCTATAAAAAGACGACTTTGGACAAAAGTCATATAGCACCACATACTTATGCAACATTTTACGTAGATATTTGCTGCATTTTGAGGAATTGAAAAATATTGATTAGAAGCAGGGATATTGGATAATTAGTGCATGTAAGTTGCAAAATTCTGTTCCGCGCGCACTGTTTGCCTTAAAGATTTGATTCTATTTCATATTTTTCAACTTATGAGCAGTCGGTTTAAAGCTTAAGAGTTTTTCTACAGATATAGGTTATAATATTATAGTTGATATGCGCGTTGGTGGGATAGGAGTCGCATGCGTAAATAAGTTGAACACTCGTATATGGATAACAAAGATATAACAAATGTTTTATTGAGATATAGAGAATCGCGTTCGCACTCGGCGTGTCTCGACAGAGCGAAGCGGGCGAGGGGCCGAGCTGCTCGAGACGAGGAACTGAGCGAGAGTGCCGATGCCTCGCGCATCGGCTCGTCACTACACCTCGGTGTAATAATACCTCTCGACACTTAGTGGAAAAGTCCACCCGAATATCGAGAGAAGTAGGTGCATCGAGAGCAATTAAGAGCGGATACGGACGTGCGCTCTCCGAAAACATCGGGATTATGTAGGGATTGCTTTATTGCTGAGGGATGATGAGTGCAATAATCGAGCAGCTGTCGTTGTCTATTTGACACAATAAACGGCAACTGCAGAAGGAAGAGAACATGGTAAGAGAGGAAAGCGGAAAGCGCCCGCCACAATATATACTTAAATATTAAAATCAAAAATTTATTACGTCAGAACCTCTAAAATAAGCGGAAAAAATATAATTTTGTTTTGTTTATAAGGGAATTTGACCGGTAATTTTTTACAAATGCATATTGAAACTTATAGTCTTATTACTTATTTAAAAACGAAGATTTTGATGTCAGGTGATGCTCAGATACCATTATTGGCTTGAGTATAATAGCAATTCAAGTCAAGCGCGGGCGCGCGCGACCTTATAGCGCGTGCTTTGTGTTACCATAGTATAAAATACAAAATAATCATATAAATAAATGTTATTATAATAATATAATAACAATGATTCCTTTCACCATTGGCGGACAGACTTGTACGCTGACTACCTTAATTGTTCCCAATCTTTTGATATTGACAGTCGAGAATTCAACTGAGGTCATTCGCGCGGACGGAGCTGACGTGAGTGAAACTGATCAACCGAGCATAGCATCGATTGGTTTGCTAGAATTGACTGATGCACAACAAGCTGTATTGGAAGAGTTGTTCGACCGTCTGATACCAACGTACAGGGGACCACTCGGCTTCACCAACCTGGTAGAATTTGAATTGGAGGTTGAGCCATGCCGTCCGGTTAAACAAAAATACTATCTGGTTTCTCCTAAGCTCGAGGGGATGATGCCTACGCAAGTCAGGGTTAAGCTAGTAGCCGACCTTCTTGAGCCGACAGATAGTGACTGGTCTAGTTCAACCCTAATGGTTAGGAAGGGAAAGGGCGACGAACGTCGCATGTGTATTGACTTCAGGAAGCTGAGCCAGTTATCGAAGGTCAGCGTCTATCCTCTTCCGTATTTAAATACGATCTTGAGTAAGCTACAACGTGCTCGATATATTTCCATCATCAATATCAGCGACGCTTACCATCAGATCAAAAGTAAGAAAGAAAGTTGACCGTATACGACCTTCACCGTTCCAGGTATGGGCTTCTACCAATGGAAACGCCTTCCGTTTGGATTGGCAGGAGTTCCAGTATGTTTCCAGGACATCATTGACCCCTTAATCACTCCAGATTTACAGCCTAAAGGTGACACCTATCGACGATCTTTTGAAATATTTAAATGGTAAAGTACTGGGTCCAACAGATGTGGGAGATCTCAAGGATTCCCAAGAGAGAACGGCCTTCGATTCGCTTGCGGATCAAGAAGACGACCGAACCACATCCTGGGAGGAAGAAGATGCCAAAGATCTACGATGGGAAGACAAAGAAAACGTGCCGATGAACATTAATAATCCGCGTGATAGCGATAGTCGGCCGGCAGACAGAAGACTGACGCAAACCGCGAGCGTAGGCGAAAGTAGGACCAAGCGAGGTCGACATAAGGTGCGAAAAATAAAATTCGTACGGAAACCGGAACTCTTTCCCCGCGGAGAACGCGAGCACAAAAGGCGGCAGCGTAGGGTATCGGCAGATATGCATGTCACTCTTTACTTGCTATCTTCTTGACATTTTCTTTTACTATCCCCCCATATCAACCCATTATGCTGTTTTCTCTTCCTCAGTTTCCTCCTTACTCTCTACCTTGTCAGGCATAAGTATGCCGATTTCTTTTCTCTTCTACCGAATTAAATAAAGGCGACTAAATAACTGACGCCAGATTTTGGCTATTCTTTCACATTTTTTTGACCGTAAAGTCCTCTGGCCGAAAACATGTAAAGAGAGGAAAATGGGAGTAACCCCTTTTTTTGTTTTATGAACTTCTTAGTAAATATTATTATTTTTGAATTTTTTTTTCTCCTTTAATTTGTTGCCGCACATTTGAGTATTGGCAGTAATACTCCCTAATCGCCCGGATATGCGTAGTGAGCGCGAGCTGATACACCGGGACGGGTACTCAGCCTCTGGAGGGGGGTGTTATAACATTCCCATATTTAATATGCACGTTATCGCCTCCTCGAGCGTATGCCGTATTTACTTGTACTAATACTTATTCTGTTCTAGCGACCACCAGCGGACACTGAGTAAGCGAGAGAGACAGAAAGAGCGAGAGAGTGCCTACTATTAGGCCTATATAGTGAGAGATCGTGCGTTAGCCCGTCTGCGACGTTGCCGGCACATCAATCACGTGGTACCCAATATGACAACTTCGTGTCAAGGGCCGGAGCGTCCTTCCGTATCGTGCGTGGCCTTATACTCCGTATTGCGGTAGCATCCGACCGACCCATGTGATCCTTCGCGCGGGTCCATCCATTATACTTTTCCGAATCCCGGCTAATGCGCCCACGTGCGACCTGAGCGTACGACAAGCGTCCGTCTACCGCCAGAGCCGCCCCCTACCATCACCTTCGGCGACCCTTGCGACAGTCAGGACGACTGCAGCGTCCGAGAGCGGATCGACCCCCGGCACCTCTCTCTCTCTCTCTCTCTCTCTCTTTCTCTCTCTCTCTCTCTCCCTCTTTCTCTCTCTCTCTCTCTCTCTCTCTCTCTCTTAATTTTACGTGTATTTTTAACCAAATTAATTTGGGACAAGCTTATCTCAATTAGATAAGTCCTAAACAATCTAAATTTTTTTTGTAAACTCTGCCTATAATAACAAAGTGCCAGTATGAAATTGGGCTTGATCGCATCTATACAAAAAATATGCGGGCAATTTTTCGATTTTTAAAAAACTGTTTTTTGGCCATAACTTAAATTATAAGGATTTTATACAAAAAAGTTAAACGAAAATGTTGTAGATCTCCAAATATACAACTTTTTCCTATTGACTGAAAATTCGGAAATGCTTAGAATTCAAATTAACAAGCCAAAATTTTACATTAAAACCATTCGTTTTTCATAATAAAACTTTTTACAGATACGTTTTACATAAAAACCTTCAACATAAAAATACAATTTTTGACTATAATAATTATACGTTCAGAATAATTCAATATGTTGAAAATCCCAAAACTGATTTGTTAAAGAAAAATTTTAGTTAGTCTTGATTATCTATGCAAAATTAAGGAGTTTTGACAGGGTTAAAACCTGAAAAAAAAGAAAAATTCTTAGTGCTGTAAAAAATTAACATGTATATGTGCTCTATAAACTATATTTCCCTTTCAATATATAAGTATTATACATCACTTTTATGCAATACAAATATGCATTAAGTGATTATAATCCTTGAAAACAATTAAAGGTATTTACTTACCAAAAATCATGACCTTCGGAAACCTATTCCGAAGGTTTCTTTAAAATTTCAGTCCAATTGGTCCACTCGTTGCTGAGAAACCCTACGGCAAGTGGAAAAATATCATGAAAAAACTAAACTGAGTAAAAGGCGTTTGAAGTTTATGATGTAAATCATATGAATAAACTCAGTGATACTTACAGAAACTATCTGACATACCTTGATTTGGTTTCGGTATTCAAATACACATGCAATAATGTATATTTGATGGTGCGCGTACATCATGATGGTTGATAATAGTATTTTAGAAGCTGAAAATAAAATAAAAATTATCATTACCAATTCATAGTCATATTAAACTAATGATTACAGTTATTTGCAATACTTGCCATTACTAAATACACTTTAAGTTCTAAGAAAGAATGCAAAATTCCACTCATTACAGTTAATATAATGGTCTTACTAAGGGTCCACCCGCATACCTAAAATCAACAAATAAACAAAGAAAAAGCTCCTTGCGAATAAATTATTATTACTTATTAGTTTTCAATACTCATCTGAATAATTGCTGTACTCTGTAGAAGCTGGAAGCATTAAAAGCACCATTGATGAGGTTATACACACTGGTAGTTGTTACAGCAGCTAGCAGACAAATTGCACTGATATGATCTATATAGTGTCTTTTGAGTTGGATGAAAAACAGCTGTTTGGCTGCTTCACATAAAATTCTACTGTCCCGATCATATAGTAATCTTCATTCCCGAGTTTTCTAGCAATTCAAGAAATTATATAACGTCACGTTTATAAAATTTTAACCATGAAAAGACTTAAAACGGTGAACCAACAGAAACTCCGATTCCTAGAAAAGTACCGTAGGAGGACTGGGTGAGCGCGAAGCGCGAGCATCAGTCGTGCCTTAAATGCAAAATGCGAAGCGAAACGCGCGATGCAACGCGGCTAGCCTGCAGGCCCGAAGGGCCGAAGGTCGAATGTGGCGCGCTAGTTATAACGGGGAGCACGGCCTCGCGATACTAACTTGACAACGGTCGATCAGGAAGCACTCTGTCAGACGCTGCAGGTCCTTAGCTTAGTAACAGTGGAGGGGAGATGCACTAGGGAGCGAAGTGACTGTAGTACGCATAGTCTGACACAATATTTCAAAAGGACCTGCGGTAATAGTATATTGCACAACCAGGGGTGAAAGTTGACTTTTTCAAGCTTACGGCGCCCTCGACTCCCCCTCGTGCTCAATCATGATCCGAGTCGGAAAACGTCAACTTTCGCCCCTAGTTGTGTAATATACTATAACCACATTCCTAGTTAACCTTTGTCTATTATTATCCGATTCTCCCTCGCTCTCACTCATCTGATTGTTTAATATACATAGTTTACCATTACAAAATTATGGAATCTGTTTGTCTAAAACTAATTATCTCCATTGAATATCTATTGATTCGAATAACAAATGTCCCTTATAAAAAAAATATATATCTACACTCAATGTAAATTCAAAGTTATTCCGCGCAAATTCATATACGTGTGCCTCAAGATGAATCCACGCAAATTCACAGTGCTGCTCTGACAGCAGAAGTGGAAAGAGAGTCCGCTTTTACTCGCCTCGAGCGTGCGACACACGTTTAACGTTTTTGCAAATCTACAAATTTGATACTGTTCACGACTTTTGCAAGCTGACTGATTTAATCCTTTATGCACTAATTTATTACAAACATTGACTTGCTTTTCATTTACCCATTTTATTTAAAAATAATTTCTTCTCAACAAACTTCAATAAATTATCAAACTGAATTCCTATTTACAATTGAAATTCACATTTCTCTATCTTATTTTCTTCAATTTTTTGTATTACAAAAAATGATTCTATCTGACTATCTACTTCTGTTAATTTTTCTATTAATAGTTTTCTATTAATTAATAATTTTTTCAAAAATACTTTCCTTCCACTTCTTTTATTTTTACACATATTTACCTCCTTTTTACAATTTTCTAAACTCATTTGACTTTTGAATTAATAAATGACCACTGGAAGGAAATAGTTACTTATTAGTAACCTATATTGGGTTGGAAAAACGTGACCACTAGTAAGTAGTTAAAAGGATAGGCCACTACTTAGCAGACCCGATGAAACAAAAATAGAGTGACCGCTACCAAGCAGAACCAAGGAAGACCTGCGTTTCCTGAGTAAACAAGAAAAAGTCGCTACAAAGTAGACCTTAGGAAGGGATTATTCACAATTAATCAAATAATTTCAAAATGTATCTGTATTATTTTAGTAATATTCTCACATTATCCACTTTCTATCTTACGTATTCCTTACTACTCTTTTACCTTTATGTCACTATACTATCACAATTAATTTTTGAATTTATTAAAAATATAAATCGTTCGATTCGTACCGGAACCAATGTTATGTCTTATCTTGGTTGAGTATATTTAAACATACTTACCTGAATTTGATTAATATGTATACTGATCTATTTCTGCTCTGCTCTACTCCTGCTTCCTTAGACAGACGTTTGACAGGGATTCCTAATAAGTAGCACTCGTGTAATAGCGTTACTTTGACTTTTTTCAATATGAAATGATGATACAAAACCAAATCGCAACTTACTTCCTGATAGCTCTGTCTACAGCCCGGAGCGTCGTAGTAGAGTCCAACTCGAGTGACCAAATTCGATTGGCTACCTGGCTCTTTCTCACATGCTCATTAACTCAATTGAACTACGTAAATTAACGCACTCATCACTTTATAATATTGCAACAACTTTCTTACGCAGGATGTCACAGTATGGCAACAATCGAATTTAGCTTAGAATGCTATTCAAAGCAGACGGTATTGACCTCGGTCGATAACCGCCAAATTTAAAATTAGTTAAATGCGTCGTACACTTAAACGCACATTTCAGTATGTATTATTGTATTTTATGCATCATATTTTATGTAGTTTGCAATAAAAGAAGTACCTATATACATGAAATTGCATTTTTTTTAAATACGCGATTTTCGAAAATCATGGTTTTTTTAGTATTGTGCCTGTAACTTTGCAAAAAATATTTGTATGGAAAAACAGGTTTCGGGAGCTTATTCTACGGCAAATTTCCTACAAAAAAGGCAACTACTACCCTGTCATAACCCCTAAAGACTTCTTTCTGGAACATTCTTATTCTTTCCTTCTGAATAAAATTTTATTTTGACGTTATTTGGTTGAGTTGGGTTGGGTTGGGTTTGGTTATAGCAGAGTTAACGGTCAAAAAAATTTTGTTTGGAAGCTGTAAAAATGTCATTATTTATGCAATTATAATGGAACTTCTTTTATTTGAAAGTGTTCATTTAGACCTTCAATTGAAGTTTTAATGATATTCTTAATGACTATTAATTTTTCATCTCACAAATCTATTATTATTAGGACATGCTTTTACTTCAATTTTTTGCGCTGTGCACGATTCTAAGCATTTGGTTATACGAAAGTAAATCTTTAATATCTCCTTGTACTCCTTAAAATCTCCAATACAAAATATGTAGATGCAAACGCTAGAAATCGTGCACGCCGCAGAAAAACTGCTGTGTAAAACATGTCCTAACAATATTAGATTTTTATGATGAAAAATCGATATATTTAAGAATTCAATAGCTTAAATTGAAGGCATGAATGAACACCTTAAAATAAAAGAAGTTCTATTATGATTGCACAAATAATGAAAATTTCACAGCTGTCGAAAACAAAAATTTTTCCCGATCGTTAACCCTGTCATAGCCTCTTAAAATGCATTAAATATTTGCACTCGGTTTACACGTGGATTCAATGGAATCTTCGTCAGATATGCATACGTGGCGCGTTGCTGCGAGTTGAGTGAAATGTCGGCTTGCGTTCAAAATGGCTGCCGTTTTGTCGCATTTGTACTAACCTCGTCGGCTTTCCTTTGTATTGCCAATTGTTGTAATTGTTTGATATTGCTTCCTCGTTGGATTTTTACGTTTCCTCTTGCTAACCTTGTCAGTTTATCCACGTCAGATTTCTTTCATCCTCGTTGAATTATCGTACAATTTCGTTGATCACGTGGGTTTTTTTCTTGCATCGTGTAGTGTTTAGTAAGGAGTTTCAGTGGCAGTTTTTTTTCTTTTATCCTCGTCGCCAATTGCCAAGTTTGGCGATGAGATTTTTTTATGTTGCTTATTTACGGTGGCTTCTGTTTAGCTCGTCAGTTTTTTTTTATAAAAGTTCTGAGCACATCTTGCTTGCTTGCAGTCCTGGCTGATCTACCTATACTTAGTTTCTCGCGTTGCGACACTACACCAGATAGTGTATGCACTCACATTTGTGTATCTCTGTATCTTGCAGTGTATCTGGCGCTCACTCACACATCCCGCTTACACATACACCACGACTCCTATCACCTATGTTTGGGAGTGTTTGATTCTAGCACCCAATCTACCTGTCCTTGAGAAACTTCGGGCTACCGTGTTCCATGAAGACTGTCTCTCTGCGTTAGATTGTTACTTTCCGTGCAATACCTGTAACGTAGGGGAAACTCTCAGCAGAAAACTTACGCTCGGTGCAGCGCAGTAAATTGATTTTATTTCTAAAAAAGCCTAGATAGAGTGGTGAAGTTTCTGAAAAAATCTCCCACTTACATCTGCCCCCATCACGAATCTAATCCATGATCTCTGCAATATTGTTTTTGTCACGAATCGCACAATAACCGCCCAGTCAACATAGCTCTTTTAATTAAATTATTGTAAGGGGGTCTGAAACCGATAGTGACCGGATGGTAACGGCGCGTCAGAGAAATACTTGGATCTCAAATAATATAATAAATTACGTAAAATGAAGATATCTATCATTATTCAAAATTTGGAATTAAAGTCTTAAGGCATTGGAGAGAACAGCTTGTCCCAAAATCAGTGGCGGTCAGTATAAACAAATTACGTCAGATTACAACTACTGATTTTTGGATAAGGTTTTCTCTTCAATCCTGAATAATTTGATTCCAAACTTTGTATAATAATAGATAATGTCAAGGAGAAGGGCAAGCATCTTTGGATTTTGCATAGTTCATTGTATTATTTGAGACCTAAGTATTGTTCTGACTTGCCGTTACTGACCGGTCACTATGAGCTTCAGACCCCCTTAATAGTTAAGTTAGAATTAAAACAACTTTTATACTAAAAATACTTTGCAGGGCCGAGAATAATAGTCTAACCAGAGATGAACTTATGAAAAATGATGATTCACTTGATACAATGGATGTTTATTACTCATCTGTCGGTAATGATAGTAATTTAGTCGATGAGCCAAAAAATAGTGACTGCTCGATATTAAATAGCTCAACTAATGGGTATGTATCTTATTATTTTTTTTATAACATTACTTTTTATATATTTGAATTTCGAAAATACCTGTCAAATTTTTTAAAATTCATCTGTGAAATCTATTGTTCATTTTTAATGATCATTGAAAACATGTCATGTTCAGCAACATCATACAATTTCATTTATTAATCGTGTGACAGTTTATCCTTAGTAATATTTTCACTAGCGTGATAGACCTAAAGCTCACTCGGATGTATTCATTGTTTTACTTTTTATCAAATATTTTAGTAAAAAATAGAAATTTTGAATGTAAATTTTAAATCAAATTTAATTTGGATTCACTGTATTTTTCCCGAATAGCGAATCCCAAATGACCGTTTTCCCGAATGGACTATTTCCCTCACAATCAATATCACGAATATTTTGTTTCCCGAATGTTTCTTTCATGAATATTTTATTAGAAATGGATAAATAGAAAAATGTGCAAATGTATTTGATATAAATACAATTATTTAATATAAAATGATAAAAGTTCAAATTCAAGAAAGTGCAATATGGTTAGCTATTGCACGCAAGAATTCTATGCTGACATAAGTCGAATAGTTTTCGATTATATTTTGGAGGCAAGTTGTCGTGCCATTTACTTTTAGGCTTTGTCATGAGAACTCAGCCCATAGCTGATTTCACTAGACAAATCTCAGTATCAGTATAATCTTGCCCCTCCTGTAGAAACGCATAACAATCAGAATGATCTTTGCCGACAAGACGATGAAATCTGTTATGCCAGTTTCACTAACATTATTCGCGCGTAGTATTCAGAGTAGCGTCGTGGACGTTCCAAAATTCAAGGGGCTAACCAGGTCGTACAATTCTGATTCAATCTCTTTTACGGCCCGTTACTGATCTACCAGTTACGTGATATTCACCGATGTATTTAATGACATCTTTTAATTCCTGTGGAGCTTCAATTTTAACTGTTATATCCTACCTACGCTCTCACTTTATAGATAGCGTATATGTGTGAATAATTGTGGTCAAATGGCTAAGATACAATAGACTCGTTTCCCTTAATAGTGTTCCCTTAATTTTATATACGCGTATATTTTATAGAGTGCAACGTCCACGGACCCTACCCTCAATTAAAAAATTTTTATTTTTGAATTTATTCCATAAATTAACTTAACATTATTTGATTAAACAATTTTTTATGTTTTTAAGTTGAGTTACAAGTTGGCTTGCCGCTTGGCCGTATGTAATGTACGGGACACGACGCCAACTTGCAACGTTCATATCAACTATCTAAATAGTAAATTCCGAAAAATAAATGCTTGTATGAGATTCTGCGATTAAAAAACTATGTAAAACGCAAAAAACCCGGTTGCGATTCGTTAATTTTCATTCGAAAAACATCGTTGCAAGATTGCAGAAAAACACAGCGCGCGCGTGAGAAACGAGCTAAGTTTGTCCCACGGCTAAGTTTGCCCCAGGAGTCGAAATTATATGTTTCACTTTATATATAAACTTGTCAAATAAGGATGAAATAGACATTTCACATGCCGAATATTATTTTCTGAGGCACTTTTGCCATATAAATTTGTAACGTACATGTTCGTTAGTTCATCAGCTTCCGACTCATGTAAAGTTTTTAGGATAAATCATTAATTAATATTGTAAAAATAGCAACAAAAGAGTTAAAGTTGCGCGACCCACGTATTTATATGCAAGTTATTTTGTTTTCCGGAGCTTGTTATTAGCAACAAACCATTATTTATTGTTAATTATACATCGATAAACATTCGTACGTTCTTATTTTTGCGAAAATTAATTATTTATAGCGATAAAATATGTAAATTAAGATTCTATATGTATCAGTATATCTATAGCGATACTGGCGCTCGGACGACTGGTGGGGGTAACTCACTGCTTCAGCGTCGGAGCAGTTCCGCTCACCTGTATAAAAGAGCGCGTCATTCCGGGAAGAGCATTCATTCCTTCACCGGAGCCGGAGTTAGAAGGAGCAATATGTCCCCTGGCTAGCTGAAGCACCCGGAGAAGCGCTGGCGCTCCGGAAAGCCCTGAATGCGGAGCATTGAGTCTCCCATAGGGAATCCGACTAAACGCGCAAATACAGCGGAAAGTCTTTTGCCATGTAGACGGCTATCATTTTATATTTTTTAATAAACGTTAAAGTTAATTTAAAAATCTTAAACTTTTTCCTAAATCCCTTCACACAGCGAGACGCAAACGTACTGCAATAAAACAGACTAAGTGCTCGCACATTTTGTCTTATACGCTGGACTACCTTTAGACTCAATACGTGGTCTAAAAGGGAAAAGCGATTTTTTAAAAATAATAATAAATAAAATACACAGATTTTAGTGAGCCGCAAACGCATAGCATTATGTCTATGCTAAGCGCTCACGCAATTTTCAGCTCAGTTGTTTTTTATTAGGCATTGCGTCTTGATAAAGAATAATTTTCAGAACGAGAGGATCAAGAAGCCGTTCAAAATTAAAGTCTTCTTTTGCCCGAAGGCGCATTGCGTCGTCTTAGGGAATAGAGAAGCATCGTGCAGTGCGTCACGATTATCTATATTTGTGTTACTGGATATATATACGGCATTACGTCCTTGTATATAGAAGTAACTATTAATAATCATTTAACTTCAATGTATGCGCGAAATACTTTATTTATTCGCCAGGTATCCCGGACCATATAAAATCAAGATAATTTTCGAATACTTTTAATCAAAATCTCTCGCCTCTTTGCATTCTCCGTTGCGCGGAGGCGAGGGGCGTTTCAAGAGCTTACCTTTACTTTGCTGCTTCTATTGTCTTTATATTTACCTTTCCGTTGCTGTATATTGTGGCTCATGCGCGCTCAACGCCTTTGCGGTAGTGCCACGATAGCAAGTATAAGGTTCGTCAGTACATACGCCGCTGTCGGGTACTAGCCAGACCCTAGATACTTGAAATTGGCATTTTTGGAAATACGAGGTACGGTTTTCTCTGCTTTGGGAGCTTCGTTTCTCACATATGAGGACTCAAATGAAAGCTTAGGACAAAATTATCAAAATCACATGAGGGTCGTATTTTGTGAAATTGCTTGTATCAAAAATTATTGAGAAGTGAAAGTTTGAGATCCCGAATTCTTCAACGAAAAATTTTCAGTCCAGGAAAATTATTCTCTGCGGATACGTCATCGTGTGACATCATCTCTAGTATATCAAGGGGCGTGGTAGCGCCACGATGGCAAGTATCAGTACTTCAGTACGTACGCCGCCGTCGGGCGGTAGCCAGACTCTATTATACTTTAAACTTGCCCTGTTGGAACCTAAGCGTACGATTTTCTTCGTAGTGACAGCTTCGTTTCTTACATATGAGCACTTAAATGAAAGCTTGGGACAAAAGTAATAAAATCACATCAGGGTCATCTTTTGTGAAATTGCTTCTATCGAAAGATATTATAAAGTAAAAGTTCGGGCTCCTCAATTCTCCTCAAGGGAGAACAATTGTTCGACGGGTATCCGGTGACGTAGCATCTACGTAATCTAGGCTATAACATATAGATAACTTTAATATGACGTACATCTACATAATAATCTGGACTATACATATAGATAACTTTAGTATACGTTGTTTTTCCGCAGACGATAGACGGTGTTTTCATACAGTGTTATTTTTTATCAACGTGGATTTGCTTTTACTGTCTTTTATTGCTAAATAGCGTTAAATAATCACATAAATACAGATTTTAAAACAGCTGTGCCAAATATGAAGGGACGCGGTACTTTTGTCTTTACACGGTTATGGAAAAAATGAATTACGAGAACACAATCATTAAGGGGTTATGCCTGAGTTAAAATTTAAAAAAATCAAAAATTTTTTTATTTGATAGTTTTAAGGCAAATTTACTGCAGAATGAGCTGCCTTAGTCCTTTTTTCCCGAAAGAATTCTATTACAAAGTTATAGGAAAAATACCAAAAAAATACAATCTTTCAAAATTGCGTATTATTCATATTTTGTTTTATAGCGCTTTTGATTATTCAAAAAAATTGCGTTTTTATAGAAAATGTAACATTCAATGTGTTCACAAATTCCTTTTGAAAACGCAATTTTATTTAAAAAAAGCACAAATTATTTTCGAAATCATTATGTGCTGTAATAGCTAATTTTTATGAAATCGTAGATTGTTTTTTATTTTGAATGTTCAAAATAAAATAAATTTAGAATTTAAATTTTGTCTTGTAATTTTTAATCAAACTTAGAAAGGAGTAAAAAGCATACATGCAAATTTAAATTACCGCCTAAAAACATGGCACCTTACAGCATATGGAACAGGAAATCACTGTTTTACCGACCTAGTCGAGTTTGCATTCAGACATCAGCTGTTTCGTTTGCTGTCTATAGTTTAGTGCAAGCTGGATGTTGTACTGTTGTGATAACTTTTGAGTCTCACTAGTGTTCAACTTTAGATAAGTGTTTTGTACTATAAACAACATATTATTTGTGAAGAATCTGTTCTTTGTGAGTGTATTCATTGTTTCAGGTAAATGGGCTATAAATATCATGTGCACGAGAAGATGCCTGTGTGTTAGATGGTCCTAAAGTCTACAGTAATTACTAATGATCCTATAAAGTAATGGGTAAGCAATGACAAAATTTATATTCATCTAAAACATGCTGACTGTGAATGCGTATTAAAAACTTATATTTCAATTTCAGCTTTCCATACTAGTATATCTATATGTACAGCACCCGGGTCTTCATACATGGCTTAATATATAGGTATCTTATGCGAAAATATAAGAAAAATATGCCAAGTAGTTCATGTAAGTACTACATTTGAAGTAGGGAAAGATTTTTTTTATACTATTAATAAATAATTTTTTTTTAGCCTATTACTTATTAATGTCTTTTTTACAGGTTTAACTCAGGCATAACCCCTTAAGAGAACATAATCAGATAAGTATTTCGATTCATATTACATATAAATATATCATATATATATATATATATATATATATATATACATATAAAATTTTACGAACTTGTTCTTTGTTTAAATGTTATTTTATTTTTTCAGATTTTTATAAGTTATTATTTCTCATGTGAGGTTATATACTTGGAGGGAATATTGGAAAACAAAAAAGTTCCTGTGTGTGTTTAATATTTTCTATCGGCCTCATTCTTTGTGTTTATTAACAAACTAGGAAAATAGCTGGAATATCTAATATCATTAGAGTTATTTAGTAATACATTGCAAAACAAAAAGGTTTCTGTGTGTTTGAAATATTCTATCGGCCTTAATGATTCTATTTATTACTAGACTACTAAATAGCTGGCATATCTATGAATTAAGTTTAGACCAGGAATCGGAATAGAGCAGGAGTAAGTTTTTTATTTTGATTTTGTGTATTTGTTATCCTAATAATTAAAGTTTAATGTCACATGCAAAACATGAATACGTATATCTTTGCATGTTTTTCTTTATGCATAATATAAATTTAGGTCATTAAGTTACGCTTATTTTATAACTTTATGTATAATTAGAAATTAAATAGTATTAAAATTTTTCTTTAAAGATCTCTGCATTTATTTGTTGAAAGAATAATCAAAGACTTGGATTTAGTACCTTTTACATATTTTTTTATTAATTTTCATTATGATTTTCTTGATTTGCTACCTCAGCCTCTTCTTCAACTTCGTGCGTTGCCACCCTATTTAGCCATTGAGACCTGCGGGTCATTTCCTTTAGTTTTACTTTTTTATAAACCGTACATAATATAATGAAAGATTTTGTGAACTGATTTTTTGTTAAAATGTTCTCTTTTATTTTTCAGGTTTTATTGGATTGGAAGGCATACAACTATCAGGATACAAGGAAAGAATTTTCTTGTGATGTGACAAGCTAGTGAAAGTGTTGCATTTTCATCGTTTAAGTATCGAAGAAAGTTTTTACAGAATTTCTATTGGGAGGTTACGCAACTGTCACGTTATAAAGGGAAGGAATTCCTGTGACAAGCTAGTGATGTGAAAAATGTTTCTTCAAGATTTATAATTATTAAGTTCAGAATTATAAGTTCAGAAGACAAGTGGTTTATAAGTTTTTCCCAATTTTGAAACAGCAAGTACACTTAGTTTCCAGAGGTAACGAGATTTTTCCCAAGGGAAAAGCATGTTTTGCTTTGTATACGGTAACGAGAACTCATAAAGGCATACAACTACCATGTTATACAAGGAAAGAATTTTCTTGTGACGCGAAAAGCTAGCGAAAGTGTTGTATTTTCATCGTTTAAGTATTCAAGAAAGTTTTTACAGAATTTCCATTGGGAGGTTACGCAACTGTCACGTTAAAAAGGGAAGGAATTCCTGTGACAAGCTAGTGATGTGAAAAATGTTTTTTCAAGATTTATAATTATTAAGTTCAGAATTATAAGTTCAGAAGACAAGTGGTTTATAAGTTTTTCCCAATTTTGAAAGAGCAAGTACACTTAGTTTCCAGAGGTAACGAGACTTTTCCCAAGGGAAAAGCATGTTTTGCTTTGTATACGGTAACGAGAACTCATAAAGGCATACAACTACCATGTTATACAAGAAAAGAATTTTCTTGTGACGCGAAAAGCTAGCGAAAGTGTTGTATTTTCATCGTTTAAGTATTCAAGAAAGTTTTTACAGAATTTCCATTGGGAGGTTACGCAACTGTCACGTTAAAAAGGGAAGGAATTCCTGTGACAAGCTAGTAATGTGAAAAATGTTTTTTCAAGATTTATAATTATTAAGTTCAGAATTATAAGTTCAGAAGACAAGTGATTTAGAAGTTTTTCCCAATTTTGAGAGAGCAAGTACACTCAGTTTGCAGACGTAACGAGACTTTTCCCAAGGGAAAAGCATGTTTTGTTTTATATAAGTTAACGAGAACTTATGAGTTGTCAAGCCAGTCACTCAGAGGGATAGGATATGAATTTTCAAGTTGATAGGGCCCAGTAAAAATTGAATTTTTTAATTTTGAAATTTCTAATCTATGATTATCTCAATAGTACTTGACTGTACCATCTTAAAAGTTCTGCTACTATCCCTCTAAGCTGTGGGCTTAACTACTTGTATGGTCTATTTGCTTTTTAGAAAGCATAACATGTCTTTCCATTGAGAAAAGAGAGGCTCAACCCTTATTTTGGAAACTGCCTGTACTCTGGTCACTCTGAGAATTGAAAATAACTAAGTTTTTTATTAAACATACCAATCAAAGCAATATCACGAGAAATTTCAAGTTTATCGTATCGACCAATTCCGAAATAATTATCATTTATGGTATTCAAAATTAAACAGCTCAAAATTAGTCTAGACGATTAACTTGAAATTTCTTATGCTATCCCTCTGATTGATTTGCTTAATGAAAAATTAGTTATTCTCAATTTTGAGAGAGCAACATGTCAGTCAGTTTCCAAATCTTGGATGTAACGAGTATTTTCCCAAATGCATGTTTTGCTTTGTAAAAGGTAACGAAAACTTATGAGTTGTCAAGTCTGTCACTCAGAGCGATAGTATGAGAATTTTCTAGTCGAAAGGGCTTAGTAAAATAGTTACATACCTGACAATTTAAATTCTAAAGCCATGAAATCAATAGTGTAAGTATATCTACATGAAAATCAAAAATATAAGTTCTTGGATCGAGTGAATTGTATGCATTGTTTTAACATGTTAAAACAAATTTGGATACCAAATTTCAGCCTTCTAGCTATAACAGATTTTAAATGAGGTGAAGACAGAAATATGCAAAATGCAGCTTTCGCAACTTGTGGATGATTACTTATTTCAATTATATTCTTTACACTCATTTAATATCTATCATAGCTAGAAGGCTAAAATTTTGTACATAAGTTTGTTTTAACATATTAAAACAATACCTGTAATTAAGTTTCGCATTATGAAAAATTTTTCTGTTATTTATGGAAGCAACGAGCGGAAGTAAAATCTACTCTAGTTATTAATTCAGTAAATGTGTTACTATTCTCTTTTTTATGGAAAAACTTGTCGTTCCGTCCTATCATACATAATCGATGAATTACTAATTGTCAGTATAATTAACAATATCACCAATTTTTAATAATCAACAATTTTTAATACAGTTCATTCATCTTCCTATTATCCTGTAATGGGCACTACTCAATTATGTTAAACTGTGAGAACAATAGCCTCAAATGATAATTACAGTTCTATTTTCTAAGTAAAAACCGATTTAAAATTAGAATCTGTAAACTATATAAATATTAATTTAATATTTTTAAGCTTGATTTATTTCCCTACTTCAGTGGCAGAAATTTATTTTATAATAACATTTTTTTTACAATGTAACGTGGAATTGCTATTCCTAAAAGCCACTATCAATTGCCTCCAAGACGTCACTTCTTTTCTCTTTACCCTAAACCAATTAGCCGCCACACCTGCAAACAAGCAAGCTGCTGCCGTCAGCATTGTCTCATCGGGAATGTTTTCACTCCTCCGACAGTCTTCCATCTGGTCTAAAAAATTTTCCGCCAGGACTCTGTCCTCTGTTCCGCGAAACCTCTGGCACCAGCTCTGGAGTATTTTCACCAAATTCCCATGACGATATGAGCCAGCAGCTGCTCCACTATAATCTCTAAAATCTATAAAATCTCTTCGGCCATGCGTAAGATCCGGAATATTCCTAAAATCTTCTACACCTCTGTCATCTCCAATATGACCAGGCATATTCTTCAATGTATTTCCAGTGTTACCTGCAGTACTGCTATATCCAAAACCTCTATCTACCATATAAGGCATAGAAAAGACAGTATTTGTGTTTCCTCCTCCATAAGACGACGTCGACACCGTTGTGCCTTGAGCTCCACAAGTCACTGTAATCATACTTATTGTCGGCGTCGTATCTTCCACTGAAGAAACTACTACTGCCAGTTCAGTATCTATAAATTTTTCCCAGCGCGCTTTTTTCCAAATCCTAATTATTCATTGGCTTAGAACTCGATTATCGTCCTCTATGTATTTCCTCAATATGCAAATTCGCGCCCCCTTTATGGATATCGATCAATCAATCAATCATGTCGATATCCATCCGGTGGCTCCACCTATAGATAATCTGTAAGCCGCGCGATATTTGAAAATCCTCTATCATCCTCGAGTAAACCATAGGGCGATATATATCGAGTCACCAAAAATTCCTAGGCCATACATTCCTCTATACGTCTCTATGACGTCCGCGAGTCAACATAAAGTCAACTCTGAGCGCTCCAAACGCCATCAACTTCGCGCCACTAAATCCCTCTCTCTTACTCAAGCGCGCGTTCTCTCTCTCTATCTCACACACGCTCGACTCCCACTCTCGCCAATTTCTCTCTCGCGCGCGCGCCGACTCTCTCTCTCTCTCTCTCTCGCTCACGCTCACCTACTCGTGCTCTCCCCTCTACACACAGTCGCATGCATGTAACCGCGTGCGCGCTGCCGCCGTCTCGCTTCCTGCCATGCCCCCTCCCGAGCGCCGACGCGCTGCGCAGGTGCGACTCGAGATCTCACATCCTGTGCTCCGCACGCGGTCGGTCAGAGGCAACTCCTGCGAGCGCCACCGAGCGCTGGCTCCGCTCCAGGAGCTGTCAACTCGCCGAGAGTGAGTCAGCTGGCCGTGCAACAATGATTACGACGCAGCAATAATTACTGCTGCGTCGCAACAATAGTAAGTACAATTGTTTTTAATCAACTTTGTGTAATATTTTGTTAATAATAACAGACTTTCGCGAAACATACATACAAATAATTGAAAATGTAGCTTAGAATGATTACAAGATTAAATTTGAATTCTTTAAAAATTGGTTAAGAATAGCAGTAAATACATATTGAATGAATCGGTTACGAGATTTTCAACGGTGCTTCGTCAACAATAACTTACTTTAGTTAACTATGCATAATTTGAAGATAATATCCATCATTATCTATGATAGGACGGAACGGCAAGTTTTTCCATGAAAAAAAGAATAGTAACACATTTACTGAATTAATAACTAGAGTAGATTTTACTTCCGCTCGTTGCTTCCATAAATAACAGAAAAATTTTTTATGATCCGAAACAATCCTGTTTGTTACATGATAATTTTGGACATACACATGATATTACCACATATTATGGGCACATTTGTCATGTGATAATATTATGTAAGAACATCATGGGATTCTATCACATATACAATCGGGTACAATTGAAACTTTGAACAATACCGAATTTGCGCCATGTCCTGCGCATGTTTGTGATCAGTCACGCGAAGCTTCATTTACCGAAAGAATGGTGACCTAACCTCCTACAGTAAATCCAGCGTCAGCGTAATCGGTCACCAAACGTCAGCTGGGATGCGCAGAACGGGCCTTCAATCGCAATAATTCAAAGTTTCGATTGTATCCGACTGTACCCTTCCATAGGCTATCTACCTTTTTACATGCTACAATTTGGTCGAGTGTTTATATGAATACAGTTATTTTTATATTTTTCCCCCACATAAATAGTTATTTATTTATTTATAATCGATTGCTTTTTATAAAAACTTGCCAATTTATTGATTGATATCATAACTTTCTTTTGCTAAAAATAAAATGGCAATTTATGTAAAATCGAAGGTATAGAGAAGTAATACTAAATAAAGGGTAGTTTGTCCAACAGACTCTTGACCCGAACATGTTTACGCGTTCATATTTTCATAGATAGTTGAGAGTTTTGGATTATTTAGCTAAATGTATAAGCATCATGTCCTTTCAGTGTTTGTGATTCGCTCATTTACGAGGTAAAAAAAGACATACATCCTAACATAATTATTTTTGAACTGATTATAAACACCTTTTTCTCCATACTGTGCCGAAAGTAGTATGGCGATAGAAACGACATTATTACGCACCACGGGAGTAAATTCGGACAGCCCATATCTCGTTTTTGCCACCCTCGCGTTCGGCTCGATGTCATAATTAGTGTAAGATTCATTTATCTTATAAATACATTTCTTATCGACATGTAGGAAGGAAAAAATTAATAACCGTATACAATAAACCCGCTAGAATATTCTCTACGTTGTTATCGAAAGTTTGATTTTAATTTACATAATGAAATAATCGTAAATAATAAAGCACCTAAAATGTTATTTTGATTTTTGGTACATTAAGGTTATCAAGTGTTAAAAAATTGATCTTTATATAGATATACTTTCATATAGTTTGTGTTGTGTAGACGATGGTTTATTTAAATTTTTATTGTACAATAACACAGTGCTCAAGATAGATTATGTTATAAGTATTTTTATATACATTATGAAATGCAGTAATATTTAGCCTTATTAAATTATATTATTATATTATTTTTAAAATAGTCTCAAATTGAGTCGAAAAGTCGATTTTGTACATATAGTCCAGGCGTGGTAGCAGAAAAAAAGGTACACAGATGGATGTTGCTTGGAGGAGTCTGGTTTTTTTTTTAAATTGGTGTAAAACCATATGTAGAACATAAATATCTATAGTGTAGGAGCCCAGGGGGGTTCCGTGGCCTTTTTAATTCACAAAATGGTCCCTTTTTTGTTATTAACAAATCAATTGTTTAAACGGCTGTAAAAACGAAGCAATACAATAAATGAAAATTTCAAACTCCTACATTTGTTGTAATTTGATCATAGATTCACCTGAATTTTGAAGATTTGAAAAATATTTATTGGAACCCAAGAAATCAACAAAATAGTGAATATTAGTTGCAAATATAGCTTTTTTCTCACTATTTTGCTAATTATTTTTGTTCAGACTCGAATTTTTTTGCATTTGAAGATTCTAAATTAAAGAGAAAGTAATTCTCTATCAATTCGTGTCATCTTATGCATATAAAACATTATTTAAACAATTTTTATACGCTGTAAATAAGAAAAAAATTCCGAAAAACGATATTTTATTTTTTTTAAGCCGAATTAACAATGTCTGTCTCGAAAACGAATATTGTAAGTTCTCGAGAACGATTCCTCGGTTCAAAACGAACAATTTTATGTAGAAGAAAGTTGATTATCATCGGTGGATTTGCAAAAAACGAGCATATGAAGTGCAAAGCGCGGTACGCGTGCCGTTGCGCTGCACTAGGCCGTGAACTTTGGACTTCATATATTACGTACGTAATAGTACATACATTTATTATTAATAATTCTACAAACATGCCAGCCAAAGTACATAACTTAACGCGTCCATTCGATGAGCTTATACCACAATGCAACTGTACAGTCTGTACCAGAAAAACCTGTAATTGTTTTGTTGTACAAATTCCCTGTTGCACATTTTCTGTAATTGCTTATGACATAATACGTGCAAAAATAAATATAATGAAAAACAATGTTCTGAACTAGAAGATAATGTGTAGAGATTTAAGTTATATGCATAATAAATAAAAATTAGATTATGAAATTGTATATATATTAATTACAATTATAGTAGAAAGCTAATTGAACAATATTCAAGAGTTTTGTATTATAAAGAGCATTTTATATATATATATATATATATATATATATCACGGCGGAGCGTAGCGCAACGAGACGCGTACCGCACTTCGGACTTCATATACTCGTTTCTTGCAAATCCACCGATGATAATCAACTTTCTTCTACATAAAATTATTTTTTTGAACCGAGGAATCGTTCTCCAGAACTTTTCTCGAGAACAGAGATTGTTAATTCGGCTTTTAAACAATAAAAAAATCGTTTTTCGGAATTTTTTTTATTTACAGCATATAAAAATTGTTTAAATAATGTTTTATATGCATAAGATGACACGAATTGATAGAGAATTACTTTCTCTTGAATTTAGAATCTTCAAATGCAAAAAAAATCGAGTCTGAACAAAAATAATTAGCAAAATAGTGAGAAAAAAGCTATATTTGCAACTAATATTCACTATTTTGTTGATTTCTTGGGTTCTAATAAATATTTTTCAAATCTTCAAAATTCAGGTGAATCTATGATCAAATTACAACAAATGTAGGAGTTTGAAATTTTCATTTATTGTATTGCTTCGTTTTTACAGCCGTTTAAACAATTGATTTGTTAATAACAAAGAAGGGACCATTTTTTCGAATCTCCACCCTCGAAAATCGGATTCAGCGGATAAAAATACGTAAAAAAAGCTTTGATGGAACCTTGTGAATTAAAAAGGCCACGGAACCCCCTGGGCTTCTACACTACTAGCTGCTACGTGCGAAAAACCTGTGGAAAAAATTTTTAATAAACAATAACTGAAAAAATACTGACTTTTGTACGGAAAAGTCTTTTTCTTTCGAGAAAGAAGCCTCTTACGGCAAAATATAGCTGATTGTATTTTGTTTACTTTTAAATTTTCTGTACAATCAATCTGTCGCTTACCAAAAAATGTCCACTTTTACTTTGTTAAATAACAAAAAACAGTGAAAAACTAATGGTATTGTTAAACACCCGTAAGGGTGGCTAGTATGAAGGGGAAGGGTGGCCAGCAAAATGGGCCAGCACAGGGGTAGACAGCTTTATAAAGCCGCGCGGGTGAGCGGGTGGCCCCAAAATGCAATTGTGACCTTGAGGTATAAGATAATGAATACCTGAACAAAGTATTGGAAAGATCTGGTTTTCAGCTTTAAGTGTGCGCAATGAAATATATATACATGTCTTGTCATAATGTTTTTTTTTTTAAAAATGAAATCAAAAGTATCAAAAAAAAGTTTGAACAATTTTTAAAATGCAATTGTGACCTTGGATTAGAAGATACTTGAAATGTCAATGATGGCATTTAAAGCTGAGAGTGTAAAGTTTATGCATGTTTATTGCAATTTACATGTATAGATGTTTATATCAATTTTTAAGCCCAAAAAAAGTCTGGATAACGCCAATCGATATTCCGAAAGGAAGCTGCTTAATATAATAGAAAATCTGTTGTGACTTACAGATTTGAAATAATCAAATAAAATTTTGTTGAAAAAAAAATAATAAAAGCTTGTTACTTAATTCATAGATCAATGCATTCATTGTTTATTGTTAAAACATGACCACCATAAAAACCACCAGAAAGTGGTACACAAGTCGGTCCAAAAATCGCACTTTTTTATTTTTGAGGACACACCTACCGGGCTATGCTAGTTTTGTTCGTCAGCTCACTCCGAACAATCAACAGGTGTGTGCTTAGTCAAAACTCTATGCCAACAAAAGAGCTACAGGCGAAAAACAAAAAATAATGATCGTGGTTTTTGCTCTAAAAATTAAAAAACGCGTATTATCTACAGTATTGTAATTTTTTAGAATTTTTTCATATACATAGACTTAAAGTACACTAAAAGACCTTTAATTTGCATACCAAATTGTCTGGATCAGATGCACTGATCAAAAGATATGCACATTTAAAGACAACGAACTCTGTTTCGGGCGCTTACGAAAATAGCCAATTTTACGTGTCACGTACGAGCTCTAGGCTCAGGTGACCGCCGGTGGTGCTGAGGAAGCACCTCGCGCTGGAGCGCGAGAGCCGGAGCGCTCTCACGCACAAAGTGCAAGCTTGCACTTTGTTCTGGAGACCGCAACCTCCGACCTGTCGCATCGGAGGCCCAGCAGGCAGAACACCGGCGACTGCAAGACAGAGCAGAGCTCTCCTTCTTCAATAAAAGGTACATTTCTACAACTTGGCCGTCTCACTCCAAGTACCACACCACCTATATAACAACTGCATCCCTTGGGGGACTTGGACGCTAAGTCGGTCCAAGTGAAGTCATCAAGAGAGAATAGGATATATTCTGAATTTTTCCTGCTTTCAATCGGACCCCGCGCGACTTCGACGCCGCCAACCGCGCCGAAACCAACGCCGCGGAAACTTGCACATTATCAGTGACTGGAGCATCAGGAAAGCAGCATCACCAGCGCTTCGAAATTTTTTTTTCTCTCTCATCGTGTATCCTGTCGACGGAAGGAGAGCTCGAGTCGCCGAGGCTAAGAAAATTTTTTTTTTCTCTGGGCTCAAATTTTTTAATTAACAGAGCGTTCGAGCTCCCGCGTGAACCGCGAAAGTGCATAGTGCAGTGCTCACAGACAACAGCCAACAACTCCAGGCTATCAGGTAGTGACCAGGTGCTTAGTGTTCGACAAGTGTCTGCGAATAAATAGATAAAAGGGACAAAATACTTCGGCTCGTGATTCAACGGAACCAGCGCCAGCCGAATACGCTACAACAGTGCAGCGAATAACCAGGACGAGTTTGACACCGAACACAGAAGGCCACAGGATAAACACCACAAAGGGTGAGCACTGCCAGCAAGCGGGTTTACATAACAATCGATGCTCCGCTTAGCGACTTCATAGCGCGAGCTAACCTTCGCAACCGCCGACGAGCGTGCGAATTCCGCAAAGCCGATCTCGGCCAACTAAGCTCGCCTGAGCCACCGAGGGAGACATTCCAAGGACCACACCGCTGGGGACGTCGCAGCAACAGGACCAGCCGTAGCCACCATCGCAGCAACCAACACCGCAGCAGCCAACACCATCCTACCGTGCCAGCCGTCATCACCATGCGAGCTTCTAGCATCGTCGTCGCACTGTAAGTACGCTTTGATCATTCACGCGGCTTGGCATTCGCGAATTAGTTATCCCATTCGCTTCTGTCGTGGATAATAGCGATTACAGCAACCCGCAAGACCGAGCGAATCACGCGAGCGTTGCACGTGCAAGGGGGCAAGATGACGCGCATAGGGTTATTAAAATCAGCGAAAACAAATACGCGAGCACGTAGAGATGGCCGGAGTAGTGAGGGCGAAGAACCCGGCAGAAGGGAAAAGAAGCGTGGTAGGCGCAGCACGGCGGAAAGTGATCCCGACTCTAAAAACTATTGCAAGCGCGGAAAATATTTTTGAACTACAATAGAATGTCTCCGGAGACGAAGCGAAAATTGCGGCGCACGCTTAGTCAGGACAGCGTGCAATCGGTCCCTTCAAGCGAAAGCCGAAAGAAAGACGCGCGGATGGCCGACAATTGGACAGACACGCGCGAAAACTTACTGTCGAGACACGATGATAAACCGGGCGAAGGTAACTCCATTAAATTCTCGGTAGATAGAAGCCGGGGGTCAGCAGCAGCCACTGACGCCATAGCGCCGCCGACATCGCTGGCGAGCGCTGGGGTTGCTTATACCGAGGTAGCAAGCGAAGATCCGCTGGGTATTGCCGAATTACGTCGCCGGATCGACAGGCTGGATATCAGCACGAAGGGTCGAGACGACGTTTGGGGCTTGCTCAACAAGCCCTTTAGAGCTACCGAACGGCTCGAGATCGGTGAGCGTTGCATGACAGGGGTCGGCAACCTGCTTGAGATAAAAAACATAGCAAATATCAAGGTGACGGAGCCAATAACGCCCGAGACTCGTTCACTTGATGAAAGAGAACTCGCAGCGCAAATACGCGAGCTCAGCCGCGCCCAAGGACTAACGTTTGATCAGGCCCCGGTAGCCAACCATAAATTAGCGAACCGTACGCAGGACGAAATCATCAGCATCATGCGCGCGAGCATGACGGACGATCCCCCGCGAGTAACCAGAACTCCTGTGCCAATAGGCAACGCGAAAGCGCGTGCGAGCGAAGGCGACGGACTCGCGACCAGCTCCGTAAAGAGTCGCGGGGTCGAGAAAACCCCAAAGAACGGGCGAGCGCCCCTGAGAAATAATCGAGCAGGCGCAGGTGATCCGGACGATCAGCTAAGCAGCGATCCGGACAACGTCGTATCCGAAAGCAGTTTCTTCTCAAACTCTCTATATGAGTCGGACTTCAGAACAGTACGCTACAGGCAGCCACGCCGAGAGAGCCGGCGCGAAAGGCGTAACGGCAGCCGAGCAAGTCGTCGCGAACGGCGCGACAGAGGCGACGGCAGCCGAGAAAGTCTTCGCGGACGGCGCGAGAGAGGCGACGATAGCCGAGAAAACCGCCGGGAAAGACGCGACGGCAGCCGAGAGTCGGCATGAAGGACGGTACGACGACCGAGAAAATCGCCGGTCAGGGCGCGAGGGACGCGAGGGTAGTCAAGTCGGTCAACGCAGGCGAAGCAGCGGCGACAGAGATAATCGTCGCGGAAGGCGCGACGAGAGCCGCGATAGCAGGCGCCGGCGCGAGCGAAGCGATAGCCGCGGGAAGCGTGGTCGCCGATAGCAAAGCGGCAGCCGTAATCGCCGTAAATCGGCATCGCGCGAGCAGCTACAGGTGCGTCGGAGCGAGCTACGCCAACATGGGCCTCCACCTTCACCCTCGCCCCCACCATCGCCGCCCCCGTGCCAATATGCTCCACCAATATCGCCAAGACAAACTATGGCGCTAGTGCCGGTCAATCGAGCCCAACCGCCGGCTAATTATTGGGATCAGGCGAATCCGGACGGCTCTTTAGTGCCGTGTAGATTCACCCAGTTCACACAAGCCTTAAATTTGATACCATATTTCGAGGGCGATCTGGATTCGCTGACGGGTTTCGTGATGGCCATACAGGACATTTTGACAATGTTCGGGCCGGCCTACGAAAGATGCTTATTGAGGCACATCGCGAATCGACTCAAGGGCAAGGCCACCGACGGGTTCAGAGCGAGAACCGCGACATATTCGTCGGTGGAGTTGCTCTTGCGCGATCTCACATTTCACTTCGCGAATATCGGTGTCGCGGAGCAAATCAACGCAGAGCTGAGAGTGATCGAGCAGGGCGCAACGGAGATCGTAGAATCATCCGGCTTCCGCGTGGAAAAACTTTACAACCGTCTGCTCACGATTATTCAATCGGCTCCGGATCTGAGCCAAGCCAACAGAGATTCGCGCGCCCGTCAGGCGAATAGCGAAATTTTAGATCAGTTCCTATACGGCCTACGTTCTCCGTTGGACCATCTGACCGGTCGTTCGAACCCGAAAACGTGGCAGGAGGCCTTCACGAAAGCGATGGAGCATGAGGCTAAACGAAGCTCCAGAACGGGCATTGTGAGCATAGCGCCGCCGCCAAATCAGTCAGCACAGGTACGCCTCACGACCGCGGAGGAGATAGATCCCGCAAACGCAAGTAAGCGGCGATAACAGCGATTACTGCCCATATTGCGATAAGCGCGGGCACACTCTAAGTATATGCCGCACGATCGCATATGACGTGCAAAACAAAAAAATCAAAAACCCCCGTGGCGAAAGGGATGCGCAGGGCAGATTCCCGAATAATAATAAAAATTATCGCGGCGGCAAAGGTCAAGGCGGCAGAGGCCAAAATGGAAAGCAAGACCAGAGCAACTCAGGCAGCGATAACGGTAATAGCGCCGGAAACGGCGAAACAAAATCTGCCGGCGGCCAGAGCACAAGCAATGGCAATAACGGCGCAAAATACTAGAGATGCGCTCGCCGCGTTCCCCAAACGACGGGCGTCTTTCCGAAAATAACAATAAATTAGGTAAGTTAATAGATAAGGTGCAAGCTCTAACACAAGTCAGCAGTGTTACTTATTCGGCAATCGGTGTACTCTCTAAAATGATTATTAAGCGTTACACTTTAAGATTTGGTCAACATATTCAGGCTTTAAAAGAGTCGAATTGGCCTCATTTTAATTAGTCTCGTGTTTAAGTCCGAACTCCGTACCTCGCGGTTCGTAAAGGCGCGGAGCATTTAATTGTACTTCCAAGTACTGAATTGTGAATTTAAGAAGCAAATATATTTTCAATTATACTCGAAAAGAAAACTGAGAGTGAATTATTACAAAGCAACCTGTCACGTATAATCCAAACAAGACGAACAAGCAGAAAGAAAAGACGAGGACAGCAGAAGCAGCAAAATAAGTCAAGTGAAGCAGAAAAAGGTAAGTCAAATAAATATACTAAAATACATATCGAAGTGGGTAACGAGTCTAACCTCAGCCACTAGTAACAATTCTATACGCGCTCTCAATAAACAATTAAAACACTTCATGCCCTCAAATACATGCCCTACCTATGAGGTGAGAGTGTAGGTGGGACATAACAAGACATATATGAATATTATTTCCACTCAGCCGCTGTTACCCAGTTATAGGGTTAATCTGTAGATTCCGTATGTGCATGGCGTATCGAGAAGACGCACGTTGTGTTCATCCATGCACAGCCCTCTTTGTATCCGCGATCATCGAGTCACATAATGTTAAATCGGCACTCAGTAATAAATAATACTAATCTTAGATAAACTAAGATCAAGTGTGTTTCTATATTTTTTACCCTTCGCTACCCACTCAACGACAAGTTCCTAACAAAGGTTATGGGCCCAGGGCACGTGGCAGCGAAAAGTGTGAGACAGTTTTAAACATTTATAAGTGACAATTGATAAGTGTGAAGTGTCCATAAATTTATTAAAATGGAAGTGAATAATTCTTCACCTTTTGTGAACTTTCCAAGGCTAAATTCGGACAATTATAATAGCTGGAAGTTGGACATGAAAGTTACGTTGATTGATTGCGGATCGTGGGACTTTGTTGCCGGAACGGCAGAAGCAGTAGCGGCAGACGCGCCTAGTGCTGTAAAAACAGATTACAAAAGGAGAAAAGAAAGGGCGTACACAACAATTTACCAGGGCATCGAGAGACAGTTCCAACCGTTGATTGCGGATACGCTAGATGGAAAGGAAGCCTGGGAAATTTTGAAGGAGAATTTCGAGCCGAAATCGCGAGCACGCCTGGCAGGCCTTATCGATGAATTTTACGATATGAGGCTGAATCCTGATGAAGAGACCGTCGGCATATTTTGCAAAAGAATAAATGAAAAAGCTACCCTAATAAAAGAAGCTGGATTCGATACACCAGACATGCTGAAATGTTTTCAATTAATTAGAAAGTTGCCTTCAGATTATGATAATTTAGTTCAAGTTTTATATAAATCGGAAGATAATGATTTTAAGTTTACAACAATTGAAAAGCAATTAATTACAGAAGAAGGTAGAACCAAACAAAAGAGAAAAGATGATGGTTTAGAAAATGTTATAAATGCATATATTACTACAGAAAATAAAAATGTGAAAAATTATAGTAAACCAGAAAATAGTCAACAGAAAAGTTATAAAAATGTTACATGTAATTATTGCAAGAAAATCGGTCGTATAAAAAGGCACTGTTTTGCTCTGATGAAAAGAACAGAGAATGAGAAAAATCGTAATAAAGATACCGAAAATAATAAAGCTTTTCATACTGAAATTGATGTTAAAATTCATACGAAAATGAATAATCATGAAGTGCTTTTGAGTAACGTCAAAGAGAAATCCGATGAATGGATAATAGACAGTGGGGCAACTTCTCATTTTTGTATAAAAAAGGCATATTTAGAGAATTTCGTCGAATTACCACCTACTGAGGTATTGGTTGGTGATAAAAAAAAGTCAAAAGTAATTGGTAACGGCAATGTAACTTTTTATTTGAAAGAAAATAACAGATATATTAAAATAAAGTTTAAAAATGTATTATATGCTCCAGGCATGAGAAGAAATTTAATAAGTGGAGCGTGTATGGACATTGCTAGTTTTGACATTCGATGGAAAAATAACAAAATTATAATTCATGATGATAATGATAATTATTTCTTTACTGCTCAGAGAAGAGATCGTTTTTATGTAGTCAATGCTTATTATGAAAAAGAGAAAATTGAAGTCCATAACACGAGTGCAAGCAGTGATGCAATGAAAATGCATAGGAGATTTTGTCGTATTAATATGCAGAGCATATGTCAAATGGAGAAGAAAAATATTGTACGAGGTATTGAAAATGTAAGTAACGAAAATATTAAGTGCGACGTTTGTGCTGTTAGTAAAGCAACTCGTTCGTCCTTCAAGAGTTTACCGTCATTAATGTCGAACAGTATATTAGAACGAGTATACATGGATGTATGGGGTCCATCTCCAGTTACATCAGTCGGCGGTAGTAAATATTTTCTATCCATTATAGATGACTATTCGAGAAAAACATTTGTTTATGTTATGCAGAGAAAATCAGAGGTTTTTAAATTTTTCAAATAATTTATGTATGAAACAGAAAGACAACACGACAAGAAGGTAAAGTGTGTACGCACTGATAATGGCATGGAGTTTTGTCATAAGGAATTTGAAGAGTTTCTACAAGAAAAAGGCATAAGATGCGAAAGGACATCGACATACTCACCCGAGCAGAATGGAGTTGCAGAAAGGTACAATCGTACAGCGGTGGAAGGCGTAAGGTCAATGCTGCAAGATAGCAGTTTACAATCAAGTTTTTGGGCGGAGGCATTGCATACCTTCGGACACCTGAAAAACAGAAGCTCGCATACGCTCCTGAAAGACTGTACACGTGAGGAAAGGTGGTGGGGGAAGAAGCCCTCTGTACAGCATTTGAGAATATTCGGATCGCTAGCGTATGTACACACACCAAGGTCGAAGAGAAACAAGTTACAAGCAAACGCTGAATTGGGAATCCTAGTTGGAAATGCTATCAAAACAAAAGGATACAGAATATGGTTACCGAAATCTAAGAATGTTACTGAAACAATTCACGTGAAAATTGAAGAAAATAAGAATGGAGTGGAAGTTTTATTTGATAAAGGTAACAGTAATAAAAATAACAATAAATATTTAATTGATTTAGAAAATGAAGAATTTGACGATGAAACGTTAAATGATCTACAAAATGATCAGATTATTGATGTAAGTAGTAAAAATGGTGATTTACGTCAAAATAGTACGTCAAGCTGGCTAAGAGTCGAAAAGCCAAGGACAAATGAAAGGAGGGTTGATGTATATTATTACCCCCCAGGCGACAATGTCAGAATCAGGTCCATCAATGACATTAAGAGGTATTGTGAAGAGAAAAATTTGTTTTTCAATCCAAAGAATTTTTGTTTTAAGCCTACAGCATCTAGAAATGGTGAGAAATTGAAGGATTCGAAAGAAAAGTACCATGATGACCCAGACATTAATTTGGAGGAGATTGAAATAGCTCACGAAGAAGAGGTATTTTTTGTCGACGTACCGAGAACTTATGAAGAAAGTCAGCAGTCACCGAAGAAAGATCTATGGAATAAAGCCATGCATGAAGAGATTATTACCATGAATTCAAGAGGAGTGTGGACACTCGTCGATCTACCCCCAGATTGCAAGGTTATTGGTAGCAGGTGGGTATATAATGTAAAAATGGATGATCAAAATAATATAAAAAAGTACAAAGCTCGGTTAGTAGCTCAAGGTTTCAATCAGAGACATGGTATTGACTATAATGAGGTATTTTCACCCGTTATAAATTTTTCGTTAATAAGGTACTTGTTTATATTATTCGTATCAACCTTGTCATGGAAGCATAGGCAGTTAGATGTAAAAGCGGCGTATTTGTACGGGAATTTAAAAGATAAAAATTATATGAAACAACCAAAAGGTTTTGTGGCGCCCGGAAATGAAAACAAAGTTTGTTTATTAATAAAAGCAATTTACGGATTACATCAAAGTGGTAAAGAATGGCATGATGAGATTGATAATATTTTTAATTCACTAAATTTTGAAAAATTGAAATGGTGTAATTGTGTGTATACTTTGAAAACTAAAATATTTGTGTTGTTATATGTAGACGACATAATTATATTCGCGGAAAGCGACGAATTAATTTGCGATACTATTTCGATGTTAAAGACAAAATTGATATTGAAGACTTAGGGAAAGTAAAGTATATACTTGGTGTGAATTTTGATGAAATCGAAAATAAATATTATTTGCATCAGAAAACATATGTAGAAAAATTGATAAATAAATTTAACGATTTACCACGAACTTACCTTTGAAAGTAGGAATGATACCTCCGAGAGAGGAGAAAGAAATTGTTGAAAATGAAATGATGGAAAAATTTCCATATAGAACGTTGATAGGGTGTTTATCTTTTTTAGCAGATAGAAGCAGACCTGATATTTCTTTCAGTGTTAATTTGATGTCTCAATTTGGTAACGCATATAATTATAACCATCGGAAAATTGTAGTCGGTATAATGAATTATGTATTTAACACGAAAGATTATAAGATAAATTTGTTAAATATCAACGATTCAGGCTTGATTGCATATTCAGATGCGAATTGGGGGAGCAGTCTAATGCAGAGACATTCCACTAGCGGCTTTATATTGATGTTCAATAATGTACCCTTTATGTGGAAATCCACAAAACAAAAATGTAGAGCCCTTAGTTCGATGGAGTCTGAATTCGTAGCTCTAGTTGAAAGCGTAAAAGATCTAGTATGGTATTCAAAGATATTGAACTCTGTAAACATATTTGAAAATAAGATGCCTCTACAGTTTTGTGATAATCAATCTGCGATTCACTTTAGTAAAAATAGTGTAGAAAATGTAAAAACGAGGCATGTCGACATAAAATTATTGTTTATTAGAGATTGGCTTAAGAAAAAGGAATTTGAATTAAGATATGTAAACAGTAAAGCTAATGTAGCTGATTTCCTTACTAAGCCAATGTCTAAAATTGATCATACAAGAGTATTAAATGAGCGAATTTTCATTTATTAGAGAGAGATCAGCGTCTGATTGTGGGGGCGTATGTTGTATATATATTATATATAGACATATATGAATATTATTCCCACTCAGCCGCTGTTACCCAGTTACGCGGGTGTACTGTATATAGTGACGACACTGTACAGGTACACTCTTATCCTACGGGACTATAGGCTTCGCGGGAGGCCTAGCCTAATCTGTAGATTCCGTATGTGTATGGCGTATCGAGAAGACGCACGTTGCGTTCATCCATGCACAGCCCTCTTTGTATCGGCGATCATCGAGTCACATAATGTTAAATCGTCACTCAGTAATAAATAATACTAATCTTAGATAAACTAAGATCAAGTGTGTTTCTATATTTTTCACCCTTCGCTACCCACTCAACGACAAGTTCCCAACATAATCTAGCTGTAATAATCATGCATGTACAGCCTGCTCTGTATAAGTTGTAAAGCAGCAGCGGCTGCTCAATAGGGACACGCGTACACACACGCACACACGCAAGCAAACACATACACACTATACACGCACGCAACGATACAGCAAAAAGTAAGAAATCAAAAATGTAAAAAAAAAGAAAAACCAACACAGACAGCGCGCGAAATACGCGCGCGCGAGCTATGCTCGCTGGCATCCCACACACACACACACACACACAAACGCAAGCAATATCAAGAATACACCTGCGCGCCTCGGCGACGCACCTTCCCACGTCGCCCGTTTTTTTTTGGGGGGTTCGAGGACGCTGCCCCTCGCGCCGCTAGACGTGTCACGTACGAGCTCTAGGCTCAGATGACCGCCGGTGGTGCTGAGGAAGCACCTCGCGCGGGAGCGCGAGAGCCGGAGCGCTCTCACGCACAAAGGGCAAGCTTGCACTTTGTGCTGGAGACCGCAACCTCCGACCTGTCGCATCGGAGGCCCAGCGAGCAGAACACCGGCGACTGCAAGACAGAGCAGAGCTCTCCTTCTTCAATAAAAGGTACATTTCTACAACTTGGCCGTCTCACTCCAAGTACCACACCACCTACATAACATACGTTTTTTTTAAATCGTTCTAACTTTTGATCCAAGCATCAGTTTGCAACGTTTAATACGTCAAATTAAAGCTCTTTCCTTGTACTTTTCTGGCAATAAGTCTAGATTCAAAATTTTTAATATAGTGTGCTATATATATGCTTCTCAAGTAGATCATTTTTTGAAAGCATATATATAGCACACTATATTTTATAAAAAAAATTTATATTTTATAAAAAGAGCTTTAATTTGAGCTACTAAATATTGGAAACGCACAACTGAATCAAAAGTTTGAAGCATTTGAAAAAAGGGAAAAATCTCTGTTTCAGCCAAAATCGAGTAATTTCATGTAAATAATCTAAATTTTCCTTTTTTCAAAACCTTGTAGCTTCCGATCCAACGGACTGATTTCAAAGTTTAATAACTTTAAATACAGCTCTTACGTTCTACTTTTTTACTAATTAATCTGAAACTGAAGTTTCTCATACGATAGGCTATATAAATGCTTCTCAAAATCAGTAAAAAACGATCAACTTGAGAAGCACATATATAGATCATCGCACAATAAAATTTGAAATCTGAAAATTTTGATTCTGATTAACTCGAATGAAAGTAGAAGAAAAGAGCTTTAATTTGACATCTTAAACTGGCAAAACTATTGGTTCAATCGCTAACCATGCAGTTTAAAAAAAAAGAAAAACGATTATTTTAATACGATTTTTCGTTTTAGGTACTCGATAAAATCCATATATTTTTCTGTTTCTTGAAATTCTTCTCAATTTTGATCCAGTCGTGCGTTTTCAAAGTTTGATAGCTTGAATTGAAGATCTTTGGTTCTACTTTCATATTAATTCATCAGATTTCAAATTTTATTGTGCGATTATATATATATATATATATATATATATATATGCTTCTCAAGTTGATCGTTTTTTACTGATTTTGCGAAGCATATATATAGCCTATCGTATAAGACTTCAGTTTCAGATTAATTAGTAAAAAAGTAGAAAGTAAGAGCTTTATTTTAAGCTATTAAACTTGAAATCGATCCGTTGAATCGGAAGGTACAAGGTTGAAAAAAGGAAAATTTAGATTATTTACATGAAATTACTCGATTTTGGCCGAAACAGAGATTTTTCCCTGTTTTCAAATGCTTCAAACTTTTGATTCAGTTGTGCGTTTCCAATATTTAATAGCTCTAATTAAAGCTCTTTTCTTCTCCTTTTTTGTTAGTTAGTCCAAATTTTTTAATAAAATATAGTGTGCTATATATATATATATTTCAAAAAATGATCTACTTGAGAAGCATATGTATAGCACACTACATTAAAAATTTTCAATCTAGACTTATTGTCAGAAAAGTACAAGGAAAGTGCTTTAATTTGACGTATTAAACGTTGCAAACTGATGCTTGGATCAAAAGTTAGAAGGATTTTAAGAAAAAAACGTAAAATTGGCTATTTTCGTAAGCGCCCGAAACAGAGTTCGTTGTGTTTAAATGTGCATATCTTTTGATCAGTGCATCTGATCCAGACAATTTGGTATGCAAATTAAAGGTCTTTTAGTGTACTTTAAGTCTATGTATATGAAAAAATTCTAAAAAATTATAATACTGTAGATAATGCGCGTTTTTTTATTTTTAGAGCAAAAATCACGGTCATTTTTTTTGGTTTTTCGCCTGTACCTCTTTGTTGGCATAGGGTTTTGACTAAGCACACACCGGTTTATTGTTCGGAGTGAGCTGACAAACAAAACTAGCATAGCCCGATAGATGTGCCCTCAAAAATAAAAAAGCGATTTTTGGACCGACTTGTGTGCAACTTTCTGGTGGATTTCCACAAATATAAAAGCGAGACTCCAATAAATATATTAATTTTTACAAGTAATATATTTAATTTATTTACCTTAACTGTTAAGGATAAGCATAATGAATGATTAAATGCAAAAAATTTTGTTTAAGAATATTGATATTATGAAATCAAGGGGCGCGGTAGCGCCACGATGGCAAGTATAAGGTACGTCAGTACGTACGCCGCCGCCGGGCGCAAGCCAGACCCTATATATACTTTAAATTAGCCCTGTTGAAAACTCGACATACAGTTATCTTTGCGTTAACAGTTTTCTTTCTTGCAAATGAGCACTCAAATGGAAGCTTGCGACAAAACTAACACAACGACATGAGGGTCAGACTTTGTGAAAATGCTTCTATCAGAAGTTAATGTGAAGTGAAAGTTCGGAATCATGAATTCTCCTATACAAAAATTGTTCTCTCGGAGAAAATGTTTTCCGCCATACGTCATCGTGTGTGACGTCAGCGTATACGTCATTCTGGGCTATACAGATATATACTTTTATACAGTTTGTGATGCAGACGACGATTACAATAACAGAGTAAGACAACGATTACAATAACAGAGTTTATTAATATATCATCAAGAAATTCTATTTATTAGTAATTATAAAAATCAGTGTAAATATAGTAAAATTTAACCTAAATATATATTTTATAAAAACAGTGTTTTTTGTATACATACAATGTGCACAATAAAAAATACAATCATAAACAAATGGTTTACAATTAGATAAGTATTTAGTTTTATTTTTATAAATATGAAATACAAATAAATAATTTGTGAACTTATTCTTTGTTTAAATGTTTTCTTTTATATTTCAGATATTTTCTATTTTCCATTGGTATGTTAAGACATCTCACAAACATGACTAATAGGCTAGAATTAGATAAGTATTTAGTTTTACTTTTTTATAAATCATACATAATATAATGAAAGATTTTGTGAACTGATTCTTTGCTAAAATGTTCTCTTTTATTTTTCAGGTTTTATTGGAAGGCATACAACTATCAGGTTATAAACAATTTTCTTGTGATGTGATGTGATGTGACAAGCTAGTGATGCGAAAAATGTTTTTTCAAGATTTATAATTATTATATAAGTTCAAAAGACAAGTGGTTTAGAAGTTTTTCCCAATTTTGAGAGGGCAAGTACACTAAGTTTCCAGACGTAACGAGACTTTTCCCAAAGGAAAAGCATGTTTTGTTTTATATAAGGTAACGAGAACTTATGAAGGCATACAATTGTCATGTTATACAAGGAAAGAATTTTCTTGTGACGTGACAAGCTAGTGTAAGTGTTGTATTTTTATTGTTTAAATATCATTGAAAGTTTTTACACAATTTCTATTGGGAGGTTACGCAACTGTTATGTTATAAAGGGATGGAATTCCTGTGAGAAGCTAGTCATGTGAAAAATGTTTTTTCAAGATTTATAATTATTATATAAGTTCAGAAGACAAGTGGTTTACAAGTTTTTCCCAATTTTGAGAGAGAAAGTACACTAAGTTTCCAAACGTAACGAGACTTTTCCCAAGCGAAAAGCATGTTTTGTTTTGTATATAAGGTAACGAGAACTTATGAAGGCATACAACTATCATATTATAGAAGGAAAAAATTTTCTTGTGACGTGACAAGCTAGTGAAAGTGTTGTATTTTCATTGTTTAAATATCATTGAGAGTTTTTACACAATTTCTATTCGGAGGTTATGCAACTGTCATGTTATAAAGCTGTAACGGTCCTGTCCCTTCCCGTGTAAATAGAAAGCGTTCCTTTATGTAAATAGTGCGCGTTGTCTAATGTATAGCGTTTGGAAGATTCGCGCCTTTTCTCGAGTTATACTCGTTCGTCTACTGTATGTGTGCGTCGGATGATTAGAGAGAGAGAGTGGGAGAGTGCGTGAGCGCAGATCAAGGTGTGACTGATTTGTTTCACCGTGTATTGTACGTGTTTTGAAATAAAAGCGGCGGTAAGACTCGTTCGAGGATTATTCGCTCGCTGACTTATTATTTAGCGAGTTGAAATAAATAAAGCCTAGGTACGTGACAGCATAGACGAACCTGTGTATTTATTTTCTCTCTCCTTATTCCTCTCTATCCTGATCTAAGAACAACGAACCCTTACATTGGCGATCCTTCCAGGATAGAGAGAAAGAGAGTTACAAGTTTGTACACAGATTTGATTAAATGGTGCCTGTATTTTTTCCGGTGAGTCCGATGAATTCCGTGGCCCGGAGAAGAGCTCGTAAATCATCCGGAAAATCCTGTTTATGATTTCGGAGAGAGAGTACAGGAACTAGCCTCTGAAAACTATCAGCTGGGAGAGTTGATTTGTTTATTAGAGGAGAGAGTGTATCGTCTTGAAGAATTGAATTTAAAGTTGGCGCTAGAATGTTTAGACGTGTTAGAGAAAACCGTTAAGCAGAGAAACGTTGAAGTCGACGCTCGTCTGCAGAAGGTCGAAGAGGAAATCGACGTTTTGACATTAAAAATGTCAAACCTTTCTATTTAAAAGTGTTTTTTTCCAAAATTGTCAGTGTAGCATTAGTGTCTAAATAGTATTTTATTTCCGCGAAAAAAATTTATCATAAAAGTAATAGTTATTTATATATTAGCAGTAGAATCTCGGGTTTTTTATTATTATATATTTCAATAATAGTTCAAAATATTCATGGTTAAATTTGTTTAATACACAATATTGTCAATGACTTATAAATATTGCAATATGGTGTGGGAGACAAAAAGCCGATAGAATATGAACTAATGAAATATATGAATTTCGAAAAATAACATCCGAAAGGAGTTATAATAAAATTCGCTGAAGATTTGCAAAAGAGAATTTTATTAATCTTTCACATGAAAAAACAATAATTTCGGAAGAAAAAATTTTTTCGACTTAAGCGAGATCCGAACTCTGATCGGAGAGTTTGAGGGCAGGAGCTTTACCTCTGAGCCATCTAACTCTTAGTAGACCAGCGGTGTTATATACTATCTGTGCCGAGTACACTACAGTATGATGGTGAAAACACGCAGTTCTAAGCTCCTTGAGGAGAATCAAGGTAGTTTGCAGGGAAAAAGAGATGCTTTGAATGAATCTCTTGCTAGATTAAAAGATGATACACACATTGACAATGCTCTTGAAGATGAAGTAATGGCTTTCAATGAGCAAGTTAATGAGAATATGCAAAATATACTTTTGTATATAGAAGAAAATGAAGTTGCTTTGCAAGATTTGACAAACAATGTTCAAACTTCCGAAGAATATTATCAAGAAGCTCTTAGACAAATAAAAGAACTTGAATTAAAATTAAATACAAGTGAAAAGGAGCTTGAAAAACGATGCCAAAAACGAGATTTTGAGCGTCGTGATAATTGTAATGAGGCATCTAGGGGTATTGAATTGATTAATACAAAAATTCAACAACTCACCACAGATGTGAATGACATAAAAACATATGCTGAGAATATAAGTGAAGATGCGGATAAATTACGCATTTATATGTCTCAAGATATAACTCCAGAGTCAGTCATAAATGAAGGAGCTGTGGAGCATATAATTCAAAAGTATTTCGAACAATACGAGAGACAGAGAAACTTGAGGGATAATTCTCAAGTAAAATCTCTAGAGGAGCGCATTGTTTTTTTGGAAAATGCCAATAAACATTTGCTATCAAGATTGACAAAAGCTGAAAATTCGAATAAAAATTATAGCGCTCTAATAACAGAGATGCAGGACGTAATAATCGATCAAGATCAGCAATTCAGCGATTTAAGAACATTTAAGTTAAACGCTGAGAATGAAATAGACATTCTGCAAAGCAGATTAAGCACTCATGAGCTTAGCGTTGATAAGCATAGTGAGCAGCTCTACGATCTGATGAGAATGACGAAAAATGTCAAAGATCATGAGATTGAAAATGAACAGAAAATTGATCTATTCAAAAGTCGGATCAATAAAGATAATGAAAAATCTAGAGTTACTAGAAATAACTCAATAAAATGGTCAGATGATGAAATAAGAGATAGGAGAGCTTCGACTAGACGATTATCCAATAGTAGTCGATCTCCTTCGCCCATGAGACCAATAAAAGACAGGCTAAGAGAAAATATAACTAAGCTTAGTTTAAGTTTGTCTCCGGACAGGAGTACAAGAGTAAATCAGAGTTTCTTTAATACGAGTCGCTCTGCTTTTCGGAGAGAAAAAATGTCTGCTCCTATTTTCAAGGCTGATTTATCTGATAAGCCTATGAAATTTTTAAGGGAGATTAAAAGATATATGGGATCGGAGGACTTGCCTCTAGACGATGTCAAGTATATTTTGGCACGTTCTTTGAGAGGTACAGCAGGTAGTTGGTGGGATATGATAGAAAATTCTATCTCATCATTTGATGCAATTCGAAAAAGAATTCAAACAGAGATTTTGGAATTCTGATATCACTGACCAAATCAAAAGAAAAATTGAATATGGTACATACAGTGATATCGAGAAAAAGACTCAAGTAGAATATACTACTGAATTAATGAGTCAAGCTGTAGACATAGGAGAAATGTCTGAAAAAGAGCTTGTAAGAAAACTTGCGGATCATCATGGATTCGAAGTAAGATTTGTAGTTTCTACACAGAAAATAGAAACTAAATCAGGTTTGCTTGATTTATTATCTTGCAAAGATATTGGAATGCAGAGGGGAAGAGAGAGTAAATCTGTATTATCCAATAAATCTACGGATTCTGGTGCTAGTACTAATTCTACAGTACAGAATTCTCAGAAAAATTTTAAACCTTGGAACAATCAAAGGTTTAATAATAACAACAGTAACAATCTGAATAGTCAAAGTAAATCCGAGGAGAGCTCTGAGACTAATAAAATTCAAGCTAAATCCGGAGAAGCTGCGACTAGTCAGAAAACTTCGGGTGGACAGAGTATATTTAAGAAAATGCCACAGAAGAGTACTGGTACTAAATCGAAAAATGGACATGACATTTACTCTTTAGATAGAGAAATTTTAAAAAATCCGTTAGAGGCATGCGGAATGTCGGGAAACTAACGACAGTCGCAGCATGTGCCCCGGATTTTATCTCAAATAGAGAGAGTAATGAGGCGACTGATTCTAGAAAAGGATATATTCAAACGATTTTTGAAGATCCTAGAGGAGCCTTGTTAGATGGTCCGGAGGAGAGAATTCAAAAATGCCAAAACACAGAGTGTCCTGTGATTAAAATAAATTTGCAAGATGTCAAGGTAGAAGCTCTCATCGATACAGGCAGCCCTATCACGTGCATTTCTGATGAATTTTACAGATTGCATGTTGATAAATTTAATAAATGTCCAACGTTACCTATTATAGGATAAGTTATTAAAGGGGCTATTGGAGCTCAGTCTGTCCGTCTAAAGATTCAATTTTTTGCGGAAGTTACTATTGGAAAAACAAGCAAAAATCTTAATATCATTGTAATTCCGAGATTATCTAGGGATTGCATAATTGGAGTTGATGCTATGGGAAGTTTTGATATGTCTATCAAATTTCGTATGGGCACAGTGGAGTTAAGAGAATCAAAATATAATATGGAATGGTTAATTTATAAAACCTCTCCATTGAGTATAGAAGAGATAAATCATCGTTGCATTGAGGCAATCGAAGATTTTGGAGAAGTTGAGGATTATTGGAGTCAGGAGGAACAAGCCGAATTAAATGCAGGTCGGACTTTTCTCTCTGAACTCAATAAAAATTACTCAGAGTTGCATGGAAATCAATGCGAGGCGTCTCTGGTAATTAATAATTTGTCATCAGATGACACAGATCTGTATGACATTACAGTGCAAGAAGTAGAAGAGAAACTTCAGAATTGCCTCTGTAAAAATCCGAAAACTATCGACAGTCTCAGAAATTTCATCTGGAGATATAAAAAGGTTTTTTGTAAAAAACCAGGATTATTAAAGAATTTTGAATATAAAATCAAGATTAAAGATGATTCTACATTTTATGTTGCTCCATATCCTATTGCAATTAACAATAGAGAAATTGTTAGAGCAATGATAAAAAAGATGCTAGACTGAAAAGTGATTAGAAGGTCGAACAGTCAATACATTAGTCCATTGGTGACTCCAGTAAAAAAAGACGGAACGGTGAGGCCGTGTCTTGATGCTAGAGAGGCAAATAAGCGCTTTGTAAAAGATTATGAGTCTCCTAAAAATGTAGAGGAATTATTGCAAATTTGTGATGAAATTGCAGTGATGACAAGTCTTGATTTAACGAGTAGTTTTTGGCAGATACCGTTAGCCGAAGAAAGCAAAAAATATACTGGTTTTATGCATGAAGGCAAAGTATATGAATTTAACGTTTGTCCTTTGGGCACCAGTGTAAGTACCTCAGCATTAGTGAGAGGCTTAGATTTTGCTATCAGAGGACTCGGTAAAAACATAATAAATTTTGTAGATGATTTATTATGTATCTCCGGATCAGAAGAAGCTCATTTAGTGCATCTTGAAAAATTGTTTAAAAGACTAGAAGAGTATAATTTCACTCTTAGTCTTAAAAAGACACATTTCTTTAGACAAGAAATTGATTTTCTTGGCTTTACGCTTACTCCTGAAGGAATAAAAGCTCAGGAAGCAAAGCTTGAATTAATAAGAGAATTTCCAATACCTAGAAGCCATAGACAATTAAAAGGTTTTCTTGGTTTGGTAAATTTTTATGGTAGAATGGTTGATAAGTTTGCATATGCAATGGAACCATTATTTAGATTACTAAGAGTAAAAAAGTGGGGGTGGGGGGACAAAGAGAATGAAGCATTTCAAAATGTTAAACAATTATTTTTGGAAAATGCTACTTTGTCTCATCCTGATCCTACGAAACCTTATATATTGAGAACAGATAGTAGTGATTTTGCGATATCAGGTGCTCTGTCTCAATTAGATGAAAATGGAGTGGAAAAAGTCATAAAGTTCGTTAGTCGTACTTTAAAAGGCAGCAAATTGGCTTATTTCACTACTGAAAAGAGCTTCTTGCAATTGTTTTTTGTATAATGAAGTTAGACGATTATTTAAGAATGGCGAAAGTGCAGGTGAAAACTGATCACCAAGCACTGATTTATATGTTTAATTGCCGATTTACCAGTGCGAGAATACGCAGATGGGTAATGGCAATACAAGACTACGATCTTCATTTTGAACATGTAAAAGGGAAAGACAATGTCGTGCCTGATTTATTATCAAGGCATCCCGATTACATGAGCACGGTAAGAAACAAGCCTGGAGAAATTGTAATCTCGGCTGTTGATAGAAGAAGAAAACTGAGTAAAGAAATGATTTCAGTTTTTAAGAATTTTAAAACTCATCAAGAAGAAGATGAGAAAATTCAGCAAATGAAAGCTAAAGCTGTACCAGTTTTAGACAAAATTCCAAATAAAAATCTTAAAATGCCGACTTATATCGTGAAAGATGATTTGACTTATAAAAAAAATCGTTTTGAGCAGTATTTGTTGGTGATGCCAGAAAAGTTCGTAAGTAAATTCATTATAGAATTACATGAATTTTATGGTCATATTGGAACTAGAAAATTACAAAAAATGATACAAGAAGATTTTTATGTGAATAATTTAAAACATAAAATTTCTTACTTGTTATCTACCTGTGACTCGTGTCAAAGAAACAAAATTTCGACGAGGCCGAGCACTGCTAAAAGACAAACAATCATTCCAGAGAAGCCCGGTGATTATTATCTGTGGATTTTTATGGTCCATTACCGACTTCT
>JACCIB010001088.1:0-58019 GCA_018906965.1 Philotrypesis tridentata
GTGGCAAGACGGTTACAAGAGCGAAAATTTTTTTAATAATGGTAAAACTATAGAGTTTCGCCAAGGCCTACCAAATCCCGAGGACTATTCAAACGATCCGCATCTGAAAAAGTTATTGATAATCGACGACTTGATGCGCGAAGCTTCGAATCACGTTATCGTTGATCTCTTTACGAAAGGCTCGCATCACAAGGGAATATCGGTATTTTTTATAACACAGAATCTGTTTCACAAGGGAACGCATGCTCGAGATATAAGTCTCAACGCCTCGTACATTGTACTGTTTAAAAATCCTCGAGACCGCGCACAGATCCAACATCTGGCTCGCCAAGTCTACCCCGAAGACCCAAAGTTTTTAAAAGAGGCGTATCAAGATGCAACTACGAAACCTTTTGGCTACTTGATGATTGACTGCAAACAGAGCACGCCGGATGAGTTTCGCTTCAGAACGGCCATTTTTCCCGACGACGAGCACCAAATTATTTACTTACGAAAGTATACGACTAGCTCTCTCGAACAATCTATTTAATGTAAAATAGCCAAACGCGAGGCGGTATTCTTCAGTCCTGAAACAACCATGCCGAGACGCACATCGTCGTCTACAGACGGCTCGGATAATAGTAAACCACCGTTTGAAAAAAAATATATCGCACTTTTGGACGCTCTCAGACATTCGGATAAAAATCAACGTATAGCTCTTTTAAAAGTCGCCGACAAAAAATTAATTAAATACATTTGCGAGTGTGCGTTAAACGTTTTGCACGGTACAGTGTCGTTGAAAAATCATCAAAAAAATAAACTGAAAAAACACAAAAACATTTTAAGAAAACTTGCCTCTAAAGCAAAAAATAAAAACTCGTGGAAAAGTAAAAAACGCGTCATTGTGCAAAAAGGTGGCAGTTTTCTTCCATTCTTATTGTCACCGATACTAGAGGGTGTACTGTCAATGTTCCGCTAAAATTATTTATAATGTCGAGTATAAAGAAAATGGTATTAATACCAAAGGAGCAGCTCGACAGAATACAGAGAGAGGCCAGCACACCCCATACTGTGACGGTAGCGGCAGCGGCTCCTACATCGGACCCTGTAGACACTAGCAGCACCCCCGCTGCGTTTGGGTCTACCCAGACTGCAGGAAATCATCTCACACGTTTGGACGATGAAATGAGAAAAATTCTCGATTCGAGAACGTACCCAAACGAGCAGGAACGTTTAAAAGATTATTTGAGTGTTTTACGACGATATTTATTCTTTGTAGAAGAAAAACGCAACGCCACTCGGGCTGTGGAAGCTGCAGACTCGGAGGCATTATCGGACGAGTTGATTATTCAAAGCGTTCCGACTGTTTACAAGAGAATCACGCAGTTGTTGTTGAACCACTTGAAGGCCCGCGGCGATCGCATAACCTGGAGTGCCACTGGTGTCGTAACTATCGACGGCGAGACCATTAAAAATTCAAACATATCGACTTGATGAACGAGGCTGCGCGCTCGCGGAAAAAAATCAAAGCCATCGGTAGAAAAGAGTTTGCTAAATTACTTCGCGATATCAACGTGCCAAAAGAATTTGTAGGAAACCCTGATTTGTGGAGTATCGGTGGCGCCGAGTCGTCGAGCAGAGACTGGAGCAAATTCAGCATCGACGACGAAGACGACGACGAGGCGAGGGACGATTTCAAGACACCGAAAAAACGTTTCAACGAAAGTGATTTTGATCGTCTTATGAATTCAAAGGTTACGCTTAGAAACCGCCGTGAAAAAGTGCCTTCCACTTCTACACCTAAAAAACGATGGTTAAAAAGTCCGTGAACAAACGTTTGAAAAAACAATATTTTGATCCGAAGAAAGCAACAGCATTTTCTGGTGCAAGAAATTTGATTCGTAAAAATAAAAATAAAATTTCCCCCGATAAAATTAAAAAGTGGTTTACGAAACACGACGCTTACACTCTACACAAAACTATACGACGAAAATTTCCGCGGTTATTTTACAATGTGGAAGATATAGACCAAGTTTGGGAGGCCGATCTCATGCAGCTTACCTCTATAAAAAATCACAACGACGGAATAGGCTACATACTCGTTGTAATAGATGTTTTGTCTAAATTTGTGTGGGCTCAGCCCCTTCGCGACAAAACTGCGCTCGAAGTCACAAACGCATTCAGAAAAATTCTCAAAAACGATCGTCATCGAGCGCCACACACGCTGCAAACAGATCGTGGAAAAGAACGAAAAAACACCAAGAAAAAATAAAGCAACCCGAAAACACAAAAAAAACAAAGATAGGACTCCAACCTACACAACCAGCAAAAAGGACAACCCACAAACAACACCAACCCCTCAACAAACAAACGCACCAAACGCAAAAAAAAAACGCCGTCATCAAAGACACAACAAACAAAGCACAAAAAAACATCGGCCACTCACAAGGGGCCAAAACAGAAAAACACCCAACCCCAAAAAATGACGGCACCACGGACGAGAAGCCACCACACGCCCCAGCGCTAACAACGAGAAGCACCACTCTAACGACGAAACAAACCGCCACACCAGCCACGCAAAACCAAGGAAGAAGACTAAACGCCCAAAGACGCCAAGAAAGACCGCAACTACGAAAACCAAAAAAAGATCCAACAGTCACATAGCAAGAACCACCAACACACAGAACGAAAGACCACGAACACAAATCACGCACCCGCCGGCCTGGAAGAAACGAAACCAAACTCCACCACGAAAACAACCCGAACAACCACGACCACCCAACCAGCGCCCCAACCCGACCCCAAGAGTCGCCAAAAAACCAAACTACGCAGACGCCGCCCAACGCCCCCTCCTATAAAACAGACGTACAACCCACCGGCACCGACACCCCACACCGGACCGAGCAGCACAACCTCATTGCCCCACCAGTCAACACCTGGCCGAAGCACGCCCCACAAACCATCACCAAAAACCCGAGACGGACACCACGAGGGACAACGACAACAATCTAATCGAAGCGCTGCTACCGGGAACGACGAATCGCACCCACCCACCGCAACAACGCAGAAAACTACCGGGATTAAAGCCAGCAACAACGAAAGCCCAACAACATCACGGAATGCCACGAACAGAAAGACAAACAAACGACAATGCCCTAATACGCCAAACCCGGAACCCGAACTAGACAAATCAAACAAAAACAGCCAAAGCACTACAGGTGCGAATAAAGCACCGAGCCCAACCACGCAAAGACCCAAGATCATCCACAACTCCACCACCCGCAAATAGCCGAGAAGACGAAAAAAAGAACAAGACCCTTAGCACACACAAAACTCTCCCCCAGCCAAAAAGACAATAACGAACCAACAGTACCATCGTCAGAAACGCCAGACATACCAAAGAAAAGCCAAAGTCCACCGCGCACACGGGGCGCCCAGGTGGGCCAAACCCCCACCTGCAAACCCCCCGAATTACGCCAAACACAAGTCAACGAACACAAAAAAGACAAACCCAACACACCACAAACGCACCCCACTCCACCCACCAGCCCAGAAACACAACAAGAAAGCTCACGAAAACAACAGCCAACGTAAAACAAACGAAGCCAACGCAAAAGGAAAAGGAAAGGGGCATCACTGGAAAAATGAGGAAAGGGGAAAGAAGAAAGGAGAACTCATAGTACAAAATGAAAGCGGTCGAAGGGAGACAACAGAGGGGACAAAATAGGAACCTTGGCAATACACAGATGAGTCGAGGTAAAGAGTGAAAGGATCTGCGCGATGGAGGACTTGTCGGGATTTGGTTAAGCTCAAGGGAAATAAATTATTGTAAAATTAGTGGTTATTGCTAGGCTTTCGCAGCGGAAGCGAGAAAATGGGAACCCAACGAAAGGGGAAAAACACAAAAAAGAACAAGGGATTAATTTGACAGAGGCACAATCATGTATAAAGTGGTTCCCCCCCCGAGCACAGTGAGGGGGAGATGCTATAATCTTAGGATTGTGGTGAGTTGTGTATTAATGGAATGAGCGGTGAAAGGGGAGACACCATGCCGAGATGACTGGCATAGTGGCTAGACTGATTAAAAGAGGGAAGACGAAAAAAAAATGACAAAAAACGAATCAACCAAGGGGAGAGGAAAGTTATGAGAGGAACAGGGTGAGGAGGTCGGAGAGCGCGATCGAAAGTGGGCAAAAAATGCCCTATAGTAGGGCATCACGAAACATTCAACTATAAAAAGTTCCATGGCTTGGAGGGTCAAGTTACGAGGTATGGCCCAATGAAATTGTTATTTAGAGGGGGCCACTTCAGGGTTAGGAAGATGATCACCGAACGACTGCACAAACGAGATCTGTAAGGATGGAACTGAAGATGTGAGATAGGCGAGAGGTAAATAGACAGGAAGGAAGGAGAGTTGTTAAGGAAAGAATGAAAAAAGTGGAGGAGGTCGGGGGGTTTATGAAGGCGTTAGTTTGATGGGGGGCACAAGGAGGGGAAGAGAAAAGAAAGAGGGGGGTGCTGATAGTAGTTGCTATACTCGTTGTAATAGATGTTTTGTCTAAATTTGTGTGGGCTCAGCCCCTTCGCGACAAAACTGCGCTCGAAGTCACAAACGCATTCAGAAAAATTCTCAAAAACGATCGTCATCGAGCGCCACACACGCTGCAAACAGATCGTGGAAAAGAATTTGTCGGGAAACGTTTCAAAAATTTCTCAAAGACAACGACATACATTTTCGAACTGTAAGCAACCCCGATGTAAAAGCCGCGGTTGTCGAGCGTTTCAACAGAACTCTGAAGGAGCGCATGTACAGATATTTTACGTACAAAAATACAAAGCGATATATTGACGTTTTACAACTACTGGTTGACGGTTACAACAATACTCTGCATTCTACGATTAAAATGGAACCGGCGAGTGTGACTTTATATAACGCACACAAAGCCCGAGACAATTTAGTTGCACGCGCGCTCCGAAACCAGCCTCGTTGAAAAAAATCAAAATATAAAGTAGGTGAACACGTGCGTATAAGTCGAGAAAAAAATATTTTCGAGAAAGGTGCTGAAAAATCTTGGAGCGAAGAAGTGTTTAAAATTACAAAAGTTTTGAGGCGGCAAGGTTTATTTATCTACAAACTCGTCGATCTACAAGGCGAGGATATAGAGGGTTTTTTCTATCCGGAAGAATTATCTGCTGTACATAAATCGCGTGTCGAGGAGCGCGAGTATAAAATTGACAAAATTTTGCGTTCGAAAGGACGTGGCAAAAATAAACAATATTTCGTAAGTTGGGTTGGATATCCGGATAAATTCAACTCGTGGATACCAGCTGCAGACTTGAAAAATATTTAAAAAAATGTATCAGACAAATTTCACGATAGTTCTCCCGAGCAACAGCAGTGCAAAGTATTTTCCAAATAATACGACTACGTGCTTCTCGACTCGCCTACCCAAAGAGATCGAACTCTACGGGCGGTGGGTCGTAGGCATATTGGAAATACACATTCCATGCACAACGCTACATCTGCGGCATGAAGAGTGCTCTCTCAAGACGAGCGAGAAGGAGGAGCCTCGATACTTTCAGCACGGCACCTATCCCAACATACGAAGTCTTGTCGACACAATAAACGAGACTCTCGTATTGACGAGCAAAGATAAACTTTGCATGAAATTATTCTACAACGAAAGAGGTGGCTATATGTCTGTCGGATTACTCACAAAAGATGGGCATACGAAAATGTGTAAAACATCCGAACTATCTCTCCCCGTACAGCGCGTACTCGGATTCGAGTTTGGTATAGAACCCACAGATATGAGCGAGCAGATTGACAATTATCAAATACGTTTCGTAGGTACACAGCCTGCGAGTTTTTCCAGAACAGTTCCGGATCAAATGTTTGTGTATAGCAATATATGCGAACCCTGCATAGTTGGCGACACTTTTGCACCGCTTCTGCGCATAGTCAATGTAGAGGCGAAAAGATTTCAATTCGGTAGTACTATGGTGAAAAGTTTCGACCCTGTACATTACGTTCCTGTACTCGTAAACAGATTTCAAACGGTCGACATAGATATAAGGGACAACCTCGGCAAACCGATAGCATTCGAGTTTGGGACGTTGACTATTACGCTACATTTTAAAAAAGCAACGGTCTGAGTGATTTAAAAAATGAGTTTTTACACAGTTTACGATCAGTCGGGCTACGGAGGCCGCGGCATCAATCACGTATACGTTGGCTCGCCGCGCATGCGAGGCCATGGCCTAGGCTCGTGGTTTTCTGGAATATTTCGAAGTGCATTACCATTCCTCGCCAAGGGAGCTCGAGCCATCGGTAAGGAGGCTTTACGCACCGGCGTTAACGTTCTCGAGGATATGGGTGAAAACATATCGTTCAAAGATTCGCTTCGAAAACGTGCTAGCGAGTCTGGAGATAACCTAAAGAGGAAAGCTACCGAAAAATTATCAAAAATGATGCAAGGATCGGGGTATAAACGCCTGCGCGCGACGCGTTTTCCTCAGTCTCCATTCGCTCTCACCCCGCGGCGCATCGTTTCACCGCGTCGCAAGAAGCGTAATACATCGGGACAAAAAAGAAAAATCAAGAAACGTGTAACAAAGCGGCGCATAAAACCTTTGAAGCGATTGACTCGAAAACGCAAGAGTAAGAAGACTACACGGAAGACTACAAAGAGGAGGAGGAAGGCAAGAAAAACTAAATCGCGTGATATTTTTGGATAATCAAGTAAAACGGTGAAAATGTCGTTTTTACATAGCCATTCGGAGGCGTGCCTCAAGACCGAGCTCGATCTGTTTTCCCTACCCCCCACGCAAACGGCCATAGAATCGAGCAGATAGGTATCTTACAAACCCGTTTCGTCGTTGAGCGACGAGAGTCCGATAGAGTTTTGCATAAATTCTCAAAACGAGGATTATTTAGATCTCGCCCATACAATGATAAAAGTGAATGTCCAGATAACCCCTTTAACGGCGAGCACCGACAAACAAGTAGCCCCCGTCAACAACTTTCTACACTCGATATTCAACCAGGTTGACGTTTACTTGAATCAAAAACTCGTCTCACCACCCAATAATGCATACCCGTACCGTGCGTATCTCGAAACTCTTTTGAATTACGGCCCCGCGGCAAAGCATTCTCATCTATCTACAGCCATGTGGTCGTCTGACACTGCAGGCCATATGGACGAGCAGCCCGGCGCTACTGACCCTAAGAATGCAGGGCTCGTGGCTAGGCAGGCATGTCTGTCGGAAGGCAAGCAATACGACCTTCTAGGACATCTCCACTGCGATATTATGAATCAAGATCGTTTTCTCATAAACGGTGTCGAAGTGCGATTGAGACTTGTGCGCTCGAAACCCGCGTTCTGTCTCATGAACGCATCGGCAACAGAATACAGCGTAAACATTTCGGAAGCCACTCTCCTCGTTCGACGTGTAAAAGTATCACCCGCTGTTTTAATAGCACACGCCAAGGCACTGTCGTCAGTGACGGCAAAATACCCCATCACGCGTGTAGAAGTAAAAACTTTTACTATGCACAGCGGCATAATCGGCGATTCTTTGGAAAATGTGATTCTCGGGCAATTACCTAAAAGAATGATTCTAGGCTTTGTCGATAATAAAGCCTTCAACGGTGAGCGAACGTTAAATCCGTTCAACTTTCAAAATTTTTCAATCAATTTTCTATCTCTGTACGTTGACGGTACGCAAATACCGAGCAAGCCGTTACAGCCGAAATTCGTCAAGAAAAATCCAATGTTTGTCGAGGCCTATCATACCTTGTTCTCGGGTACTGGAATACATTATATGAATGAAGGTAATGACATTGAAAGGGCCAATTATCCCAACGGCTACTGTCTCTTTGCATTCGATCTCACACCCGATCTATCGGCTCATTACGCTGGGCATTGGAATCTCGTCAAAAGCCGATCCGTACGAGTCGAAGTTCGCTTCGATAAACCGCTAACTACAACTATAAACTGTATACTCTATGCAGAGTTTGACAACGTCTTAGAAATAGATGCCGCACGCCAAGTCGTAATAGATTATAACTCGTAAGTTTTACACCCTTCGAAAAACGATACGATGAGAATGTGTGTGGGGGGGAGCGGAGGCAAGAGAGTGTGCGACCGCATGCTGTGCATTAGTCGCTCCCGAACTCTATAAGCGGCACGTGCTCCGCCTCTTTCGTCTACGAGTATGGAGAAAACAGACTACATAATAGACATACAGGCTTTTCACGACTGCAACGGGGATTTTCTTCCAAAAGAGATTGCCGTCTTGGGTGTGGATTGCAACTATCTCGCACATTGGCTAGTGAAACCCCCGTACGATTGCGGCAATCTAGCGAAAGGAATACTCGCCACAAACACATATCTGACCTGCTATCATCACGGCATTGAGTGGTTCGATGGCGAGTCCAATATAGACGACGTCTACAAAGTGCTTCGCGACGTGGCTCGAAGTGCTATGCGTATATATGTGCGCGGTGTACAAAAACAAAAATTACTCGAACGTATTTTAGGCAGACATATAATTAACGTGGAAGAGTTTGGCTGCTCAAGTTTTAAAAATCTCCCTCGCGTCAACGAACATTTTTGCTTTTTTCACGGAAGAAAAAGAGAATACTTTACCTGTGCTTTGGGGTACGTGTACAAGCTACGTTTGTGGATTATGCGCTCGCTATATACAACACACGACGCAACTACAAATAACGACAAGCCCTCAAAAGATACTCCAGACGTCACAAAACCGGCAAAAGGTAAAGACAAAGAAGTAGTCGAGTGTGGCGACAAATTAAAAGAAACAAATATAAAAACGCCAGAGTCGTCGCAGCTTGCAACACCATCCACTGTTAGCGCTAGTAGCGGAGCGTACAGAAGTGCAGAGGACCCGCTCTACGATCACGTGATCGATGAACTCGCTACAGATTCTACAGAGTCTCAAAAACATACCAGTGTCGACCGTGGGTGTCTTCCCTGCCGATCGGATTCCGTTTATGTTAACGAAACCTTGTGCACTTGTGGTTAATACCGATGACAGCAGCAAACCAGGTTCGCATTGGGTTGCAATCTACATCGACCTATCCGGCGAGGGAACTTTCTTTGACAGTTATGGACTCCCGCCGTCCGACCCAAATCACATCGATCGACTTAGACGAAATTGCCGTGTCTACGATTGGAACATCCAGCAGTTGCAGAGCCTCTATTCTGACGTCTGCGGGCATTATTGTATTAGTTTCTTGTTTCATATGTCTCATGGTTACACTCTTTCTAATTTTCTTTCAAAATTTTCAACTGATACGATTTTAAACGATAGCTTAGTTGTCGAACATGTAAATAGTATAAAGAAGCGTAAGCACAATTGTGTCAGATTCAAATGTCGCGAAAAAAGAGTGCTTTGTACAAGCGACCAAATTTGTAAACCGAAAAATCATGTGTGTATGGAATAGCTATAAATACCGTGTACAACTATTCGCGACAGTCATTCCGCCAAGATGGGGCCTAATCAAAGCAAGCCTAACTACGCTCCGCTCATAAATGAAGGGGAGAAAAATGAAAAAAAAAATTCGTCATCCTCCTCCTCTTCGTCAAATTCACAGTGTAAAAAATATACAGAAAAATACTCTACAAATACAAATACAATACCTAACAAAGATGGTTATAAAAGATTTTGAAAATTGTACAATGTGCGAAACATGTAAAACGTCGTTGTAAAAAATATATGTGTATACCATATTGTAACGGTTTTATGTACAATATACTCATGTGTGTCTAAAAAAGTGTTTTTTCTCATTTTCCTTAATAGCCTCATCCTGTCCCGACCTTTTTTTTTTTAGAGTCTCGGAGACGTTTAACCCGCTTGACATATTACACCGATATATAGCGGTGTCAAATTTCACTTGAACTCGTTTGAAAAAAAACTTGGATGCTGTATGCAGATGTCAATTTCCCCACAATCGGCATCTTTTTATTTTAAAATATATTTCATGTGACAGCTGTTTCTAATTTGAAATGCATTTTCCGGTCGGTTAAAGTATAGCAGATGCACGCACTTGTCGTACGGGAGAAGACAAGCGAAGAGCCGGGCTCCCCCTCGCCAACCTCCGCTCGCCTAGTTTCGGGACTCATATAGTATACATAGATATACTCGAGCGTAACGCCCTCCGTCTATAGATATAGTCCAATGCTTTTCCCGGACTTTGAAAATTTTCGTCTGCGCTCTCTCGGGCTCTCTCTGCGCAGGCGTCGTTTATACCGTACCTCTCGGCTTTTCCCGTTCCAGACACCCCCACTCTCTCTCTCTCTCTTTCGGGGAGGCTCTTATACATAGATATACTTGTGCAGCCGCCGCAAGGCAGAGCAATATAGATATACTCCAATGCTTTTTTCTCTTTTTCACCCTCACACCGCTTGTATTAAAATGGCTAATGTTTTAATGCTAAGAAAAACTGTATTAACAGCTCCGTATAGTAGAATACAGTCAGTCCGCAACGAGCGATCAAGCAATTAACACAACAAAATCAAAAATTTCTTCAGTCTTTGTCGCACAAATAGCTGATACATGTACAATGGGTCCGTGGAAAAAAAGCTACTCTTCTTCGGGAAAGAAAGGAGAGGAATATCAATCTCTCATCAAATCGGAACGCTTGAATGAAAAAACTTCTGTTTCGTACCAAGAAACGGCTGGGATGAATAATCAAAAAGATTCGAAATCACAAAAATCTTGCTTTGAAGATTCATTCTCAAGTTATAGAAGTCGCCCAACAAAATCCAATACTGATTTAATTAATTTCAAAGATTAAAACCATGTAACAAAAAAATCAACGTTGTATATATACATATACATACTGTCGGTTTCGTTTATAACGCAGCCCTCGGCTGGCCTTTCCAGGCAGTCCCCCGTCTCTCAGAGACTCTGGCTCGCTTTTCCGAGTTTTTTCGGGAAATATTATCTGCGCAAGATGCATGTGGAGGCGGCTTTGGTTTTTGAGAGGAAGGACTTCTCGAGAGGACGAAAAAAAAATACACCAAAGTCAGTTTGGGCCTTATTCTAGCAAGAAGCACATCGTTATGCTGCGTGTGGAGCCAAAAAGATCAATTGTCGTGGTATGTATAAATAATTTATTATTATTATACTTATATTATAAAAGTGCTTATTAAATATTGTTTTTTTCAGTTTGAGTCTTGGGCAAGGCAAAGGAGGGAGAGGCGGATATTAAGGAAGCTCAATGACCGCTTTCAGAACGGAGCATTCCAACACGCGTACGATGCTTGGGGCATCGCGGAATTATTGTCTCATACCTTGGAGGTGCACATAAGCATCATAAACAAGGAGGTGCGGATGGAGGTGTTTAGCAAAAAATTTTTCTACCCACGCTACAATCTTTTCATTGGCCCACCCCTTCCTGTGATGGATCCACCCCGACGGCTCGGGGCGTTAATGCGCGACGTGTTTACAACTATAAGTGAGCCTGTTACGGACGAAATAGAAATATACGTAGTGCTGTGCTTAATGTATGCCAACTACTTCATGTAAAGTGTTTTTATTAAAAATGTAATAAATGTGCGTAAAAGTGAAAAGTGTTTTGTTTTTTCCAACACCCTGGCAGGCGCGCCTCTCTCTCTCGCTCGCCCACGCACACCGCATCGGCCGGCTTCGGCCCCCCGCTCGGCTAGCTTCGGGCGGGACTTTGAAATTTTCGCCTGCGCTCTCTCGGGCTCTCTCTGCGCAGGCGTCGTTTATACCGTACCTCTCGGCTTTTCCCGTTCCAGACACCCCCACTCTCTCTTTCGGGGAGGCTCTTATACATAGATATACTTGTGCAGCCGCCGCCGCAAGGCAGAGCAATATAGATATACTCCAATGCTTTTTTCGGACTTTGAAAATTTTTCCTACTGCACGCTCTTGACCTAGTGTGTCGTCGTATATACCCATCCTGAAAGACGATCTATTCAACATGTGTGCTCAGTTTTTTGCGCTTTTTTCGAGCTTGGAGAATCGAAGGCGAGTTTAGTCTGAACACGCCCGTCGCCTCATACACTCGTCCACGAAAAACTTTGAATTTTTTTCCAAAATGGCCAAACGGTACGGTGCATCATTTCTACCTGATGGAGCAGACGACGAACCTTGCGTTCCATATCCGCAGCCTTATCCGCCTAAGTGTATGCCCCGGGAACCGAAGGCTTTTTTTTCTCTTTCCGGCGGGACACCTCCTGCTTCGCATATGCTAAGGTATGTATATTTTTAATATATTTCAAATACACATTCTAGTGTCATCCCCACACCCGCTAATGTATAATTTTTTAGTTCCAGATTAAGTGGGAAGACGCTTTACGAAAAATCCCCGCGGAACGGCGATTGATACCCACGAAGAGAAGCTCAGCAGCTAAAATCTCGGTGAGAATTTAGATATTTTTTCATAGGATATTTATGGAAATAACTATAAATAATAAATATTTTTTTTTTACAGTTTAATGAATGGATGGATGTGCGCACAAAGAGATGCATGCGCTATACCGACAACGACCTCCTCAATTGCACCTACGACTGGTTGGACAAAAAATTTCAAAGTTTCTGTCTGGAAAATTATTTTTATTATGAGCGTTTCGAGATGAAGATACAGAATGTTCCATTTGTGATCGAGTTCTTTTACGATTTAATGATAATTAAAGTGCGCGGGTATATTATATTTAAAGAACGCGTAGAAAGTTCGGCGAATAACGCAACGCAGTTAAGAATGCTTGCGGCTATAGCTGTGGCGCGATATTGTAGACAGTTGTGAGAAAAATGTGTGTGAATATATTTAAATTTTTTAATCAATTTTTGTTTGTTTTTATTGCGCGCTCGCCCATCCTCTCTCTCTCTCTCTCTCTCTCTCTCTCTCTCTCTCTCTCGCTCGCCCACGCACGCCGCATCGGTCGGCTTCGGCCCCGCTCGGCTCCCTTCGGGCGGGACTTTCAAATTCACGACTCTTGCGCTCTACTCTCTCTCTCCACGCATCTCTTGGCACGTGGCAGAAGACGCAGAGCGCATGCGTCGTTTATACCGTACCTCTCGGCTAGCTTCGGGCGGGGACTTGGAATCTTCTAGACTCTCTCTCGCACCATCTGGCGCACACTCCAGCATCTCTCTCTCTCTCTCTCGCCCACGCACAGCATCTCTCTCTCTCTCTTTCTCTCTCTCTCTCTCGCCCACGCACACCATCTCTCTCCCACGCACAGCATCTCTCTCTCTCTCTCTCTCGCCCACGCACACCATCTCTCTCCCACGCACAGCATCTCTCTCTCTCTCTCGCCCACGCACACCATCTCTCTCCCACGCACAGCATCTCTCTCTCTCTCTCGCCCACGCACACCATCTCTCTCCCACGCACAGCATCTCTCTCTCTCTCTCGCCCACGCACACCATCTCTCTCCCACGCACAGCATCTCTCTCGCACAGCATCTCTCTCCCGGGCGGCGGCGGCGGCGCCGGGGACCAGCTCACCACCGCGGGGAGAGCTCCAGCGGGTCCAGCTCGCGACCGCGAGCTCCCTCCCCCCACCCGCTCGCGGCTCCCACCCCCCACCCACTCGCGGCTCCCAACCATCCACCCGCTCGCGGCTCCCCCCACCACCCGGCTCGCTCGCGCTCGCTGATTGGCTCGGGTATACCGTGCCTCACTGACGTCACGACTGGCGCCGCTAGGCCACGCCCACGATGGCGGGGTAGAGCGTACCTCTACTACTCTAGTCGAAAACGTAAATGTGTGTAAGTCGAGCTGTAAACACGATCAAATGCACAAAACACGTCCGATCAGTGATGTGTCTCACACTGAACTTCTTTCATACTTTATCGAAATGATTGTCAACAACTGCAGAAAATTGTTTTCATTCTTTCTGTTTAGAGTTTACTAATATTTTACTATTTTCATGCTCGAATTCAACAGTTACAAGATTAATTCTGTTAATTGGTTATGAGAATGTAAATTCAGTTTTGCATTATACTGTTGATAATCGAATCATCATTAATATATTGTAAATAATTGCTTCGAATGGTTTTCGATACAGGTTCTCTGAAAAGAATAAAAAAGAAAAAATAAACAAATAAAGAAAAAATGTACGACTGCGATTATGTATAATTAATAATCGCAATTTAATTAATAATAATTCGATACAGCAAAAACTATTAAAATCTGTTTATTTTTAGTCTATTCGAGAATATGAATTTTGAATCTTAAGTATTTTTTTTCAAAAGTTTTTTTGTACAATATACTGTTTACGGTTGTCGTGAGATTTTTTTTAGCTCTTACATGCGATAACTTATAATTTAACTCTCAAAAAGTGTATATTGCATAACATTCATACAGACAAAATAAAAATTCTTAGAGCTTACTCTAAAATTCAACTTTAATTTTCAAACTTCGACAACTCTTATGTAGTCGAAATTATAAATGCTGTATTCTATACAGTTATTTAATTATGGAAATTAAAGATCTTGATAACACTTATATAGACAAAATACTAGTAGCTTTACTGCATACTCTTAAGACGTGTTGAAATTATAATCGTCAGATCAACAAATAATATATCTTCTTTCCTCTTGTGAATAAGTGATCGAACACAAATACTGGAAGAATATGTGATACTTATAGATCAAGTTGGAAAACAAATAATTATGTTAGGATGAATGTCTTCTTTTACCTCTGCAATGAGTTAATCACAATCACTCAAATCATGATGCTTATACATTAAGCTAAAAAATCCGAAACTCTCATGTATGAAAATATGAACGTGTAACCATCTTCGCGTTAAGGGTCTGTTGGACAGATTACCATTTCTTTAGTGTCACTTCTCCTTCGATTATCTATACCTTCGATTTGACATAAATTCTCATTTTAATTTTAAGAAAAGAAAGTTATGATATCAATAAATAAATTGGCAAGTTTTTTGCTATGAAAAATAATTGTTTTCAAATAAATAAATAACCGATTAAATTGAGGAAGGATTATAAATATATGTGTTCATATAAACACTCAATCCAATTGGAGCATGTGAAAAGGTGGATAGCCTGTGAAAAGGTACAGTCGGGTACAATTAAAACTTTGAATAATTGCGACTGCTGCCACGTTCTGTACATGTAATAGAATGATATGATGTTCTTACATGACATTATCACATGACAAATGTGCCCATAATATGTAGTAATATCATGTTTGTCTAAAATTATTATGTAATTTAACAAGATTGTTTCGCATCATGAAAACTTTTTCATTTATTCATGGAAGCTGAGAGCGGATGTACAATCTACTCTACTTAGTAATTCAGTAAATGTATTGCTATCCTTATTTCATTCAAAATCTATATCCAGGACGATTATATACAATTATATATGAGATTTAAATTCTGTTGATTTACATACATTTAAAAAAAACAGGAACAAATTCTATCATGTAGAACGCAATTTTTTGACGGAAAAACTTGCCGCCCCGTCCTATCATAGATAACGATGTATACCATATTTAAATTATGCAAGGTTAACCAAATTAACTTGTTAATGAAACACCGTTAAAAAATCTCTGAATCGATTTTTCATTCTATATGTATTTATTACTGTCCTTGACGAATTGTTGAAGAAATCAAACTTAATCTTGCAATCATTCTAAGCTCATTTTTGGTTATTTGTATGTATGTTTTACAAACCTCTGTTAGTATTATCGGAAGATTGCAGGAAATTGATTAAAAATAATTGTAACTATTATTACATATTAAAAAAATGTTATAAAATAAATTTCTATGACTCTAGTTGGAAAATAAATCAAGTTTAAAAGTTTTAAATTAATATTTATGTAGTTTACAGCTTTTAGTTTCAAATCTTTACTTAATTAAAATCTTTACTTAATTAAAAAATTCCATTGTTTTTTATTATTTGAGGCCATTGGTCTCACAGATTAATATAATGATTTGAGTATTACGCATTATAGGATAATAGGACGATAAATTAACTATATTAAAAATTTTATGATTTTGATAATTACACTGACATTTAGTGGTTCATCGATTATCTATGATAGGACGGGGTGGCAAGTTTTTCCGTCAAAAAATTGCGTTCTACATGATAGAATTTGTTCCTGTTTTTTTTAAATGTATGTAAATCAACAGAATTTAAATCTCATATATAATTGTATATAATCGTCCTGGACATAGATTTTGAATGAAATAAGGATAGCAATACATTTACTGAATTACTAAGTAGAGTAGATTGTACATCCGCTCTCAGCTTCCATAAATAAATGAAAAAGTTTTCATGATGCGAAACAATCTTGTTAAATTACATAATAATTTTAGACAAACATGATATTACTACATATTATGGGTACATTTGTCATGTGATAATGTCATGTAAGAACATCATACCATTCTATTACATGTACAAAACGTGGCAGCAGTCGCAATTATTCAAAGTTTTAATTGTACCCGACTGTACCTTTTCACAGGCTATCCACCTTTTCATATGCTCCAATTGGATTGAGTGTTTATATGAACACATATATTTATAATCCTTCCTCAATTTAATCGGTTATTTATTTATTTGAAAACAATTATTTTTCATAGCAAAAAACTTGCCAATTTATTTATTGATATCATAACTTTCTTTTCTTAAAATTAAAATGAGAATTTATGTCAAATCGAAGGTATAGATAATCGAAGGAGAAGTGACACTAAAGAAATGGTAATCTGTCCAACAGACCCTTAACGCGAAGATGGTTACACGTTCATATTTTCATACATGAGAGTTTCGGATTTTTTAGCTTAATGTATAAGCATCATGATTTGAGTGATTGTGATTAACTCATTGCAGATGTAAAAGAAGACATTCATCCTAACATAATTATTTGTTTTCCAACTTGATCTATAAGTATCACATATTCTTCCAGTATTTGTGTTCGATCACTTATTCACAAGAGGAAAGAAGATATATTATTTGTTGATCTGACGATTATAATATCAACACGTCTTAAGAGTATGCAGTAAAGCTACTAGTATTTTGTCTATATAAGTGTTATCAAGATCTTTAATTTCCATAATTAAATAACTGTATAGAATACAGCATTTATAATTTCGACATTATTATTTACCAAGAAATCTATCTTTTCCACACCACCCTCCAGGTAAATAGAATAGCGCGTTTTTTTCCTTTATTGACACTAAATTTTATGTTAAGTTCCATAATGATTTGTTTCGCAAATATACATCAAAGAAATCTGTACGTCTAAAATTATTGCTAATTAATTAACTGATAACTGCTTTCTCGAAAGCATTTGTACGTTACGTATACTATTGTCATGCAGACCATGAGTGATACAGCATTTTAATATTTATACAAGTTTATATCGTATCCTTTACAATTGTTCAATCTATATTATGGAATAATGAAAATAATATTTAGAATAAAAAGAAGTATATGTAAGTTAATTTCCAATATCCCTATGATTCTTTATGATAGATGTATTATCATTTTTAATGCAACCCACCTAATTCGGTAAACGTTTAGAAAACTGTAATCGAATTCAAACTTTATGAAAACCTGTAAAAAATAGTGTCAGTAAAGTTGTGGTATCCCCTGTATGACTTTCACATAAATACTTACACGGTTGACATCATAAATTTAGTGTCAATATTGAATAGTGTCATTTAGCAAACAAGTTATAGTTTATTAAATATATTCTAAATTGAGTTCTATTGAGTTCTATTGAGTTCTATTCTAAATTGAATTGAGTCATTTAGCAAACAAGTTATAGTTTATTAAATATATTCTAAATTTATAGCTTTTAAGGTAAGATGTATTAAAAGCAATCAGCTACTAACGTAGTGTTTATTTATGAACTACAATATATACACTAGAGTGACCTAACCAGGCATGGCAAAAAAATTCCATTCCGTTATGATCTGTTGAATGTATATAGATAATATAAATTGTCAAGCCAGTCACTTAGAGGGATAATCTAAAAATTTTCCAGTTGATACGGCTCAGCAGTTTTGAATTATTGAATTTTGAAATTTCTAATCTCTGATTATCTCAATACTGCTAAACTATACCATCTTCAAAATTCTTATACTATCCCTCTAAGTAGTGGGCTTGAAAACTTGTATGATCTTTTTACCTTTTAGGAAAAGAGACGCTCAACCCACATTCTGGAAACTGCCTGAACTCTGGCATTCTGAAAATTAAAAATAACTATTTTTGAATTGAGCAAATCAATCAGAGGGATAGCATATGAAATTTAAAGTTAATCGTCTAGACCAATTTTTAGCTCTTCGATTTTGAATGCCTTATATGATGATTATTTTGAAATTGGTCTATATGGTAAACTTCAAATTTCTCATGATATCCCTCTGATTGGTATGTTTAACGAAAACTTAGTTATTTTTAATTTTCAGAGTGACCAAAATGATTCTGTGTGATTCTACGTATAAACCTTTTAAGCCTTAAAAACAAGTGTTCAACTTGATCGATCATCAATATCGAAGACACAAGCATTTGAAAAGATAGCTTAACTCATTATAAAAGAACCTGTGAAAGTCCCAGAATATCACAGGTCTTGGTTTCTCTGTGAGAAATAAATATAACAGCTCATTTATTAAAAAGCACAAGTTTATTAAAAATGACTTGTTAAAAAAATGTAGGTAAAACAGTGAAATATTAGCGTAATCCAGAGAAATTTTGTTGCACGACATTATAAAAATACTATAGAATATCCGTATACATTCAGTTTTAACATTTACAATAATTAAAATAAACTAATCAAGATTTTATACTTTGAAAAGCGCACCCGGGTGCCATATACTCCATATGTAATAGTTTCAAGGATATTTGACTTATATAAAAGTCAATAAACCATTAATTATAATCAATACATCCATGCTCATTAATCATTTTTATTTAGTTTCATTTAAAAATAAATTTTAAAAAATATTTTTGAAGACAGAGCAAATTAAGCTCTAGCAGAAGGAACTATCTTTCCATCTCTCTCTAATAAATGCATAAATGTACCAAAATTAGACTTTGCAACAATTTAAAAAATTTTTAGGAAATATTGACGGTAATTGAAAAACAAAATAAAACACTTTCTCTAGCTATTCATAAGAATCCCTTTCGACGAACAGCCTGAGAGTCTACCTCCCAGGAGACGATAGGAAAAGTTATAAACTATTCATATATACTTAAACAACTTAGAAACTTTCATGCATGAGCGATGCATATTCTTGACACTTCACTAGCTTCTCACAATAGAAAATAATTTTTTCCTTTTATAAACTGAATATTCTCTGAACCAAGAAAATAAAACACTTTTACTATCTATTCATAAGAATTCTTTTTGACGTACAGCCTCAGAGTCTATCTCCCAGGAGACGATAGGAAAAGTTAACATAAGCACTTCCACAATTGTAGATACTTTCTTGCGTGGAAGATTGAATATAATCGTAACACTCAACCAACTTGTCACAACACAAGAAAATTATATAAACAGGAAATTCTGTATAAATTTTCTTTGATTCTTGAACCATAAAAATACAACACTGCTTTCACTAGCTTCTCATCAGGATCCCTTTCCACGAATAGCCTGAGAGTCTACCTCCCAGGAGACGATAGGAAAAGTTATGAATTATTCATATACACTTAAACAACTTAGAAACTTTCATGCATGAACGATGCATATTCTTGACACTTCACTAGCTTCTCACAATACAAGACAATTTTTTCCTTATATAAACTGAATATTCTCTGAACCAAGAAAATAAAACACTTTTACTATCTATTCATAAGAATTCTTTTTGACGTACAGCCTCAGAGTCTATCTCCCAGGAGACGATAGGAAAAGTTAACATAAGCACTTCCACAATTGTAGAAACTTTCTTGCGTGGAAGATTGAATATAATCGTAACACTCAACCAACTTGTCACAACACAAGAAAATTATATAAACAGGAAATTCTGTATAAATTTTCTTTGATTCTTGAACCATAAAAATACAACACTTTCACTAGCTTCTCATCAGGATCCCTTTCCACGAATAGCCTGAGAGTCTACCTCCCAGGAGACGATAGGAAAAGTTATGAATCATTCATATACACTTAAACAATTTAGAAACTTTCATGCATGAGCGATGCATATTCTTGACACTTCACTAGCTTCTCACAATACAAGACAATTTTTTCCTTATATAAACTGAATATTCTCTGAACCAAGAAAATAAAACACTTTTACTATCTATTCATAAGAATTCTTTTTGACGTACAGCCTCAGAGTCTATCTCCCACGAGACGATAGGAAAAGTTAACATAAGCACTTCCACAATTGTAGAAACTTTCTTGCGTAGAAGATTGAATATAATCGTAACACTCAACCAACTTGTCACAACACAAGAAAATTATATAAACAGGAAATTCTGTATAAATTTTCTTTGATTCTTGAACCATAAAAATACAACACTTTCACTAGCTTCTCATCAGGATCCCTTTCCACGAATAGCCTGAGAGTCTACCTCCCAGGAGACGATAGGAAAAGTTATGAATTATTCATACACACTTAAACAACTTAAAAACTTTCCTGCATGAGCGATGCATATTCTTGACACTTCACTAGCTTCTCACAATACAAGACAATTTTTTCCTTATATAAACTGAATATTCTCTGAACCAAGAAAATAAAACACTTTTACTATCTATTCATAAGAATTCTTTTCGACGTACAGCCTCAGAGTCTATCTCCCAGGAAACGATAGGAAAAGTTAACATAAGCATTTCCACAATTGTAGAAACTTTCTTGCGTGGAGGATTGAATATAATCGTAACAATCAACCAACTTGTCACATCACAAGAAAATTATATAAACAGGAAATTCTGTATAAATTTTCTTTGATTCTGGGACGATGAAAATACAACACTTTCACTAGCTTCTCATCAGGATCCCTTTCGACGAATAGCCTGAGAGTCTACCTCCCAGGAGACGATAGGAAAAGTTATGAATTATTCATATACATTTAAACAACTTAGAAACTTTCATGCATGAGCGATGCATATTCTTGACACTTCTCTAGCTTCTCACAATACAAGACAATTTTTTCCTTATACTGAATATTCTCTATGTTAAAACTTTCTTCGATTCTTGAACCAAGACAATAAAACACACTAGCTATTTGTAAGGATCCCTTTCGATGTATAGCCTGAGAGTCTATCTCCCAGGAGACGATAGGAACATTTAATAATTGTTCATAAGCACTTCCACAATTGTAGAAACTTTCTTGCGTGGAAGATTGAATATAATCCTAACACTTAACCAACTTGTCACATCACAAGAAAATTATATATACTGGAAATTCTGTATAAATTTTGTTTGATTCTGGGATGATGAAAATACAACACTTTCACTAGTTTCTCATCAGGATCCCTTTCGACGAATAGCCTGAGAGTCTACCTCCCAGGAGACGATAGGAAAAGTTATGAATTATTCATATACACTTAAACAACTTAGAAACTTTCATGCATGAGCGATGCATATTCTTGACACTTCTCTAGCTTCTCACAATACAAGACAATTTTTTCCTTATACTGAATATTCTCTATGTTAAAACTTTCTTCGATTCTTGAACCAAGACAATAAAACACACTAGCTATTTGTAAGGATCCCTTTCGATGTATAGCCTGAGAGTCTATCTCCCAGGAGACGATAGGAACATTTAATAATTGTTCATAAGCACTTCCACAATTGTAGAAACTTTCTTGCGTGGAAGATTGAATATAATCCTAACACTTAACCAACTTGTCACATCACAAGAAAATTATATATACTGGAAATTCTGTATAAATTTTGTTTGATTCTGGGACGATGAAAATACAACACTTTCACTAGTTTCTCATCAGGATCCCTTTCGACGAATAGCCTGAGAGTCTACCTCCCAGGAGACGATAGGAAAAGTTATGAATTATTCATATACACTTAAACAACTTAGAAACTTTCATGCATGAGCGATGCATATTCTTGACACTTCTCTAGCTTCTCACAATACAAGACAATTTTTTCCTTATACTGAATATTCTCTATGTTAAAACTTTCTTCGATTCTTGAACCAAGACAATAAAACACACTAGCTATTTGTAAGGATCCCTTTCGATGTATAGCCTGAGAGTCTATCTCCCAGGAGACGATAGGAACATTTAATAATTGTTCATAAGCACTTCCACAATTGTAGAAACTTTCTTGCGTGGAAGATTGAATATAATCCTAACACTTAACCAACTTGTCACATCACAAGAAAATTATATATACTGGAAATTCTGTATAAATTTTGTTTGATTCTGGGACGATGAAAATACAACACTTTCACTAGTTTCTCATCAGGATCCCTTTCGACGAATAGCCTGAGAGTCTACCTCCCAGGAGACGATAGGAAAAGTTATGAATTATTCATATACACTTAAACAACTTAGAAACTTTCATGCATGAGCGATGCATATTCTTGACACTTCTCTAGCTTCTCACAATACAAGACAATTTTTTCCTTATACTGAATATTCTCTATGTTAAAACTTTCTTCGATTCTTGAACCAAGACAATAAAACACACTAGCTATTTGTAAGGATCCCTTTCGATGTATAGCCTGAGAGTCTATCTCCCAGGAGACGATAGGAACATTTAATAATTGTTCATAAGCACTTCCACAATTGTAGAAACTTTCTTGCGTGGAAGATTGAATATAATCCTAACACTTAACCAACTTGTCACATCACAAGAAAATTATATATACTGGAAATTCTGTATAAATTTTGTTTGATTCTGGGACGATGAAAATACAACACTTTCACTAGTTTCTCATCAGGATCCCTTTCGACGAATAGCCTGAGAGTCTACCTCCCAGGAGACGATAGGAAAATTATGAATTATTCATATACATTTAAACAACTTAGAAACTTTCATGCATGAGCGATGCATATTCTTGACACTTCTCTAGCTTCTCACAATACAAGACAATTTTTTCCTTATACTGAATATTCTCTATGTTAAAACTTTCTTCGATTCTTGAACCAAGACAATAAAACACACTAGCTATTTGTAAGGATCCCTTTCGATGTATAGCCTGAGAGTCTATCTCCCAGGAGACGATAGGAACATTTAATAATTGTTCATAAGCACTTCCACAATTGTAGAAACTTTCTTGCGTGGAAGATTGAATATAATCCTAACACTTAACCAACTTGTCACATCACAAGAAAATTATATTTTTTCTATCCCCTGGGCGAAAGTACATTGTTTCGCCGTCTGCTTAGACAAGAAAAAGGAGTACTTTTACCTATTGATAAATCGATGACGATCGCGCTGTGAAAGTAGCGCCAATTTCAAAGCGTCGTACTATATTTTCGCTCTATGGTCGAGTCACATCAAAACAAGCGAGTCAAATCACATCGTATCAAAGCTGAGAGCTTATGCAGCACGAGGTTAAGTCTTAAAAACTTGCTACGAGTAATCAAAAAAGTACAGTATGGCTAACACAAATATAACATCTGATGACGATAGTAATATGAAAATTGTACTTTTCATGGTAACATTGTAAATAATTTTTATTCATGTGAAAATTGCAATAAATAGATTATTATTTTTATCTGAAAAAAATTTGCTACTTTGAATCTTCTAATCATCAATTTATCAATATTGTCTTTCTCTTCTTTTATATTGCTTTTTATTTAAGCAATTTACAATAATCTGCTTGTTTATGTATTTTCGATGCCCGCCCCGACCAGCAGCACTCGCTTCGCTCGTGCTGCAAATGTCGGGCGGGCATCGACAGTCCTTAAACGCGCATAACCTACAAGCAATCTGATAGATTTCGTTTTTTAAATGAATCAATGTACTTTCTACCGGGGATAGAAAAAAATACTATTTCTTACATGGGGGTAAAATGTAATTCCTGCACGCACGTTTATGACGGCCTCGGCTTCGCCTCGGCCGTCATACCATGTGCGTGCGGAAATTACATTTTCCCCCCTTGTAAGAAAATCTACTAAAACTGGAAATTCTGTATAAATTTTCTTTGATTCTTGGATGATGAAAATACAACACTGTCACTAGCTTCTCATCAGGATCCCTTTCGACGAATAGCCTGAGAGTCTACCTCCCTGGAGACGATAGAAAAAATTACACATCCACTTCAAGAATGTAGAAACTTGCTTGAAAGGTGAACCCAGGAGACGATAGAAAAAGTTACATATTCACTTCAACAACGTAAACTTTCTTGAAAGATGAATTCTTAACACTTTACTAGCTGCCACATCACAGAATAGTTATTTCTTTATATAATCTAATAGTAAAAAAACCTGAAAAATAAAAGGATATATTTTAACAAAGAATCAGGTCATGAATCTTTCATGTATTGTATATTTAAAAAAAAAAGTACAACTAAATACTTATCTAATTTGAGGCTATTAGTCTTGTTTGTGAAAATTTTTCATAATTATATCTGTCAGTTTTTAAATATTTCATCAAACCCAGCTTTATAAATTGCATATTATGTTGAAAATAAAATCACTTTGGTACTTTATTTTGTACAATACTTATTTTTCTTTAACACTGCATATGTGTTATTGTATTGAAAATTCAAAAAATGTGAATACACTATCGTCTGCTCTTCTGTACACTTGATGAACTGTATAGATGCAAGCAATAGTATACGTAGAGCTGACGTCACGAACTATGACGTACTTCCGGGGAGAACATTTTTCGCCACGGGAGAAGAATTTTCGCGTTGAAGAATTCGTGACCCCGAACCTTCATTTCATAATATCTTTTGATAGAAGCCATTTCACAATATATGATCCTGAAGTGATTTTGCTAGTTTTATTCCAAGCTTTCATTTGAGTGCTCATAAGTGAGAAACAAAGCTCTTAATGCGAAGAAAACCGAATGTCACATCTCCAACAGGGCCTATGAGACGTATATAGGGTCTGGCTATAGCGCCCGACGGCGGCGTATGTACTGACGTACCTTATACTTGCCATCGAGGCGCTACCGCGCCCCTTGATAGCGCCCGACGGCGGCGTATGTACTGACGTACCTTATACTTGCCATCGAGGCGCTACCGCGCCCCTTGATGGCTATAGCGCCCGACGGCGGCGTATGTACTGACGTACCTTATACTTGCCATCGAGGCGCTACCGCGCCCCTTGATTGGTTTTAAAAATAGCTATTGCATGAACAAATTTATATTTCTATCTAACTACGGGATTTCGTATTTACTGGCTAGGAATCAACTTGCAATATAAGCATTTTTTTAGATAGTCTTAATTCTACATTTGTTGTCTGCTATGCTTCTCGATACATATAAAACAGTAGCAACAAGTCGGTTGGAATATATTACAATTTAATAATTCTATTAAGCGTAATGTAAATTTGAAATTCTAATCATTTCGTCTTCACCATTACCTTCATAGTTTTCAATATTTTCCATATAATTATTATTGATGTTGTTATTGATAATGTCAACACGTTCTCTGAAAAGAATAAAAAAGAAAAAATTTATAAATAAAGAAAAAATGTGTGACTGTCGTTATTATTTCTGCGTTAACTCACCCATGTTCCCTTATGAAGTTGTGCAAGATAGCAGCTGCATTTATCATTCTGCACACTTTGTAAAGAGTGTAAAACAATTTTCTTGAGCGACTTAAAGCTTTCCACGTACCAGTCAGTTCCCTATCGTCTGTTCGACTTTGCACCTCGTATGAACATGTTCATAGGTGTACACACTAGCTGGTGTCCCTTCTGGATCATTGAGGATGGGAGTTAAAAAATAGCAATTACAATTTGCACATTCATTCCTGACCCATGCCGGTAATTAAAAAACGCCTCTTCACTTTCAGAAGGACGCTTCATTGTGACAATAAAACCATCAACTAATCCAATGATTCCTGGAATTCTTATAGTTCCTTGAAATCTGAAATTTAAGATATAATATGATAAAAAAGCAGGATTTTAATTTTAATTGAATATTGAAAGTTTAAGCGCACTCATTCCTGATTACATATACTCATTCAGCACTGTTTTGTTGTCTTGTTTGCCGTGATGTAGGGAATCTTATAAACCTTGGGGCTAATGGCAGTATTTTGTCTGAAAAGATGTCAAGACAGTGGTTAATTGTAGATTGACCCATAGGATGACGAAAATCGTTCGAAAATCCTTTTTGAAATCTGCCTTCAGCAAAAAATCGTAGTACTGCTAATACTACAATGTAGGGAGGTATGCTTGTATTATTTATCATTCTGACTAATGTAAACAGATTAATTATTTTTTCGTCTTATCTTTGCAAATTTTAATTTGTAATTAATGTAGACACTTAATTCCCCTCTTGCGGTACATGCGTTGGAGACGGGTCATAGTTTCGATTTTAACAATATTAAAATAATTGACAGAGAGCAATCTATTTTCCGTAGACGGTTCTCGGAGATGCTCCATATACAGTTTTTCGATGGCACGCTTAATAGGGCTGAGGACACGTGCCACCTCAAAGCCAGTTATAAAAATGTTATTTCCAATCTAAAGGTTAGTCCGAATAAACATTAATTGACGAATGTTGTGATTACGGAGGCTTGGTAGCGAGCAGATTGTACCAGGAATCTAGAACGCGGAGAGAGGTGGCTCACCGCTTCGCGCCTTCTTCAGTTCAGCCAACACGTGTTCAATGGTGATTGGCTGGCGGGCCGGAGCGGCACATCCCAAGTGGGAGGTCGGAGAGCCGGGTTGCCAGGGCAACGGCCTGGCCATACTGTACTATATAGTGATACAGTTATGGTAGGGGCGTCGCGTGCGGAGCAGCGCGGGCTCTCCGCTCTACTACATGAATAACAGTTTGTGTCACCTCTGTTGCGTTATGTGTTCCGGATACACTTAGCGAGCTCTGAGGCTTTCGTGGCTACGATATTCGCTTAATTTTTGCATTTTATACACATTTAATTGTATTAGAATCCTTCTTGACGGATGTATTGCAACGTATATATAGGATCGATTTTAGCTGTAATCTTAGTTGACTTCTGTCCTTGGCCGGTGCCACATTACCACCGAGTGGCACCGGTCGCGTTTATTCCTTCTGTAAAAAGTTTTTCGAGCGTCACACTTTGTAAGTTGTAAATTTTTTGTAGCGATCATTGTATCAATTTTTTTGTAACGATTATAAATTTTTCTAGTAAATTTAAATTAAATTTTGCGTATTGTAATTTTTAGCGCCGTCTGCGTTTTCTTGCGTCGTCGATGTAGCACACGACTCACTTTTTTTGGAATTTTGGTAATTTAACTTGTTTTAGTTATTGTATATTCTATTTGTTTTTGTAAAAAAATTTAAATATTAATTTCTTAGCCACTGATGAGGGGGTATATTACTCCGAAACGTCTGGCATAAATATAACCATTTGGGCTCGAAGAGACGCATTCTTATTAACCTTCCAATCTACCATCATCGAGCGATAGAGTCAGTTTTAAACAATAGACACTTAATGCTTACCTATAATATCGGATAAATATGTCTTGAGGCATCAGAAACGGGTTGGATCTATTCCGCAATTGTCTTCTCAACCTTCTCGACTGTCTAAAAATGTATCTACTCACTAATATCATTATATTATCAAGAATGATTTCCTCTAAGTTGCCCTCCATTCTGAAAATTGAAATTGTTGTGTTATATATCTAAGTAGATTTCGAAATTATAATTTAATAAACATATGTTTACTATATACGTAACATAGAAAGTTTGAAAAATATTTTGATTTTCAATTTTCACTTTTCCCTCACCACAATAAAATAATTAAAGCTGCAAGTAATAATGCAAATAATCATTTACATGCATAGCACGATTTATGCAGTTAATGTGTTATTATGTAGTAAGCGTGTGTATTATATAGTATTATTATATTATATTATGTCATGTGCTATGTCATTTATACAACGTGTATACGTTATGTACATACTACAAACATACATACGTACATACCTGTGTATTATACAAAAATAACAAAAGTGCACCAAAATAATTGTTGCAAAAAATCAGTTCAACGTTGAACATCGAAATACGGACTTCAAATTTAAAATAAATTTTTTTATCCATATCGATTTAAAAATAATAGAGAGAGTCAGTTAAAGTAGGTATATATTCAATAAAGACGATTGGAGGTACAAAAATCGAAATATAGGGGACAAATTTTTCTTAAATTTATCTGAGGAACTGTGCAATATATATCCTGGATGGGAGAACATAACAGGTTTGTTTCAATTATAAATGCTAAAAATGATATTAGAAAAATAATTTTTAATATCGTGTTTACAGTGGACAGCGTGAAAAGCAGATGGAATAACATGCGAAAGAAATTTACAAGAGTGAATTTAAAAATTATTAATCATGGCTTCAATGCTCTAACTGAAGACCAAATAGAGGTCTTCAATCGCCTGGTTTTCTTAGGACTTCATACTAAACATCGCTAGGTCCATCAAGACGTTAATGAGGATGAAGATGAAAATGATGAGCATTTTGCCGCAACGCGGGAGGAAATAGCACTGATAATACGTAAATTTAATGAATAAAAGAATAAAAAAATAAAATAAAAAGACGTTTTGTAATTTTTTAAAAAGGAAAATGTCGAAAGTCACTCTAAAATTTAGCTCTGCGGTTTTCTCCCCAACCCCCATCCCCGATCACCGCAAAGTCCATTTAAGGCTCTAGAATGTTTTATTTATTGCGCGCTTATTGGACTCTAGGATGCAGTCTGTCTCGTGCTCTCGCTTTCGTTGTACATCATTCTCTACTCTCGGTGGCACTGCCTCGTACCTACGTTACCATTCATCCTCATAATTTTTACACTGTGATGACAACTTATGGCGCGCAACAGCAAGAGACGGAGGAGGCTGCTGGTACTTCTTCGCAAAGTACCGCCAAACAGTAGAAGTAGAATGAAATATACGAGAATCGTATATTTATTTCGCAAGAGCTTTATTTAATTAAATTAAACTCAAAACTTCAGTAGTACGTGCGTATGAAGGTTTTGAGAAGGTTTTGCGAAGCATTTTATTTAGATTGTTTTGTGACTAAATATAGACTAAAATATAAACTAAATTTGACTAAATATAGTAAATTAAAGTTTTAATACTTGTCTGAATTTAACTTACGTATTCTATAAAAGCAGTACTTGTACAATGGAGAGAATAATTCTTTTAACAATTGAAATTGGAATTGAAAAAGCTCTCACTCTATACTTTAAAATTGCCACAAATATAGTAAAGACCAATAACAACAAATACGTCATTGGAAAGAATTAAAAATCACCTATATACATCAATAATTGTGTAATTCATAGGGTTGATGAAAATACGGTACCATTAGTTTAATAAAAAAAAGCTCTATCAAGTTATCGTTTTATACAACTTTTGAAAAACGCGCTTGATTGATTCAGTAAGTACACGCAAATAGGTGCGCTCAAAAAGTAGAAATTCTGATTTCTATCCATTCTGTTTCCAGCGCTTTAGAGAAATCTACAGAGCTTCGCAAAAGGATGTAAGCGGTTAAAAACGTAGTATATACGAAATCGGCAGCCATGAGCGGTATACTATATTATATTGATAATTAACTAATATGTTTATGTACAATAATTATATAAATTTTGCAAGAAAAATGATAACTGCACAGAAAGACGAGCTCATAGCGTACATGCAAACGCATTCATTTTTCGCTCGCAGACAGATAACGAAACTAGGTCCAAATAGACATGAGACATTTAAGAGAATGTGGCATAAGTTGGCAGATAAATTGAAAAGCATTGATCCTCCAAAAATAGAAGCACAATGGATGAAGGAAATTAAAAAAAAAACATTTTTGCAATATTTTTTAAAAATTCTTTTATCTTTTTAAATATTATTTATTCTTTTTAGACATGGACAAACCTCCGCTTAAATTAAAAAAAATCTATGCAATATTTGAAATCATTCGTGAAAACAGGGAATACGGAGCCCAGTGAAGATTTATCAGCTGATGATGTTAAAATTTCAAATATTTTTATATACTACGCGTATTTGTCGATAAATTAAAATTCTGTTTATAGAATCTATAATTGCTCATCATTTCCCGCCAGTATTTGGAGAATTTGAAAATCAGGATGAATCGTAAGTAATAAATATATTTATTTCACTAATTAATTCAAATCGCTCATTTTTTCATATTCTTTAAATATTCGAATTTTGCCCTTGCACACAAAATATTTTGCCGAGTCATGTTGCACAACGAAAAGTAAGTAAAAAGATTTTTTCGTTTCGCTTTTTTCTTTAATTCTTATAACTTTTTTAACGTGAATATTTATTTACATCATATCTTTAACAGAAAAAGTGTGGTGCGACCCACAAAGCAACAACTGCAGTTTTTAGTTGATAGGATGGAGGTGTATTATAAAGAACAAATCTGGAAAATAGTAACCGTCCCCGCTTACATTAAGACGTTTGAGGAAGCACTGAACCAACAAGGACCCGCTGCAAAATCCAAATTGGTTGAGGGATGGTATCGCATAAGTATAATTTTAAGTTAGTATCTATAGGAATTTATTAGATTATTCACTATTTTTAATTTTTCAGACATGGTCCCATCAAATTTCGATTGCTAGAAAAAATGCAAACATGACAGCAGAGCAAATAGCTAATTTTATTTATCCATACCACAGAAAGGTTATCAAAATATTTCAAAATTATGGAAGATTCATTGGTCAAAGAGACAACAATGTGACTGATTCATTTGATGTAGAAAATGGTAAGTTAAAAAAAATATAAAAGTAAAATGATTATTTACATCGAGATTATTTATGTTAGTTGTTTTAATGTAATAAATTTAATGTAATAAATCTTTTTTTGTTATAGAAACAACAACAATAAAAGAAACCCTAAATGATACCCTAGTAAAAGAAGGCCCTATAACAGCATCAGCAGTAGCAGCATCAGCAGCAAGACCATCAAAGTTACCACTGCACCAATCCAATGATCTGAGACTTACGGAGCCTGACATGTCATCCTTTAAAAAAAGAAGTGAGTAAATTATTTAATACAATATTTATATTTCACATAATTAACTAGTTTTTTTTTACAGAAACCACTGACCTTCACGAGGCAAACGATTATGACAGTTTAGCTACAGGCAGTAGTTGTAAGTAAAGTGTAATTTCAATACTGCTATCAATATTTATACTTTTTTTATACTACTACTTTTATTACTTTTTCAGGTAAAATGAGCGCACTCAGCTCATAAATGACATTAGAGCAAGTGTAGCTTCTACAATAAAAAGTAGCACCGACGATTCATTGCAAAATGAAGTGAAAATTATTCAAGAGCACGTTCATGCGATGGACGTGTTAATCTAAGACATGGCTACGAAAGATAATTTAATTGATGCATGTTTAATAATGAATCTATCGCTCGATGATGGAATAGTGTAGAATAAAAATTGATGCGTCTCTTCGAGCCAAGTTGTTTATTTTAAAAAAGGCCAAACGTTTCGGGATAATTTTATCCCCTCTTCAGTGGCTGTACAACGTTTAAATTACAAGGTTTATTATAATAATAATATTAAAATGAGTGAAATTGAAAATTGTTCATATAAACATATTTACCTAATTAGAAAAACAACTTCCGTGTTTTTACATTATTAGGAAACAGACCAGAAAAGGATTAATCGCATATGGCGCTATAATATAAATTTAAATTTTAAACCAAAAATTACAAAAGAACTATTACAAATTTTTTTAAATAATAACTTACGGCCTAGGACTCGAGAATTTTTACAGAACGATTCCCCGGTGCCAAGGTGGTAATGCGGCACCGGTCGAGGCAAGACGTCAACTAATGTCTCTACAAAATTACGGCCAATATATAGTCCGCAATACATACATTAGATGTACTAATACTTATAAATGTTATTATAATGCAAACCGCCTCAGCGACGGATACCTCGAGCTTCATCCATATACCAAGAACGAATACCACATTGGAGGTGGCACGTTAATACTCAAGTAGCAGAGCGGGGGGCCCGCGCCGCAACGTAAGAAACGCTCCTGCCATGACTATATGACTATATAGTATACAGTATGGACGGAGCGTTGCCACGGCAACCCGGTCTCCCCGACCTCCCACTGGGCTGTTCCGCTCCGGCTCGCCAGCCAATCACTATTGAACATGTGTTGGCTGAGTTGAAGAGAGCGCGAAGCGGTATGCCACCTCTCACTGCGTGCTAAGTTCCTGATACAGTCCGCTCGCCACCGAGCCTCCGCAATCACATTATTTACAATTAAAATTTATTCGGACTATTTTTTAGGTTTGATATAACATTTTTATAACTCGCTTTGAGGCGGCACGTATCCTCAGCCCTATTAAGTGTGCCATCGAAAAACTGAATGTGTAGCATTTCTGAGAACCGTCTGCGGAACATAGACGGTTCTCTATCTATTATTTTAATATTGTTAAAATCGAAATTGTGTCCTGTTTCCAATGCATGTACCGCGAGAGGGGAGTTAAGATCCCTTTTCTCTATATATCTTTTATGTTCGTATTGCCTAGTTTTTAACGGTCGATACGTTTCTCCGATGTACGTAGATTCGCAATCGGAGCAATCGATTTTGTATACAACATTCCTCGTATCTCCCACAGCAGTAGGATCTTTGCCAAGTTTAATAAATTTATTGAACTTATCAGTAACACTATTAATCAGACTCATGTCATTTCTTTTTAAAACCGACTTTAATTTTTCGTTAAACCCTTCATAATAAGGGAACACCGCATATTCTTTTCTAGAGTTAGATTTATTGTTTTGAGAGTGTGCATTACTTTCAAATGCCCCTTCTAACGAGGCCCTTGAAAGGCTCAGGTTGCGAGCAATCCGTTTTTTACTAAATTTCTCTATAAAATCTGGAAGATAGTCATTCGCTATGAGAATTTTTTTCGCTTTTTCGATGTTTTCACAGTGAAACCGCGGATCGGACAACAATATCGCCCTATCAAATAAATTGTACATTATTGCTATCTTCTGGTTTTTTGGGTGGTGAGAGAAAAAATTTATGTATCTTGATGACGCTGTATTTTTTTGAAACCAATTCGTAAAAATATGACCACTTGAATCATGAAAAATAGAGATATCGAGAAAATTTATACTATTATTGACTTCAATTTCGTGAGTAAATTGAAGGGAGTTATTATAGCTATTAAATATAGATAACACAAGTTCAATCTTATCTCTATCCAAAACCAAAAGACAGTCATCCACGTATCTGTAAAAAAGTCGAACGCTAGATTTTGCAATACCCAGACAATGATCCTCGAGATCCTCCAGAACCATATTCGCAAAAACAGGGCTCGAGCAGAATCCCATCGGGGCGCCTGAGACTTGTTTATAAAATTTGCCATCGAAAACAAGATACGTACAGTCGAGAAGAGTTTTTATACCATCCATAAATTCGCTCTTCGACATACAATTCAAACACGAAAGCCATTTCCATCTCTTTTCAATCGACAGTATAATCGCATCTTTTGGCAAACTCGAAAACAACGAAACAACGTCGAAGGACACAAAACATTGCTGATCAGAAATATTTATATTATTGAGGTTACTTTTTAATTGTGTACTATTTTTTATATGAGAAGCTGGTAAAGGAAAATGTTTAGTTAATAAGACGGATATGCATTTATCAAAAAAATAAGTAGGGCTATTAATTGCTGAAACTATAATTCTTACGGGATTGTTTGGTTTATGAATTTTTATTAGGCCATAAGCTTTCGGCAGCGATGTGTGCTCGATGCCCTTGGAAGAAAGACCTCTAAAAGCCTCGTCGCATTCTAGAACGCCCCGTGTACTCCAAAGGTCAATGAGTTTTTTTATCCGCTTTTTTATCCCTGCAGCAGGGTTAACTTTAACCAGTCTATAAAATCTCTCGTCGCTGAGGGCCTCATTAACCTTCGAGATATACACGTTTCGATCTACCACTACCGTAGCATTGCCCTTGTCTGCTCTAGTGAAAAATAGATCGGGATTATTTTTTAAAAACTGTTTTGTAAGTCTAATATTGTATAACATAATACGTTCATGATAAGGCACATGCGTCTTATTTTTAATCTGAGAATTTAATATGGAAATTACTCCATCTCGCAGTCCTCCGTCTATGTTTCGATTGAACGCATATACATTCTCCAGGCTTTTTAATATCTCAATAGCTTGCTTGAATTGAAAATCTGTATTAAAATTGAATTTTTCTCCCATGGACATCACCTTCTTTACAAATTCCGGAAGCTGCGAATCAGTAAGATTCACAAGCCATTTTTCTCTTAATTGTAAAATCTCCGCATGGTTAAAATTATAGTCAAAACTGTCAATATTTTCCTTCGAACTACGAGGATTCGAAGTATTGCCATGCGGACGGACCGGGAGGTCATATCCATGAGAGCGTGTATACAAACTAGACAGGTCAGATATTTTTTTCCTGTAGTTGTAATTTAATTTATTTTTATAAGTTTTTAAGGAAATTTCGGAAAACTCTAAAACTAACTCAGAAAAGTGCTCAGAAGTCATACTCTTAATGTTACTGATAGTGTGCGATATTGTTTTGTTTAAATAAGTTTTATGTGTGTTGCAGTCTATTATTTCTAATTTTAAAAGCTTCTTGTGTAATTTATTTATACAATTCTGGAATTTTCTAGTCGCAAACTTACTGTAAAAAAATCTACGTACGTCCATCCTGGAAATATGTTTCGGTACAATGTCTTTACTGCGACACTCTAATAAGAACTTTAGTTGGCACGTGCATTTTTGAGCCTCGCGTTGTACCTTTATGAATTTACTAACTAGATGTTTCACCGTGGTGGAATAATTGTACGAAATAAATTTAAAAAATTCTCTAATGTTTTTGAAATCCGTGATGCTAATATTTCTACTATTTTTACTGTTGTTGTTGCTGCGAAAGACACGACTGTGAATATCGAAACTTAGCTGCTGTCCTGTGTCCCCCCCGGTCGTTGACTCCTCCTCGTGTCTGTTTTCCTTCTCGGTCAGTGCTCCCGATGGTGTAGACAGTAACGGCGAGAACGATGTATTGCTCGCCGGAGCACAAGTAGGACCCGCATGTCTTAACCTTGTCGCTGATCTTGATGATACTTTAGGCATGATTCGTGACGCAATGCCCAAATTTGTTTAATAATGAATCTATCGCTCGATGATGGAATAGTGTAGAATAAAAATTGATGCCTCACTGAACCTAACAAAAATTATCCAAGACAAATTAGAAAAGTCCATTGACAAAATAATAGAAAAAAAAATTAATTCAATGCTTGGAAACATCGACGAAGAAATCATCGACAGAAAATTGGATGAAAAAATAGCTGATTTAAATGCATGCATTGAATCTCTTCTAGACGGTTTTAAAAAGTAAAAATTTCTTAAACTATCTGCAGCCAGATTACATTAGTTTAATACATATAATAAAAAAATAAAAAAACAATACTTAAATAAAATGTATTGAAACGGATGGACGAGACGCGAGGCAACCAAGTACCTGCGGATAGGCAACCCGGCGACCAAACTACAAGTAAAGAGAGTACCGAGAGCGTACCGAGAGAGGGACACGCATAAACGGCACACGAAAGATACAAACAGAGCGAAAATCAATAAGAGGCGAGCCCGCAACGAGAGCAAGTACTGTCTCCAACGGGCCGTATCCCCGTATGGTGACTCTAGGGTTCTCTATCGAACGCAGTCCACGCCTCTCGGGCCGTATCCCCGGGAAGCCTGGAATAGCGAACCTCTAGAGTTTAACTCGGACGACGTAGGCTGATCATCGGGCCGTATCCCTGATATCATGCAACTCCCCCTCTCTCGGCTCTACACTCTGTAGTCCGCTGTTTCTGTAATTAATAAATTCGATTTAATTCCTATGGCATTTGTCTTTGTCAAATCTCCCTACCTCGAGGGGCAGTACGCTGGCTAGGGCCGTATCCTCTAGTCGCGTGGCCACCCCTCGCTCATTGGAAGGTGGGACAGTTCGAGCCCCCACCACTCCTTTGAGGCTGCGTGGCTGTGTATATCCCGACACAGCGTCGCGGGCACTCTGTGTGCCCAAGCGCCCACACTAGCAGCTCTGCCCCCCACTATCGCCCACTCCCAGGCCTAGCGGGTGTCAGGACCCCTGGGCAACGCCACCCTTGCTTATAACGGTGCGTCGTTGACCAACCAGGGTTTACTTAACCTCACCAACTCCCTCTCACGACCCCTCCCGAGTCTCGAATCTCACGGCTTAAAACACTATAAGAGATTGAGCCGTTTCATTGGCGCCCGAACAGGGACTCGAGAGAAGGTCGGGAAAGTGGAGGTGTCCTGTAGAATTTCCAACCATTAGTTGTGTTTTTTTTTCAATTATTAAAACGCCACCCCACAAGTTGGCGTGAAAGCACGGACCTTTTGGGGGTCAATTTATTAGTTTCTTGTCGAGATGGTAGTACCTCGGGAAGAGGATGAAGTATCGATCGCGCAACAGGTCCGGGACCTCACAAAAGCCGTCGAGTTTTTGATAAAAAATGAACACGAACAAAATAGGAAATTACGGGGTATCCAGAGAAATTTAATAATTAATAACGAGAACGTGGAGATTATTGATCGAAAATTGCAAAATGTAAAAAATCATTTAGAAGATCACATAACCGAGTTCGAAAGGCACTTTAAACAAATTACTAAACGGGATGACGAATTAGTTACGGCAATACGCAATACTAACGCGAAATTATTGGATTGTAACCTAAGAATAAAAGAGCTCGAAGACAACGTGGATAAGATAACCATATCGTTGCAAAATCTAAAAATAAACTAACTCAAAATGCCAACCGACAAGGCTAACCGGCAGAGGCGCTATGCCCAATCATTTGAGAACTTAGTGGCAAGTGGCCCGAACCAGGCTGAACTCGAGTGGCATAAAACAGTAAACGAGAATCTAGAAATAATCGAAAATAACCACGAAGCATTAAAAACGCGAGTAGAAACCCTCGAGAACGATACAACTAAAGCAAACCCTCTACGAAAGAACGAGTCTCCTCACTCAGACGAATTAGAGGCACTCGCGACGGTCGTTGAAAAATTAAAAAAGGAATTAGAATCGTTTAAACGAGAAAATGACGATTTGCGCGAACGGGTCACATTACTCGAACAAGATAGCGATAAAATCATTGAAAAACAAGCTACGGAAAGTTCAAATATGCAAAGACTCAGTAGTCTCCTCGAAACTAAAGCCGAAAAAGTGCAAATCAACCACGAAATCCAAGAACTATCTACCAAACTTGATAGAATCGTTCGTCATAGAAGCTCCATGGGGGGCACCAATGACACAAACGAACTGTCAAGGAGGGTAAGAATAGAACTACCCAAATTCAAGGGTTCTGCACCGGAGAGACCCATGAAATTTATTAACGAACTGAAAGCCTACATTGAGGCTGTCAGACCAGAGGACCACGAAATACCTTACTTAATATCACAAGCGCTCGAAGGAGATGCACAAAATTGGTGGTACCTCCAGGTGGACGTAACCTCGATGGATGATTTCATACGGTTATTTAAGGAACGGTTTTGGAGCAAAAGCATTCAACGACAGCTCGCGAATCGCATTGAATACGGACAATATTTGTCACAAGGTCACAAGACGCGAGTAAATTACGCAACGTATCTGTTCGGCTTGGCCCGCGAGTTAGAATTGCATGAAAATGAACAAGAACTCGTTCGGAAAATCTCTGATCACTTTGAAAGAGAAGTCAGACGCGCGGTCACAAGTCAGCGACTTCAATCAATCAATGAATTACTAGAACTCCTGACCGAGTTCGATACGGATGACGCGAAAAAACGACGGCAATCCACAACAATAGAAAATCAAAAAATCAATTCAAATCAGCCGTCAGGGTCTAGCGGAAATAAAATAGATCCAAACTCAAACAAGCCAATAGGCAATAAACCATCCGGAAATAAAAAGACGGGGTTTGAAAAATCGATATTAATGGTACAAACCGAGTCAACCACAAATGAAACCACCCAAAAAAAGGGGGGGCAAAGGTCAAAAAACAAACCGAGATGAAAAATCCAGACGACATTGAGGTACTGGATTTCTCAATCTACGGCGAGATAGAAAACAAAAAAAACATGCATTAGTTGCATCAACATATGACGCACTTCCACAGAAGGCTGATGCAACTAAACATATAGCGTCCATCATGGAAGATCCGCGCGAAGAACTACTGCACGACATCAATCCTAACGGTCGCGAACAGCAAATTTCACATTGTCCGGAAATCGAAATTATGATCGAAGACATAAAATTAAATGCACTCGTGGATACCGGGAGTGAAGTAACGGCTATATCGGAAAACTTTTACTACCAAAACGCAGAAGTGTTAAAAAAATGTCCGACTTTACCCATAAGCGGAAAAATGATAAAAGGAGCAACGGGAAGTAAATCTACTCGGTTAAAGCTTCAAGTACGATTAACAATGAAAATTGCGGGGCTTTGTACTAAATCAATCTTCATAGTAATTCCAAAATTAATAAAACCGTGTATCATCGGTTATGATACAATCAAATCATTAAAAATGTTAATTAATACATTAACGCGAGAGATTTTATTCTCAACCCACGATAACGACGGAATCATAGCGTACACCGACACAATATTACCGCGTACGGAATACGCATCCTTAGCTATCGAAAATGTATCCGCGAATCCCCATAAGTGGGCCCGGAAACAACAAACTGATCTCAACAATCAACCGCAAGATTTCGAGATCAAACAAATCCAGTCTGCGAATTCCCATAAGTGGGGCCAGACAAAATTAAATAATCTCCGTCAAAATAAGGAGAATCCTTACAAACACCCGAGCACATTATCAGAAAATGAAATCGACGGGAAAATTAATAAACGTACCAATCCTTCGGGGGTACAAAAACAAATATTACCAAATCTCAACAATCTATACGAAGATTATGAGAACAATAACGAAAATCCACACGATTTATCAGAAAATGAAATCGACGGCAAAGTAAATGAATGTACCAACCTAACGGAGGCGAAAAGGAAAAATTAAAAAATTTAATAATTAAAAATAAAACCGTATTCGAAAAGAAACCGGGACTATTGACAACCTATGAGCATGAACTCATAATTAGAGACACGACACCGTGGTTCTGTAAACCGTATCCGATAGCCTTGACTGACCGGCAAGACGCATTACAGGAATTCCGGAGAATGCTCGAACTAAATATTATAACACGCTCTCATAGCGTCTATATCAATCCAATAAAAATCGTACGAAAACGCGACGGTTCCGTACGCCCGTGCTTAGATGCACAAAAACTTAATAAAGTCTTACAAGACAATTATGAAGGACCCCCCGGTATTGACGAGGTCTTACAAAGATGCGCGAACCGACCGATCACTAGCATTTCAGACTTTACGTCCAGCTATTGGCAGATAAAACTCGCGGAAAAATCTCGAAAATACACAGCATTCAAAATTGACACGCATGTATATGAATTCAATGTAGTACCGTTTGGGATAAAAACTAGCGAAGCCGCGTTAATCCGGGGACTGGCCGAAGCCACGTGGGACTTTGAAAACTTTCTCATTTTATTTGTGGATGATCTAATGATCCGCTCACAAACTTTTGAGGAGCATATCACGCACCTCGACAAATTATATCAAAGGTTGATAAAACATAACCTACGTTTAAACTTCAAAAAATCAAAATTCTTTTGCGAAGAAATTGAATTTCTCGGACATTTTATCTCGGGAAAAGGCATGAGACCGGATCCGGAAAAAATAAGAACAATTCAAAATTTCAAAGAACCGAAAAATAAAAAGCAATTGCAAAGGTTTATCGGTTTCATTAACTTCTATTCCAAATTTGCAAAAAACTTTGCGAGCCATTTAGTTCCACTCTTGGACATCTTGAAAAATAAAGCCATATTTCAATGGACACCCATTCATCAAGCACCGTTTGAGAAGATCAAAACGTTGTTCGATGAAAACATATTTCTAAAATATGCGGACCCAAAAAAGCCGTATATTTTAACCACAGATGCGTCCGATTACGCATGCGCAGCGGCGCTATCGCAATTAAATGATAACGGAGACGAAGAAATCGTCTGTTTTGTAAGTCGAACACTCAAGGGCAGCGAATGCTCGTATTTCACAACTGAGAAAGAAATGCTTAACCTCGTGTGGTCACTAAACAAACTGAATACATTTTTAAGGGGGGCAGTTGAGATCATAGTCAGAACGGATCATGAAGCATTGACCTTCCTAAAGACGTGTAAATTCAATTGATAACACTTATGCCGATAAAACCAAACTCTCATTAACACTCATACTGAAAAAATAAAAAATTCTAAGAGCTTACTCCAAAATTAAACTTTATTTTTCAAACTTCGACAACTTTTATGTAGCCGAAATTGTATGTACTTTATGCTATACAGTTATTAAATTAAGTAAATTAAAGATCTTGATAACACTTATTTAGACAAAATACTAGCAGCTTCACTGCATACTGTTAAGAGGTTTTGATAATAGTCATCAGATCAACAAATAATATATCTTCTTTCCCCTTGTGAATAAGTGATCGAAACACAAACACTGGAAGAATATATGATGCTTATAGATCAAGTTGGAAGACAAATAATTATGTTAGGACGCATGTCTTCTTTTACCTCGTAAATGAGTTAATCACCAGCACTAAAATCATGATGCTTATACATTAAGCTAAATAATCCGAAACTCTCATGTATTAAAATATGAACGTGTAAAACCATCTTCGCATTATCGTCTCCTTCGATTTTATCTATACCTTCGATTTTACAAAAATTCCCATTTTAATTTTAAGAAAAGAAAGTTATGATATCAATAAATAAATTGGCAAGTTTGTTGTTATAAAAAGTAATCGTTTCGAAATAAATAAATAACCGTTTAAATTGAGGAAGGATTATAAATATGTATGTATTCATATAAACACTCGACCAAAGCATGTGAAAGGTAGATAGCCTGAACGGCAAATAGGGCGTTGCGTGCCCGGCCCCAAACATTCGCATAACGTGGAGCCATTTCGGGATTATTCAAAGTTTCAATTGTTACCGATTGTACATGTGACAAAATCGTATGATGTTCTTATATGATATATTATCACACGATAAATGTGCTCATAACGTGTCGTAATATCATGTGTTTGTCCATATTTATCATGTAATATAACAGAATTGTCACGCATCATGAAAAATCATAATTTTTAAACTAATTAATGTCTATTATTTCCTTTTCCTGTTGTTATTTATGGAAGCAACAAGCGAATGTACAATCTACTCTAGTTATTAATTCGGAAAATAAGTTACTATCTCCTTATTTCATTAAATCTATAGCATATGTCCAGGACGATCATTGACAATGAAATATGAGATTTAAATATTCTGTTCATATAAAAAATCGATCCCAGATTTTTTTTAATAAAACAGGAACAAATTCTAGCATGTAGAACGCAATTTTTTTATGGAAAAACTTGCCGTCCCGTCCTATCATAGATAATCGATGAATTACCAAATGTCAGTGTAATCAACTAGATCACAAAATATTGAATATAACTAACTTATTTTCCTATTATCCTATAATCGCTACTACACAAAATATTTATGTTAAACTGTGAAAACAATGGCCTCAAATGATAGCAGGAATTCTATTTTTTTGTTAAGTATACATTTAAATTTAAAAATAATCTATAAGCAGCATAAATATTAATTTATTATTTTTTAGCTTGATTTATATCTCAACTTCACTAATAGAAATGGACTTTATACCATTTTTTAATACACTATAATAGTTTAAATTATTTTTTATCAACTTCCTGTTATAATTTGGAAATAGCAACTTAATTTTGTGAAATATACATACAAATAATGAAAATTTGACGTTGGAATTATCAGAAAATTATGTTTCGATTCTTCAAATATTGATGAAAAATTGTAGGAAACACATTCTAAATTAAGTATCAGTTATTTGAGAGAGATATAATTTGATGACGATATCCATCATTGTCTATGATAGGACGGGACGGCAAGTTTTTCCATAAAAAAATTGCGTTCTACAGGCTAGAATTTGTTCCTGTTTTATTAAAAAAAATCTGGGATCGATTTTTTATATGAACAGAATATTTAAATCTCATATTTCATTGTCAATGATCGTCCTGGACATATGTTATAGATTTAATGAAATAAGGAGATAGTAACTTATTTTCCGAATTAATAACTACAGTAGATTGTACATTCGCTTGTTGCTTCCATAAATAACAACAGGAAAAGGAAATAATAGACATTAATTAGTTTAAAAATTATGATTTTTCATGATGCGTGACAATTCTGTTACATTACATGATAAATATGGACAAACACATGATATTACGACACGTTATGAGCACATTTATCGTGTGATAATATATCATATAAGAACATCATACGATTTTGTCACATGTACAATCGGTAACAATTGAAACTTTGAATAATCCCGAAATGGCTCCACGTTATGCGAATGTTTGGGGCCGGGCACGCAACGCCCTATTTGCCGTTAAGGCTATCTACCTTTCACATGCTTTGGTCGAGTGTTTATATGAATACATACATATTTATAATCCTTCCTCAATTTAAACGGTTATTTATTTATTTCGAAACGATTACTTTTTATAACAACAAACTTGCCAATTTATTTATTGATATCATAACTTTCTTTTCTTAAAATTAAAATGGGAATTTTTGTAAAATCGAAGGTATAGATAAAATCGAAGGAGACGATAATGCGAAGATGGTTTTACACGTTCATATTTTAATACATGAGAGTTTCGGATTATTTAGCTTAATGTATAAGCATCATGATTTTAGTGCTGGTGATTAAGGATGTTCTCTTGTTCAGTGGAGCCCAACTAGCGGCGCTAAAAGTCTCCTCCTTCCTACGCTTAGTTTCTCTCTTTCCGAGAGGGCTAAGTTGAGCACCCGAAATGCGCAGAGACAAAATTTAGGCTTCTGCACAGTTTTCCGTACTTCTCCTCTCTGGGCCTACGAGTAGTGGGGGTGCGTCTCTCTCTCGCTCTCCCTCTGTATAGTATACTCCCCCGTCAGGAAAACTTCCTCCACTCCTTAGTAGTACTGCTGCTTTCCCCTCACTCTCTGCTACGTGCGCATCAAAATTGACTATTGCTGCGAACTTTAGGTCTCATTATCTTGAAAAATAATATGGATTGCCCTGATAAAAAATAGTTCACCTTAATCGTTACAGTCTACTGTATTTACATACTTAATTTCCATAAGAGTGGTTGGATTTCTAAATCAGAGCTCAAAATATTGTACCTCAAGTGCAGTCGCAGCCTATGTAGCCTGAGTTAAAAAGTCATATTTTACGGTCTTAATACTCAAAAATTAGCACGATAAATGGGGCTGAAATTTCAACCATGTATCAAGTATACTAAAATCTAACTCTAAGCCAAATTTTATTAATATTCAAGGAATTGTCATTTGCAAGAGAACATCCTTAACTCATTTACGAGGTAAAAGAAGACATGCGTCCTAACATAATTATTTGTCTTCCAACTTGATCTATAAGCATCATATATTCTTCCAGTGTTTGTGTTTCGATCACTTATTCACAAGGGGAAAGAAGATATATTATTTGTTGATCTGATGACTATTATCAACACCTCTTAACAGTATGCAGTGAAGCTGCTAGTATTTTGTCTAAATAAGTGTTATCAAGATCTTTAATTTACTTAATTTAATAACTGTATAGCATAAAGTACATACAATTTCGGCTACATAAGAGTTGTCGAAGTTTGAAAAATAAAGTTTAATTTTAGAGTAAGCTCTTAGAATTTTTTATTTTTTCAGTATGAGTGTTAATGAGAGTTTGGTTTTATCGGCATAAGTGTTATCAAGAGTTCAAATTTTTGTTACATTAAGATTATCAAGAGTTGTAAAATTAATTTTTAATTTATATAGGAAGAAACGACCTTATACTTGCCAGCCTTTTACCTTGAAAAGGTTTGTTTGGGGGGGGGGGGCAGATTTCACTACTTTTAAAAGGTATATAATATGTAAATTACAGAGAATAGTTAACATCAACTAAATAAGTAATAAATTTAAAATATTAATGTACATTTGCTCATGGATTATTGCAATAATAATAATAATTATTTTTTAGACACTATCTGTAGAGTAAATAGTTTTTTTAGATCATTATTATTTACCAAGAAATCTATCTTTTCCACACCACCCTCCAGGTAAATAGAATAGCGCGTTTTTTTTCCTTTATTGACACTAAATTTTATGCTAAGTTCCATAATTATTTGTCTCGCAGATGTACATCAAAGAAATCTGTACGTATAAAATTATTGCTAATTATTTAACTGATAACTGCTTGTTTGAAAGCATTTGTACGTTACGTATACTATCGACATGCAGAATATGAGTGATATAGCATTTAAATATTTATACAAGTTCACATCGTAACCTTCACACTTGTTTTATCTATATTATAGTATTATGAATAATATTTAGAAAAAAAGAAGTAGATGTAAGTTAGTTTCCAATATCCCTATGATTCCTTATGATATATGTATTATCATTTTTAATGCAAACGACCTAATTCGGTAAATCTTTAGAAAATTGGAATCGAATTTAAACTTTATGAAAACTTGTAAAAAATAGTGTTAATAAAGTTGTGGTATCCCCTGTAGGCCTAATCCACAAAATTGACACAAAACTTTATTATATTTAACATAATAATTTACTTGATACAGATAGTATGAAAAAATAAAGATCATTTAATGAAAAATAAATTTTTGGTTGATACGATAAACTTAAAATTTCTCATAATTTCCCTCTAATTAGTGCGTTTAATGAAAACATAGTTATTTTCAATTTTCAGAATGCCCGAAGTACAGGCAGTTTCCAGAATATGGGTTGAGGTCCCTTTTCTCAATGGAAATACATGTTCTGATTTCTAAAAGGTAAAAAGACCATACAAGTGGTTTAGCCCACAGCTTAGAGAGATTGTATAAAAATTTTAAAGACAGTATAGATGAGCAGTATTAAGATAATCGGAGATGAGAAATTTCAAAATTAAAAAATTCAAATTTTGCTAAGCCGTATCAACTTGAAAATTCTCATACTATCCCTCTAAGTGACAGGCTTTACAACTCATAAGTTTAAGTTTTCATTACCTTTTACAAAGCAAAACATGCATTTCCCTTGGGAAAAGATTCGTTACATCCAAGATTTGGAAACTGAGAGTACATGTTGCTCTCTCAAAATTGAGAATAACTAATTTTTCATTAAGCAAGTCAATCAGAGAGATAGCATATGAAATTTCAAGTTAATTGTCTAAACCAATTTTGAGCTGTTCAATTTTGAATGCCTTATATGATAATTATTTCGAAATTGGTCGATACGATAAACTTGAAATTTCTCATGATATCCCTTTGATTGGTATGTTTAATGAAAACTTAGTTATTTTCAATTTTCAGAGTGCCCAAAATACAGTCTGTTTCCAGAATCTGGGTTGAGCATCTCTTTTTCCAAGGGAAACGCATGTTCTGCTTTCTAAAAAGCAAATAGACTCATAGATTAGAAATTTCAAAATTAAAAAATTCAATTTTTACAGGGCCCTATCAACTTGGAAATTCTTATCCTATTCCTCTGAGTGACTGGCTTGACAACTCATAAGTTCTCGTTACCTTATACAAAACAAAACATGCTTTTCCCTTGGGAAAAGTCTCGTTACGTCTGGAAACTTAGTGTACTTGCTCTCTCAAAATTGGGAAAAACTTTTAAACCACTTGTCTTCTGAACTTATATAATAATTATAAATCTGGAATAAACATTTTTCACATCACTAGCTTCTCACAGGAATTCCTTCCCTTTATAACTTGACAGTTGCGTAACCTCCCAATAAAAATTGAGTATAATCTTTTTTGATACATAAACAATGAAAATACAACACTTTCACTAGCTTGTCACGTCACAAGATTGTATAAAACATTACTGTTGCATCAAGCAAGAATATTCTCTATTATGTAAACTGAATAATCTCTAAAATCCAACAAAATAAAACACTTTCACTCTACCTTCCAGGAGACGATAGGAAAAGTTATGAACTATTCATATACACTTAAACAACTTAGAAACTTTCATGCATGAGCGATGCATAATCTTGACACTTCACTAGCTTCTCACAATACAAGACAATTTTTTCCTTATACTGAATATTCTCTATGTTGAAACTTTCTTCGATTCTTGAATCAAGAAAATAAAACACACTAGCTATTTGTAAGGATCGCTTTCGACGTATAGCCTGAGAGTCTATCTCCCAGGAGACGATAGGAAAATTTAATAATTGTTCATAAGCACTTCCACAATTGTAGAAACTTTCTTGCGTGGAAGATTGAATATAATCCTAACACTTAACCAACTTGTCACATCACAAGAAAATTATATAAACAGGAAATTCTGTATAAATTTTCTTTGATTCTTGAACGATGAAAATACAACACTTTCACTAGCTTCTCATCAGGATCCCTTTCGACATACAGCCCGAGAGTCTACCTCCCAGGACACGATAGGAAAAGTTATGAATTATTCATATACACTTAAACAACTTAGAAACTTTCATGCATGAGCGATACATATTCTCGACACTTCACTAGCTTCTCACAATACAAGACAATTTATTCCTTATACTGAATATTCTCTATGTTGAAACTTTCTTCGATTCTTGAACCAAGAAAATAAAACACACTAGCTATTTGTAAGGATCCCTTTCGACGTATAGCCTAAGAGTCTATCTCCCAGGAGACGATAGGAAAATTTAATAATTGTTCATAAGCACTTCCACAATTGTAGAAACTTTCTTGCGTGGAAGATTGAATATAATCCTAACACTTAACCAACTTGTCACATCACAAGAAAATTATATAAACAGGAAATTCTGTATAAATTTTCTTTGATTCTTGAACGATGAAAATACAACACTTTCACTAGCTTCTCATCAGGATCCCTTTCGACGAATAGCCTGAGAGTCTACCTCCCAAGAGACGATAGGAAAAATTACATATCCACTTCAAGAATGTAGAAACTTGCTTGAAAGGTGAACCCTGGAGACGATAGAAAAAGTTACATATCCACTTCAATAATGTAGAAACTTTGCATGAAAAATGAACCCAGGAGACGATAGAAAAAGTTACATATTCACTTCAACAACGTAGAAACTTTCTTGAAGGATGAATTCTTAACACTTTACTAGCTGTCACATCACAGAATAGTTATTTCTTTATATAATCTAATAGTAAAAAAACCTGAAAAATAAAAGGATATATTTTAACAAAGAATCAGTTCATGAATCTTTAATGTATTGTATACTTATCATAAGAATCCCTTTCACTATACAGCCTGAGAGTCTACCTCTCAGGAGACGTTAGGTAAATTTCATAATTATTCATAAGCACTTCGACAATTATAGAAACTTTCTTGCATGGAAGACTGAAATTCTCAACACTTTACTAGCTTGTCTCATCACATAAAAGTTATTTTCTTATATAATCTGATACATTCTATCTTCCAATTCTTTAAATATTACATTTCTATCCGATATGGTACATTTGATCTGGATAGAAAAAGAACGTATAACTCACACAAGAAGTTGATGATCCTTTACAAGGAGACGGAGGAATCTTACAATGATATCTTAAATATTACAGATCATAACATCATAACAAATAATACTAAATGCTGAGTTTCTTGAAACTGTTTTATCACAGGCATATCATATAACCTCCCAATTAAAAATAGAAAATATCTGAAAAATAAAAAAAAACATTTAAACAAAGAATCAGTTCACAAAAACTTTACTCATATATTATATACTGATCAATATTAAAACTGAATACTTATCTAATTCTATATTGTGAAGAAAATCATGTTTATGATTATGTACACACAAAATCGACTGAATTATTTGACACTATGTAAAAAAATATATTTAGGTTAAATTTATACCATATGACACTGCTTTATGATGTGTAAAAATGAACTAAATTATATCACTAAATTATCCACATTGATTCCTTTATATAAGACTTTTTCATAAAAACATCGACTGCACAATAACTAATATACAACATGTATAAGTATTATTTATATTTGCAACTTTTTTAAAATCTGTATTTATGTTATTATTTAACACTATTTAGCAATATATATATACAGAAACAGCAAAAGAAAATTTACGTTGATAAAAAATAACACTGCGTATGAAAACATCGTCTGTCGTCTGCGGAAAAACAACGTATACTAAAGTATATCTATATAGCCCAGAATGACGTAGATACTACGTCACCGGATATCCGTCGAATAATTGTTCTCCCGTGAGGAGAATTGAGGAGTCCGAACTTTCACTTTACAATATCATTCGATAGAAGCAATTTCACAAAATATGGCCCTGATGTGATTTTATTACTTTCATCGCAAGCTTTCATTCAAGTGCTCGTACGTAAGAAACGAAGCTGTTAATACGAAGAAAACCGTTTGGTCAAGGTTCCAACAAGGCAAGTTCAAAGTATAATAGGGTCTGGCTAGCGCCCGACGGCGGCGTACGTACTAAAGTACCTTATACTTGCCATCGTGGCGCTACCGCGCCCCTTGATAACCAGCGCTTACAGCGATGGAACTTAGCAATACAAGACTATAATCTCAACCCCACATATATACCCGGCAAAATGAATGCAGTAGCAGATTATCTAAGTCGTATGGATGATAGCGAAAATTTAAAAGCCGAAAACCAATCAGAAATAGTAATAGCATTAATCACTCAATCGCCGTCTCAAGAATTGATAAAATTATGTAAAAAGTTGAATCAATATCAACAAAATGACGAAAAAACACAATCAATAATCGAAAAAATAAAAAATAAAGATATCGAAACTACAAAAAAATATGAAATAATAAACGAAACATTATACAAAAAAACAAATCAATGCTCAAAAATTGTAATTCCGCCAGGGATCCTGAGGAAATTCATCGTAGAAGCACACATCAGTTACGGCCATATTGGGGGGCGGAAAACAAACAAATTATTATGCGAACATTTTGTCTCGAAATGCCTACGCAAAACGATCGCACAGGGTGTAAAGACTTGTGACATTTGTCAAAAACAAAATATCCAACACAGAAATACAAAGAACAAGCCCAACCGATCCTTACGCGAAAGCCTAACGAATTATTATCAATAGACTTCTACGGACCGTTGCCGACCTCAGTGGGTGGAGTAAAGTACATACTCACAACAATAGACGTATTTAGTAAACTAGTAGTATTTTATCCACTCCGTAGAGCGACCGCAACGGCTACAATTAAAAAACTTATAGAAAATTACATAGTAACCTATGGAAAACCTAAAACAATTATATGCGATCACGGCACACAATTTACAAGTGAAAAATTCATAACAGCATTACAAAATGAAAATATTAGAATCACATATTCATCCATACGACACCCACAATCAAATATTGTAGAGCGCGTACACAGAGAATTAAGTAGATTCTTCAGAACATTCGTTAAAAATAAGCACAAAGGTTGGTCGCGATACATAACAATAATCCAAAATATAATGAACGAGACACACCACGACACAACAAACGAAACACCCATAGAGTTACATTTCAATAAAAAACCCGTGCGCATTTGGGAAAAATACCTGCAAATACCAAAAGAAAATAACCAAGTATCACACGAAACACGAATATCTTTAGCATGCGAACGCGCACACAAAATCGCGAAAAAGCGCGCAGAAAAAAAAAATCACAACAAAATACATTGTAAATTGCAAATTAACGACGAAGTATTAATTAGAGCACTAAACATTTCCGATACAGAAAACGGAAAATTGGCAAAATTCTTTGATGTTTACGAAGGTCCATTCATAGTAAGTAAAATCGTCGGTATAGACACATACGAACTAACCGATGAGCAAAACAAAATACGTGGAAAATTTCACCTAAACAATATTAAGCCTTACCACGAACCACAAGGAATTTAGCCATATATAGATGGATATATATGCACATGTAAAAGAAAAACAAATGCTCCATAAACACACGCACGATACATGCAAAAACATACCGCAGTCACAGCAAATACGACATAATATAACACACTACCAAGAACACAAACAATAACACAAAGGGTAACGCATAGGTGAAATTCCAAATAGCCGAAAGGAAAATCGGCATAAGCTACACTCAGTAACAGCTCAACCAGCACCATGAACGGAGCTAACAAGGCGACACAGACGAGCCGATACGCAGCACAGCAGGCCCTACGAGGAGAGCCGACGTTGACAGGACGAGCCAGCCGATTCATCGGCAACTCCAGCGGCCGCTTCAGCATTGGGCGACGCAGCCAAACAAAGAGGGCCTGGCAGTGCAACACGGGGCCGCCCACAACAACACCGGCAACAAAGCGGATAAGGGACTGGGAGCCTCAAACCCCTTGGCGACAACCAGCCCTCATCTCGCTCACGGGCGACCCCAAGCCAGCAGCGCACAGAGACCACCACCCTCAAGACCCAAGGCGGAAGAAGCGGGCCACAGGTCGATCACGCTGGCAGGCAAAAATCAGCGAGCTGTTTGATGTCGCCGCTCGCATCACACCACCCACCTCAACGGAGGAATACGACCCACAGAACCCGGGAATACCACCCACAACAACACCAGCAGATACGCCGTCTCCCTCACCAGAAAGCTCGCCGGAGAAAGGGGCCTGGTGGCTCCCATAAACACACACACACATACACACACACACACACACACATACAAAAAAAGTGACAATCATTAATTTGAAAAAAAAAAGTTTAGTTGTAGTGTGTATGGAGTTTTTTGTTTTTTTTAAAAAATAAATAGTGTTTATACTTCACTCACCACGCATCTCATCTTTTCCTACGAAATTAAAAATTCCTCTCGCTGGCGCTTTCGAATTTTTTATTGGGGGGCGATGAAACGGATGGACGAGACGCGAGGCAACCAAGTACCTGCGGATAGGCAACCCGGCGACCAAACTACAAGTAAAGAGAGTACCGAGAGCGTACCGAGAGAGGGACACGCGTAAACGGCACACGAAAGATACAAACAGAGCGAAAATCAATAAGAGGCGAGCCCGCAACGAGAGTAAGTACTGTCTCCAACGGGCCGTATCTCCGTATGGTGACTCTAGGGTTCTCTGTCCCCAACGGGCCGTATCCCCGTATGGTGACTCTAGGGTTCTCTATCGAACGCAGTCCACGCCTCTCGGGCCGTATACCCGGGAAGCCTGGAATAGCGAACCTCTAGAGTTTAACTCGAACGACGTAGGCTGATCATCGGGCCGTATCCCTGATATCATGCAACTCCCCCTCTCTCGGCTCTACACTCTGTAGTCCGCTGTTTCTGTAATTAATAAATTCGATTTAATTCCTATGGCATTTGTCTTTGTCAAATCTCCCTACCTCGAGGGGCAGTACGCTGGCTAGGGCCGTATCCTCTAGTCGCGTGGCCACCCCTCGCTCATTGGAAGGTGGGACAGTTCGAGCCCCCACCACTCCTTTGAGGCTGCGTGGCTGTGTATATCCCGACACAGCGTCGCGGGCACTCTGTGTGCCCAAGCGCCCACACTAGCAGCTCTGCCCCCCACTATCGCCCACTCCCAGGCCTAGCGGGTGTCAGGACCCCTGGGCAACGCCACCCTTGCTTATAACGGTGCGTCGTTGACCAACCAGGGTTTACTTAACCTCACCAACTCCCTCTCACGACCCCTCCCGAGTCTCGAATCTCACGGCTTAAAACACTATAAGAGATTGAGCCGTTTCAGTATTCTTACAAGAAGAAATATTTAAGTTATGAAAAACAATCGATGATTTACACGTGTGCAATTGTACATACTTAGAAATATTTGAATCATTATTTGAAAAAGCAGTAATTTAAAAATAAAAAAATTGCAAAATTTAGGCTGCAGGCAGTATATTAATTTGAATTCTCAATTCAAACGAGTCAGTTACATTATTGGATATATCTTATCTGGCGTCTATATCGATGTCTAATATTATATATGGCGCAGACATTGTTGGAATTAAATTTTTTTAAGTTTCTATTGGCAAGAGTTGACTTTATGTAATTTGTTAGTGTTAAGTACTCGCGCACGTGAGCTTATACCACGTGAGAAATATCGGGGGAGCGCGCGACACGATAAACGCTTAAAGCCTTTAACCGCGATTCGAGTTTTCGCGCGATCGGGATACAGCGAGACTTTCACTTCAAAAAGGTCCACGAATTAATTTAAGTCATGCAAGCTAATTATGTTTTGTAAATTTACTCAAATTCTTACCTTTGGGTTCGATGAGCTGGGCTGCTTGGCTGAATAATAAGCAGGACTGTGCCAAATTGAAGCTTCAGTGCAAAAGATTGTTGGGATGCAAATTGTTATCTGTGTGTAAATGCTCTCGTACTAATGTGATCAAGAAAAGCGTTGCGCAGCACACGGGAAAATAATGATGGAGTAAATGGCTGAATATTCTATACTTTATTTTCAATACTAAATGAATAAGCCACGCAGGCGTCTATGACAATGCTTAAGAAAACTAGAAGGATTCTAAACAGAAAAACTACGTGCACTCGGCTCGGCGGCTCAAGATGCTCTGCCGGAGGGCGTGCAATTATGCAGGGGAGAGAGCGCGTCACTTTCTCTCCCACTAATTGTTCTTACCTCTCCCCCATCCCTCTCTTCGCTTCATTAGCTACTTCGCTCTCACTTGCACTCTCGAACTTACGGTGAAGTCCGCCAGCGCATGGGAGGGCGAAGCGCTTGGTCAGCGTTTCGAGGGCTGGAGGAGAGGTACCGCTATCGCTCGTCTTTGTGCGACTTGGCGACGGCTGGGCGCATACTTTTGCACCTCTCTAATAACTTATGCGTTATGCGACGTTGCCAATTTGTACTTTGGCATCGGCACATAACATCCTCCCCCCCTTGGAAGGTTTGCCGTCCCGGCAAACGATGGTATCGAATGCGGGTTGGGTAGGGGTGGGTTTATTGACGAAATTCCAGAGTATGGGAGTGTGATTCAGCCTTTTGATTGTTTTTTATGCCCTTTGGGTTAGTGAAAGTGAAATCTTATCTTAATTTTATTGTTAGTACTTAAAACTAGGGGACGCTTGGGTCAATGAAATAAATGATTATGTTGATTACGGCTATGTTTATGGTAATGTATTTTTGAATGTGTAGTGTTTTTTACAAGGTGTAAAAAAAAAATTTTTAGTGTTGCATTTCTTGTTTATATTGCATTTTACACTCTTCTAAGTGCAGCCTCCAATGCGTTACCGCGATGGATTTTCCACACAGTGTATGAATCCGCCTGTCTGCTCTGGCTTGATGGACGGCTAGAAATTTTCTGTCGCATTTTTGTAATGCATTCTCCGTGTCCTCTTCTCTGCAAAAGTTGATAAACCCCATGTGCGTGTGTGTTTTTGCATCGCACTTTTCAAGCGGTATGAGGGTGTAGCGAGTAGAAGTTATTTCCCCCAATTGTGCAAAATGTTGTGTTGCTTCCTTGCACAACATACCTCTTGGCACTTTTATGCATATTGCTAATTTGTTAATAGGGCGGTTCTCTTGATTAGTATTGGTCCTTCCATACTGTGGTTGGTACCTTTCCGGGCATAGTTCCAGTGCGGCTTTTGCAGAGTTTTCGTGTGCAAAGTGGATGAAGGCAATGTATTGGTGCATTTCTTCGTCTATTATGTTTTTTAATGGCACTATGTCAAATTTGATGATTTTGCCATAAGTTGCAAAATAATTATGCACGTCGTCATGTTGCTCGTCTGTGTATTTTATTTTGATTTTTCTGAAATCTGTGTCCCCGTCGATGCCTTCTTCTGTGAGGTCATCCTCATTTATGGTTCTTGTGCATAGAGCTAATTGTTCAATAGCTGTGATGTCTTGCTCTGTTAATTCATGCTCGTATGTGGCTTTGCATACCTTTATTGGGGAATATTTGCATGCGAAATGCTGGATGTATGCATTTGGATCAATTTCTTGCAGTAGTTCTGCAGCTTTTTGCAAATTTCCAGTATGCAAAATTTTAATAGTGTTTGCATCCGGGTTGTCAAACTGTTTGATGTGCAAATCGTGATATTCTACTTGCAGGTTTACTGGAGGTCTTGCTGCAGCAGCCCCTTCATCACTGATAGTGTCCTCTGTATTTTCTGCTTCTTGTGCAGTTGCTTCTGCATTTTCTGGTGCTTGTGCAGCTGCTTCTGCATTTTCTGGTGCTCTTCCCGAGATAATTATTGGGTTCCACTGTGCTATGGATTCCGCGTTATCCAAAACGATCAGCTTCACCGATACATCCTTTGCGTAAGTAACGTCGATTTTTGCAACGTTTTTGTTTTGCAGAACATGCAAGGTGACGTCGTGCACTTCTTCTACATCACCAAATGTTTTGATGTACGCGAGTAGTGGGGTTACCGCCGTTTGTGGTTCGTAGGTAACCCTAATTTTCCTTGCATTTCTTGACTGTGTTTGAACGTGCAGGACTTTTACTCCTCCGCGATCCATCTGTAACAGAATAAAAAGAAATATGTTTGTGTTAAAATGGGGTCATGTGTGCTTTCTTAATTATAAACGAAATTTTTCGCTTCATGCATAGCGGGTTAGTTAAGCTATTGGTTTGCATGGTTAGTTTTTTTAAACAGTGTTGTGTAAATGTGTATGTATGTGTTTATGATATGTGTGTGTATGTGATACGTTGGTGACGTATTGTGATTATTCATTATCGGCATTTTCTTTCAACAAGTCGGCTGCATGTTGTACGATCCATTCCTCTTTTGGTTCTACTGATATATCGTTGTTGTCTAATTTTTCCTTGGCTTCTTTTTCCTCTAACTCTTTATCCCAATTTTCTTGTTCGGTCTCGACTGGTGTTATGTCTAGTTTTTTCCAATTATTTTTCATTTCTTTATTTCCCCAACTATCGTTGTCTGATTCTTTTTCTTGATCGTTGTCGGATGTTTCATTGTCTCCTGGTGTGCAATTTTCATTTCGGTTTTGCCATTGATGTTTAGCATACTTGAATTTTTTGCATACTTTTTTTATTATTTTGTCTACGTTTTCTTTGTCGTGGAAAATGGTCTCTATTATGTATTTGTCTGGGACTTTCATGTCTCCTTCCCAGGACAGATGGTGGTAAACCATGCATGTCGTCATTTGTAGGTAATCGAGTAGTTCGTCTCTTGTTTCTTCGTCATTTACGGAGAAGTAGATTTTCTTTGCTGCATGGATGGTAGCCATAATATTGTCGTTGTCTGGTTCTTCATCTGAACTGTTTGAATTGTCGCTTTCCGCCTCTTTAGGTTTTTGCTTGGTGAGCTTATTTTTCCTTCCCACGGTGTATAGTGGTTGTCTATACTGCCATGGTACGTAGCGCATGGGCGTGGTATGAAATCTCATGAATGATGGTATGTCATTCTTGATATGAATATTGATGTCCTCAATTTTATAAGAGCCATGAGCTATTGATATCCCAAGTGGTTCTCTTGGGTAATCTTTTTCTTGGTAACGAATTGGAATGTCAATGTTTAGACTAATGGTGTCCATTTTAGCTATTCTGCAACACAAATGTGTGTGTGTGCTTAGTTTATTATTAGTGAGTGTACCTTTGTTTGTTAGTTACAACAGTGGTGTGTTTGGGGTGCGTACAGTTATAAATAATGTGTGTTTATTTACTGTATGAAATGGGGTGTGTTTAAATATTCAATAAGTCCATGTTTAAGTAATTTGTCTCGTCTAGTAATGCATTTTCTTGTTCGGTCGACATGTCTTCAGTTGTGTCTTCTGCTTTGTCTTCGCCGTTGTTTACATTTGGTGTCTGGTCCTCATTTGGAGATGTTATGCCTTCCTGTTGTCTTGCAATTGGTATTCTTGATTTTTGTAATTTTTCTGTCCATAGAGTTTGTTTGATGCAGGTTTTCTCGTGTAGGTGGTAAATATCTATATCGATGTGTTGGTTGCATTTTTCGTGTTTCTTTGTATATTTTTCTTTGTTTGATTTTGATGGTTTTCTTGGTACTGAATATGCGGCGTTGTAGATGGCGTCGCAATCTGTTTTTGCTTTTTCTGCATCTTGTTCGTCGAAGTACTGTACATATCCATATGCAAGTTTTCCTTTTTTGTCTTTTATGGTTTGATAATAAACTAATGGTCCATATTTTGCGAAAGCTCTGAAGAATAGTTCGTCCTTAACTGTGTCGGAGTATTCCCAGGGTAACGTACAGAATAGTCTATGATTGTCCGTTGGAGCGGGTTGTTTGTTTACAACATGTACTTCTGATTTTACTGGGCATGATTTTTTGATTTGTGTGTTCATTGTTTCCTCATCCATTGGTGTGTTTCGCCTTTTTGCTGCATGCGGGCTTGTAGCTTTTTTGAATCTATTTTGTTTTATTAAGGTTGCTCTTCTTTCATATGCTTTGGTTGCATCTCTTTCGGTGTTGAAGATCATGGTGATTTTCTTCGTTCCTGCTTCGAACTTGTGCTGTTCGTAGTGAATCGTGACTGGCGTTGCAATGTATTCGAATTCTCTTAGTATGGTATACATTGGTATGTCATTGTCGCAGAAAATGGTAATCGATTTCCGTTGCTTAGCTGCCATGTTGTTATTTTTCTAAAAACGAAAATCGTTGTTTTAGTTGACTTCCGCTTGCTGTAGTGGTAGATCTAAAGTCATCTGTGGTGTATGTACGTCTCGTCGTGTGTTATATTTGGCTTTCGCGCCTTCTCCTATTGTTATATTTTGTAGTTCTGTAATGTCGATATTTTTTGTGTTCGGTTTGTGTATTTTGTGTGTTTGCTTTTTGGTGCGCAGAGTCAATTTTTTAAATATTTTTGTCTTTACTATTATATAAATTATTATAATGAAAATTATTATTTGTGTAGTTATTCCTCCATAAACTAGGGTATTAGTTTTGAAGTCTTTGCGTTTGTGGTCGCTTATTTGATTTAATTCTTTTAAGATTTCAGTTAGGGGTCTTTCTTTTTTGTGATCTATTGACAGGTCATTATTATTGATTTTAAATATGTGGGTGTTTAATGTTTCGATGTTGTGTGATAAAAGTGGGTAATTTTCTGTTAATTTCAGGCTTATATTTGGTGAATATATGTACGTGAAATTTGTTTGTTTTGTGCTTTCACCTGCTAGAACTGTTGTTGCAGTTTTAGCTATGCATTGAGGTGATATTCTTAATATTCCTGCTTCTTTAATTGTTATTTTGTATTCAGGGTATTCTTTACAAATGAGGGTCATTGGTGTCTCAAAAGTTGTGGAGTATAGCCAAGATTTGTCTTGCTCCAAGTAGTTCCATTGTATTTGGGTCAAAGGGTTGATTCTAATGTCGCAATATTTGATGGTGTCAATTTTGGGTCTAATAATAATGTGATTTCACAATCTGTTGATTCGGGAGTATTGTGTTGCGGACCAAGGATTGGGCAGATTTGTGCATAATGGGTGGTTAAACATTTGTTTAATTTGTTTTCATTGAATTTTATGTATTTCGTTTGATCTATTGTTGTAGCGATATGAGTATGCGATGGCTTTATGTGAGCCATTCCCAAACTAATGTTATGATGCCATTGTGGTATCGCAATGGGGTGCATTTGTATAACTGATATTCTGTGTGGTCTACTAATGGTAAGTGTAGGATTATTATTGTTTTTCCATTTTGATTGTAGGCATCAATTTTGGAAATTTTAATTATTCTTCTGTTCTCATGTGTTCAGAAGGTATTGGTAAATTCGTGTCCTTACTCCACTCTCTTGATATCTGCGTTTATTTCTTGCAGGATATTGTTCGAGAGTATTTCTGGGTG
>JACCIB010001089.1:0-57974 GCA_018906965.1 Philotrypesis tridentata
GATGACCGCAGATGAACGTGAAAAGTCTTGATATCTTTGATAATTGTACTTGACTTGAGAAACTTTCCAATAGTTCATAAGATCAAGAGGTGGTTGTAAGTCTCCAAAGCTGTCAAAGTATACAACTTCTTTACCAATTTTTCGATAAGCTACCCAATGTGTGTCACATCCACTCACATCATCTAGATTTATGATTGCAGACTCATTTACACGGCAGCTGTTGGAAGGTAAATCATTTCGCATGAAAACTCCACGAAAATTTGCTATTTTTCATCAATTTTGCATACTTGAGTATATCGTAGTCTGTAAGTGCACGTTTTGGCAGTCTTACTTCAATGAAGTTTTTTTTTTCTTCTTCTTCCTCCCTCCTTCAGAGAGATACCAAAACCACCTTTTTGGTAAGGTTTCAAAAACAATCCTTTACCCAGCATCATTTTTTCAACTTTTCCATTATGCTTTTTTTGCTCTTCTAATTGTTTTTTAGCAGCATTTGCTCTATTTATTGCTTGAGCAATACCAGCAGCTTCTCCCGCAAGTGAGCCTACTGCACTAAGACTTGCAAAGAGGGGAATAAGCGCTGGAAGAAAGCCACCTACTCTATGGGGAACAGCCAAAATGCGTGGAACACTAACTTTACTTTTACCACCGACTTTTTTCACTTGTTCTCGTGCACTCTTTAATGCTGATTTAATCATAGAGCGAGCATTATTGCTAGGAGTGACAGATTTTGATAGTGATTGAACTAGATTTTTTAAAGTAATCTTTTTTCTTATCTTTAAAATCCTTTGTTTACATCTGCCTCCTCCTCCTCCTCCAACACCCATACCAAACTTTGATTTTAACTTCATAGCACTTGTTACAGCAAAGGCTGCCGCTTTTTCTTTCAAACTAGCGTCTTTAGATTTTAATCTATTCCAAGCCTTTTCTGCTAAAATTTTATCAGCAACGTTTCTCTCCTGTATGTTATCTCGATTCTTCGAATAAGCAATATCGTGTTCTTTACAAGCTGCGTCAAGAGGATTAATCCCAGAATCACCACGAGCTAAACGTTTTGCCAACTTGGTACCTGGACCGCAGTACTCATAACCTGGGAGATGAAGTTCAACGGGTAGTTTGTTTATCAATGTATTCACTAATCCTGAACCTTGTTTTCTTCGCATGATGCTGTCTGTAAACAAGCTCATGCGAGACTGACTGTAAAAAGGTATAAATATCACATATTTATACTGTTTCGAGTTAGTCTGTTTTGTGAGATGGATCTGAAAAAGCAGTCTGCAAAGCTGCCAGTAATCAATTTTGATCTTTTAACACAGCAGCATCAGAAAAATAATCGTCATGGAAAATTATTACCAAATAGTATAAGAGCAGTATTTTGCGGACCATCAAATTGTGGAGAAACGAACGCTCTTTTATCTCTAATCATTCATCCTAACGGTCTGAAATTTGAAAATATTTACGTTTACTCAAAATCTCTAAATCAGCCAAGATAGAAATTTTTGGAAAAACTTTTGGAGCCTCTCGGTGGTATCGAATACTTTCCGGTTGGCGAGCATGATCTTGTTGTGTCACCCGATGAAGCTCGACCAAATTCAATTTTCATATTTGATGACATTGCCTGTGATAAACAAGATAACGTTAAAGCTTTTTACTGCATGGGTCGACATAAAAATGTAGATTGTTTTTACTTGTGTCAATCGTATGCACAAGTACCGAAACATTTAGTGCGTGACAATGTTAACTTGTTGGTGATTTTTCGTCAAGACGATATGAACTTGAAACATGTTTATAATGATCATGTTAATACTGATATGTCGTATCAACGTTTCAAGGATATTTGCTCAATGTGTTGGAATGATGGTAATCACAGCTTTCTCATTATTGACAAAGATCGTAATATAGACGATGGTCGCTACAGAAAAGGCTTTGATCAATTTGTAATAAATATACAGAATATGGAAAAAATGTAGCATTTTATTGTGAAACTTGAAACCATCAAGATGATTGATTTTAACCAACAAACTGCTGTCTTACGGGAAGTTGAGAAAGCTCGCAATGCTGTGAAAAAAGTACGATTCATTAAAATTGCATAAATTGGAAGTGGAAAAAAATTTAAGTGACTCGTTTCAGCTAATAGTGAAACCATTGGAAAAGCTTGTTGATGTCACTGAAAATAGACTAAAACAAGAAATAAATTTACCTCCAGTCAAGAAAGAAGTGAGACCAAAGAAGAGAATTAAAAAACTTGAGCGTAGTACTTCAAACAGTGATGATGATGATGATAATTTTCCTGAATCAGATTTTGAGTCTGCTGTTGATTATTCAACAGATGAGCTAGAAAAAACTATTGTAAAAACAGATGATGAAAATGTGAAAATGTTGCTTAGTGGAGACACAAAATCTTTAGATATTGTATACGGAGTGCGTAGAATGCGAGACGATAGACTAAAGATTGGATATACACCAATAACTTTTGAAGCAAATAAAATTATTATTGGTAATAAAGAATATGTGAAAGCTGCAGGACTAGTAGAGTTGTTATTTAAAAAGGAACCTAATGCCTCACTAATCACTGAAAATGATAAAAAAAATTATGCCACGATTTTAAAAGACACAAATGCTCATAAAAAGTACTATAAAGCAGATGAGAGCGTTCGCGAAACGTCGAGTAAGAAATATGTGAATTATGTGAGTAAAATTCTAAAGCTTCGACCAGGTAAAATTGGAATGGGCTTATACAAAATCGCTCAAAGATCCACTCATACGGATTAGCGCTACTGGGATGATCCAAACGAGCTAGTAGATCGTCTAAGATTACTCATAGCTGAAACGTCTGCTGGTAACAATAATCACGTTAATGAAATACAAGCAATTGTGGAGAAGCTTCGTGAGGCAGGGATTATTAGTTCAGTATTAAAATGAGCATCGACGTGTTTGGACGTCAGTTGGTCCACGCAGATTCATCGCGAGGGCCACCTGGAATAGGATTCAAGCTTACTAGTGATGGAAATTTTGATTTGGACAATCGATTATTGTGTAATGTAGGTAATGCTACTGCAGAAATTGATGTAATGAACTTACAGTCTGTGAAAAAGTTGCTAAAAAACGAAACAGAAAAATTTCAAGCAATTCTAGGTGTTTTGAACAAAAAAATTCAAAACATTGAATCTGAAATTCTGCAGATAACAAACATACTAAAAGAAGAGAAGGCAAAAAATGCAGGCAAAATTAATGGACGAACTTCATAAGCCTGCAAGGCGTCATTATCCACGCCGCTCAATCCTCATCAAAGATATTGACGAAACTTGGCAGGCAGATCTTGTTGAAATGATTCCTTATGCCAAGCAGAATAAAGGTTCTATGAAATCTATACTTTTGCAAAAAAGAGTGCCCAAGAATTTACAGACGGATCGAGGAAAAGAATTTTACAATAAAGATTTTCAAAAACTAATGAAAAGTTATAAAATCCATTTGTATTCTACATACAGTAATCTTAAAGCGTCAATTTGTGAACGTTTTAATCGTACTCTAAAAAGCAAAATGTGGAAATTGTTTAGTCTGCAAGGTACATACAAATGGCTAGACAGTTTACAGGATTTAACTTTACAGTATAATAATAGTCATCATCGAACAATAGGAATGAAGCCTGTAAAAGTGAATAAAGATAAAGTTAATCATATAATGAATCGAGTAAAAAGGTCAAATCTTTTCAAACGAGCTAAATTTAAAATTGGAGATCAAGTACGTGTTAGCAGAATCAAGAGTGTTTTCGACAAGGGCTATACTCCCAATTGGTCAACTGAAGTCTTCACAGTAACAAAAATTTCAAATACAAAGCCCTACACCTATCATCTAAAGGACTATCAAGACAAGCCAATTTCTGGAGGATTCTATGAAGAGGAACTTCTCAAGACTAAACATCCAAATGTTTATTTAATTGAAAAAGTTTTGAAAAAAGTGGTAATAGAATTTATGTAAAATGGTTAGGTTTTGATAATTCTCACAATAGTTGGATAAATAAAAATGATATGTAGATACAAATAAACTGCATTTATTTATTTATTTCCTTCAATTTTTTTAATAGTACAGGCATTATAATATCGTTTGTGTGATTAATTCTTCTCTTGAAACGTTCTCGATCTCGTGCTGCCTGCTCCCATTTTCCACACCGAGCTTCATGATAAGCATTGCTCCAAGTGTCTATGATATGAATGGTTGGCTCATCATTAAATCGTACACGCTTTTTACTGGAATTAAACACACATCTAAATTAAGTTAATCAGAGAATTTAGTTCATTTGAGAACTTACCCATTATTTGCTATTTTATAATGACCCCAAGCAAGCGTATCAGTGCTGTTATCTTGAAGAAATCTCTTATCGTCATAAGGGTTAAGTGCAACCTTCTTTTGTCTCACAGTCTCAACCTTGTGAAGCTTCGATCTTATCGCATACTGCTCTCGACTCTGAATGCGTGAATTTTTTAAGCAATCCAAATAATCATTGAAGTCTATAGATTTATTCACAATTGAAGCCTTGATACCCTTAATTTTTTTCATACTATCCTCATTATTGACACGTGTACTATACATTTTACTTCTCAAACCTATGAATTCAGTGAGAATCTGTCCATTGCACTCATCCTTCATTAGTCCAACAACTTTTTTTATTAATACGTGGCATATTAAATATATTTTCTACAGGATAATCAGATGTGTCAAACTTGTCAATATTTTGTTTCATATCTTCATAGAAATCATTGCATTTAATAGCGTATATGAGACTATCAATATCTGTATAAAGTAATCTACAATTATCTTTATACATTTTTCACATATAGTTATAATGAAAATCATACATATGTGCCTTTGAAAGATCTAGAACTGTAAGTCCAACATAAATTGGCTTATTGATCAGTATATCAGTTTTATTCATTTGTATAGCAACTAGATTTTCATTAAATATAGCACTGCTATGAAAGTTTGGACTTGAAATTTGAGCCTCAACGCCATACCTTCCTTCATATTTACTCATGAGTTTTACTGAAACTCTTTTTCTAACATTTTCCATAGTCTTACCAAATACTGCATTATTCATTAACTTGAAAAAATTTTTTTCAAATTCATTTTTTGCTACTGATCGCAGACTACTGTTTAAATCTATGTACGATTTGAGCCATTGCGATTGTTTGAATTTTAGAACTCTGTGAATCTTACAGAGTTGTAAGCCATTAGAGAGAGCCTGTTTTAGAGCAACATAATGAATCACATAATTTCTTTTAGATCGTAGAGTAGACAAAAGTTTTTCTTGCTTACAACCTGGTGGTTTTGCATGTTCCGGGCAGAATGGTAAATCATTATGATCATTGTGTAGATTCCTTGGATAATCTAAATCAACTTTATATATTTACAATCCATTCAAACTCATCGTATGGAAGATTTTGTGAAAGACTATGCCCATACAAATTATTTGCATCTAATTAAATTAAAAACTGATTTTCCTTACTTTCATCATACTTATCAAACATGTACTTGTGATTCGATGCTGCATAACGATTTGAGCATTGACTTAAACCACCTCTGAGCATTAACTTAAACCACCTCTGATTCCGCGCTCTACAAAAAGTACCATATCAATATCCGTTAAAAGCTTTAATTTTATTCCAGTATGTTTAAGCATTGCATCCCAAGAGAAACCTGGGGTAGTATAATAATGAGCAGGATCGAGACCGTAGACTCTCATACTTTGATCTCGAAAATTCTTAAAAACATCAGCTAAAAGTAAGACATCAGTTTTCATGTAGAGATCAGAGTATTCACCAAATGTTTTCACATTAAATGTTTTCCATACATTTTTAGTATGCTCATAATCCTCATCAGATATATGTGAATCATTGAGCTTACTGAAAAAGTCATCTTTTTCAGGCAATTTATACTCTTCCAACTTTTCCCATGAGCTACTGTACTCGTAGGGTAAAACACCTTTTCTTGTCAACAGATTAATTTGTTCTCTGCTGAGTTCGCTAAATTCCTTATTAATAACTTTGTAGTCTTCTAGATATGATACCAGTTTTTCTAATGATGAAGGCATGAATCTGAATGAATCTAAAAATCTAAATTTCACTGAACTATATTCTACATGCTTTGTAAAAGAAATGTATTTCTCTTTTGTTAGAGGGAGTAAATCAATTTGTCCGGGGAAATGATTTGAAACGTCGGATATGATAAAATGTGCATCATAACCACTCAAATGAAATACTACAGGAACAATTTTCGAGTCCTGATAGTTTAAGTTGCATGTACTATGTGCAGGCCCTCGATACTTTCCAGTAAGATGGCAATCATCACGCACTTTTTCACTATCGTTTAAACTTTTTTCACACATATGGCATATCTTTGAATTGCGATAGTCAGTTATTTCAGCTTGAGATAAAATTGGCATAGGTAAAGGATTATTGTATAAATTAGTTATTAGTTCTTCTATTTTTTTCAATTCTTCAGAAAACCATAAAGATGCTTCACGACCTCTATAAAAACTATACTTTGATAAAGAGTCGTTGTAACTGCATTTAAAATAATATCCTATACTGTATATCTGATGACTTTGCACTGGTTGTGTATTAGTGATTTTCTCTTGTCTTATACGTTTTAACAAACACTCACAATCTGCATAGATGATGAATGGCAATTTTTCATTAAATCGATGATTTTTAAATTGAATTATATCATTTCCGGGGCCAGGTAGTCTAATTTTGCAGTTATTTAATATTTTACAATGCTCTTTATGTTGAGACAAACTATCTTCTTTGTAAAAAAAATTCAAGCATCTATCACAAACGAATAATTTTCGTTTTCTGTTTGTAATATCATTGCTAATTAAGCGTGAAAGATTTTTTATGTACACATAATGTGATTCTGCTATGAATTTATCATCTAAATTATCATTTTGCTGCAGTAGGAATGGATTGATGATTAAATAAACTATTTAAGATTTCATTAAACATTCCATTTTGATCATCATCATCAATTGAGACTTTATATAGTTCTGGGAAGCCTTGTATATCTACACATTGTCCATTCTGTTAATAAATAAAAATTTATTAAATCACGATTAAAAAATAATTAAAATTAATATTATTAAAATGTTAAAAAACAATCTTACGTTTATCAGCATCTTGAAATCTCCAGAGACCAGCTCACTGTGCTCTTTATTTATCTGAAAAAATAAATCAACAAATGAATAATAATATTTTATAATGTGTAATATTATTAGAGTGAATGAGATAGAGAGAGATAATCTCTGTGTGTGTGTGCGCACGCGCTACTTGAATGAGCAAGAGAGAGAGAGAAAATATGTGTGTGTGTGTGTACGCACACTACTTGTATGAGAGAGAGAGAGAGAATATGTGTGTGTGCGCGCTATTTGTACGAGAGAGTTAGAATATGTGTATGCGCGCTACTTGTATGAGAGAGAGAGAGAGAGTACTAGCGAGAGAGCGCGCGCGCGTGAGAAAGAAAGCGAGAGAGCGTGTAAATAATTTTGACTTACATTTTTTTGCTCCATGTTGATTGTTGCACTAATCAATTTTGTAGTAGAATGACACTATTGTAGAAGTCGAACCAAACACTATATATAAGTATACGATCTGATCTTGCTGAAAGCTACAGCTCAAATGACTTTAGTCCTTCGAAAGAAAATTCTATCGTCTCGAAAATGTGTCGGGTCGGGTGAGGGTTGATAAGCACTCACAAGATTTTAAAAGGGACAAGGTACATACCTGCTTCGTAAATCTATGGTGTTGTTACCCTAAGAGCTAATTTATAAATATATTGTTTACTAAAACTTTACACATTTATGAACACATTGTAAAATTTTGCACATAAGTTCAGCAAGAATGAGTAAAATCAACTCCAGAGCGCGACTTTTATATGCTTGCTTAAGTACGAAAAAAAACTGTGTGAGAGGGGAAATGTTTTGCGAATTCAATATATGAGGCTGTCCGCAAAGGGCCTAAAAAGCATTGAAAAATTTACGATTGTGTGCCCACTCATTATAGCTCGGCAAACAATGTATTTAGAATGTAAGAAAGGCCCACTTCATAGTACAGCGAGAAACTTACTTTTCGGCTTATCATACTCATAGATCTAGGGTCTAAGCGGGAACGAAAGAGGATTCCTATACGTTTGATGCTCACTTTACCTGGAGAGTGAGACTGTCGTGGATGGAAATGTCATAGAGCAGTGAGAACAGTGAGAGCACGTTTTTATGTGCGGGATACACAGCCTAGCTTTTTGCGCCTGGCGCCTCAGCTAGGAGGTTAAAGCTATGCGTTGAGCATTGGGAAAATGATGCATGTACGAGTATACTTACCGGTGTTAATACATTACGTAGCGAGCTGAAAAAGGTTCGTTACCTTTTAAAAGTCCTTAGTTTTATTACCGTAGAGACTGAGAGCTGTTTGTGTGATACACATCAGCTTAAGAGAAAAAGGCACGCTTCCTATACGTTTTACTATAGAAAAGAGAGACTGATTCTCTCTTTTCGAGTCCTCTATACGTATACTTTGCAGGCTATTGCATGTTTTAGCTGATGTCTCAGCTCGGAGATGAAGCTGTGCGTTAAGCATTGGAGAGACGATGCATGCACGAGTATACTTATCACTGTAAATACACTGAGCGGCGAGCCGAAAAAGGCTCGCTACCTACATGTTGCATTAGTTTTACCGTAGAGAGTGAAAACTGTTTGTGTGATACACAGCAGTATAAGAGAAAAAGGCACGCTTCCTATACATTTCAATATAGTAAAGAGATCGATTCTCTCTTTTTCGAGTCTTCTACACATATACTGTGCAGGTTCTTGCGGGCTTTAGCTGATACCTCAGCTAGGACATACTGCTATGCATTGAGAGATGCTGCAGCAAAGCTGTACTATGCAATACGGGGGAATCGTAGAGAATATATAAGCGCGCTTTAACCCATGCTAAGCTATCATTCGTTTCACCAGCCAGATCGAGTACCAATCTGTAAGTATATATATATATATATATATATATATATATATATATATATATTATACCATACTATTCTAAGTGAAATTTTCATAATTATTATTATTTTTTTTTAATAGAAAAAATGGATATAATTCTGGATTCTCAGGGTTTCAAGGGTGTCAACGACGAATTCGTTTTCAAGGAATTGGCGTATATAGAAGCAAGTGATCTAGCAGCTGTACCGCACCTAGTAACTTTCCAGCCACCGAACTCTTGGGAAGAGTTACCGAATCAATCCAAGGCGACGAATTTACGGCTGAAATATTCACTACACGGCTTAAATTGGAGCGGTGGTGATGTACCTTACGAAAAGTTTACGAAAAGAAACGGATATTTTTACGAGTATAATAGAAGAGTATCCGACAAACAACTTAGTGATATGGGTCAAAGGTGAGCAGAAAAGGAAGTGGATACAACCATATTTTCCTCAGTCTGTTAGAGTAGAAAATTTGGAGTCCTTGGGCTGCCCTTCGCTAAAAACGCCAGGCTTCTGCTCTCCTGCAGTCTGCGGAAATCATATGCCTGGTTGGAATAGAAATTGTGCTGTGCAGAATCTGCAATAAGGCGATGGCTGTGGGCGATTAGGCAAGGAATACATCACGATTTATCCGCCTATGCACAGTATTCGTCAGATTCTGATTTCTACGAAGATTAACTAAAATGTAAGTATTTAATCCATATACACATACACACTCTTTCTCTCTCGCACTCTTTCTCGCGGGCTCTCGCTCTCTCTCTCTCTCTCTCTCTCTCTCACTCTCTCGCGCTCTGTCGCACTCTCTGGCTAGTGGGCTCTCTCTCTCTCTCTCTCTCTCTCTCGCTCTATATCTCTCGTTCTATTTCTCTCGCTCTATCTCTCTCGTTCTATCCCTCTCATTCTATGTCTCGCTCGTTCTATCCGTCTCTCTCTTGCATACACACCTCTCTGCGGGCAGACAAGCTATATACATACATTTATTAATTTATACGATTTATAACCAATTATTGCTGTTGTTTTTTTAGAATGGAGTCAATTAACGCAGTGGCGAGAACGTCATCATTCTTGCCAACTAAGAAGATGAAGGAGTTGGAAGTTGAAAAGAAGTACAAGTTAACAGCTATGAAGAAAGTTCTAACAAAGTATGGATTGAAGATTATATATCGTAGTATTAGACGACAACTTCGATTTATTTCTGCCAACGCGTGTAAGTAGTTTGCTGACTAAGGATTCCGCAACTTATAAAAAGCTGGAGGAGGAGCATAAATCTCCAGATGTATACCTGAAATATTTAGGTAATAATCTAATCGAATTTATTTAGTATTCAACGGGTATGCAAAGGGTTTATTTCCAAAACGATGGAGTTCTTACCGTCGTTTTGGAGAAAACCCTTAACATACAAATTTCATACTGTATTTTATACTGCTTCAATCTGAAAATAAAAGTGATTTTTTAGGTGAAAGTGGCATAAACATTTTTATATTTAAGGATTTTTTTTAAAAAACAAAATTTTGTCGATTAACATTATTTCTTTTATTTAAAAAAGTATAGTTTTAAATTCATTTAAAATAATTATTGGTATCAATCGAATTATTTACATTTTATTATAATAATGATTTTACATCGGATGAGTGCAAATTACTAGTTATCAATGCTTCTAAATTTGAGTTTTTACGTTTAAAATATAATCGTCTATTCTCTTTTATCTAGATATTATATATATATATATATATATATATATATATATATATATATTCGTAATAATAATACGTTTCAAAGGGGAAAAAATTATGCTTTTTTGTTCTGTGCAGTAATGATTATTAAGAATCTAGTATTTAAGTTTCTATATATAAATTAATTTTTTCATTTTCAATTTATAAATCACAATTTTTTCTTATATTCTATATTGTAGTACTTAAGGATTTTTTTTAAAAAATATACCTATTATTGGTTAGGAGTAATGGTTTCTACAATTTATAAATCGCAATTGTTTCTTATATTCTAGCATTTAAGGGTTTTTTTAAAAATATATATTTAACATTACTTTTATTTATATTTAAGGATTTTTAAAAAAAAGACAATAAATTGGAAATTCTACAATAGTGGTTATTACGTTGTTTGTGTATGGGTACGTAGTCTAAAATTATATTTTTAATCATCAATTGCGTATTGTATTAGTTTTGAGGATTTTTTGAAAAACATCAACCTCAGATAATAATTTATATACATAAGAAAAATATGTAGCATAAGATTTTTTTGAAAAAATAAAAAATTTTGAATTCAAAAAAACTTTTACTTGTATTCATTATCCCACCTCCTTCTCCTTTATATCCCCCAATCAATAAAGAAAGAAACTGCTGACTGCATTATCCTCCTTCCTCGATAGTCTGATTGGGGAATAAAAAACAGGTTATGGGGAAAAAGTTTGGCGATAAAACAGTTGGATGGACTGATCGATCTCGCCTGGGGCGTGAACAATTTGGGGATAAAACAGATCGATGGGGCCTGGGCAGCTCGCGGGGGTCTGCAATGGGGACAGTGGGCGTGCCGATAAAACAGTGGGTATTGCAGGAATCCTGTTTTACCAATTGGCCGGTAATGCAGGAATATTTTACCCGTGGTCGGTAAATAGTGGGGCAGAACCCGCTTGGGGTCGTAGCCACTCAGCCCCTACTACTGACACGCACTTCTCCTTTTAAAATCGGCTTTATCTCGAATGCTATACTGAGAACGCGTCGGTGGCCCACTCGCGATCGCTCGACACTTGGCCGTCGGCGGCCGTAATGTTTTTGCGGCAATACAATGGCTGCGAGCACTGACTGACTTCTCAAGTACGGCTGTGGCTTGTCCTCCCGTTCGACGCTGGCTAATGCTCTATAAGTGTAATAACTACGGCTGCGGGTGATCTTGAGGGCTACTCTGCTTTCCTTCGTTCTAACACTCTCGTGACTTGTACTGAGTTGTTCGTTGTTCAACGTCAAGGGCTACAGCCGATTGGCGCTCTCGCACACATATACCGGCCTCCCACATACTAGCGGCCCACGTGACCACTCAGCAGCAGTTACAACATTATTGTACAATTATTACCAGCTTTCACCTCTTATGCTCTTAAAATTTCTCGCAAATACTCGGCTCTCTTCCGGCTGTCTCGGCAATAATTTCTGATAATTTACATGATTTAATTTATACGGTCTCTTCGTGGGCTATTCGCTGCTCGATTGTGTTACGCACTCGCACACGTAATACTACTACCATACTTATTCTCTTTTCGGCCGTGGCTGTGATCGTTGTTGAGAGAGCTCGTTCTCCTGCAAGGATCGGCAGTATTAGCATGTGCTCTTACACGTACCAGCTGTTGCAAAGTATGCAGAGAATTATGAGAACAGCGAGATACAGAGAATACCACCCGTTGCAAAGTATACAGATAATTCTATGTAGGAGATGGTATAAGTGTGGGGCTGAGTATGAGCGTATGATGTATGTATGTATGTACATGTACGCGTGTATAAGTGTAGACGACGATGCGTGTGTGTGTATATGGTGTACGTATGTGTATACATGTATGAGAATAACACGGAACGATACTAGAGAGAGAGAGAGAGAGAGAGAGAGAGAGAGAGAGAGAGAGAGAGAATGAGAGAGGGAGACTGTGTGACCGAGAGAGATAGAGTAAGTACGAGAGAGAGACAGAGAGCATGCGCACCGAGCGAGTGAGGATGCTCTGACGAGTGTCAAGGGAGGGGAGACTACCTTCGCAGGCCAGACCCTAAGCGCGGGGCCCGAGTCAGTCTAAGGGAGGCCTCCCTCACCCTAACACCTAATATTCAGCTACCGCAGCATTTGTATTATTCTGTCATTTGATTTGTGTTTAATAATATATATCACAGTGAAACGTCATCCACGTCTTGCCTTACTACCCATTACCTCACCAAGATCCCACAAATTGGGGGCTCGGCCGGGATATAAGTGAATAGTGGAGTAAAAAATTCAAGACGCGGAAGAGGACGCGAAGTTTTTGGGACGCCGAAGCTTCAATCCAACCAAGGACCATATTTTTTCCCATCTCTCCGCGATTGCTTCGTGGTACTATCAGCGGCCAGAACTTGTGTGGAAATGATCGCTTCGTGATCTGTATGGACATCGCTTCGTGAAAATTCAGCTAAGTGAAAATACAGCTTCGTGAACATTCAGCTAAGTGAAAATACATCTTTGCAGATATACAGCTTCGTGGATATCGCAGATATCGCTTCGTGAATCGAGCTCCGTGGACATTACCAGTGCAAAGATAGCTCACGTGGACACCAACGCATAAATTTTTGCTTCGTGGACGCCATCGTGTCACTCGCTTTCGTAGCTACGTGTGCAAAACGACGCCATTACAGCGAGCACCGAAGTAACGTTTGCACCAAGAGAGACATAGGACGCCCCGGGAAATTCCCCAGGCAACGGCACAGCACTCGCATCGAGAGGGGGCGGAGGACGCCTTAATTACCTAGCAGTGCAGCGCCGAGAGAGCGGAAAATTTTGTGAGTCGAAGTGACGGTACACGAGTCGAAGCGCCCGCTTCAAAGGGGGCGAGGGAGAGAACTCCAGTGTTCCAGAGCCTAATTACGCAGAAGATGGCGTACTCACATCCGAGGGGTGCGAGAGATATCTCCACACAGGGACAGGTAGAACTGTAAAAGAGAAATTAGGACTTTTACAGGTATACCTCCTTGCGCGCATCCAGAGAGGGGAATAACGGCACTTTCCGAGTGTCGCCTACAATGATCAACACGTCCCCTCCATCAGCAGGGACACAGTGCCCGCCGACAGCACGCTCAGCTAGCGACGTCATAAAGTCATAAAGTCTCGACGCTGCAAAACGGAGCCCACGGAGATAGTCGGGACGCAGCCGAAGCGCCCCAGACTGCCAGCAGCACCGACGCGCCAGCAACCAGAGCGAGCAGTTAAGAGCTCAGTGCAACGTTTAAGACCCTCGCAGTAATGACGACCGAGCAGGACGACGAGGCTCGCCAAACCGAAACAACGAGAAAATTCTCGCTGAGATGCGAGAAACGATGAGGCAGATACAGCTACAGATGCAGGAGCTACGCACACAAAATGAGCATTACCGCCAGAGAGCCGAGGACGCCGAGAGGTCTCAGACTGACACGGCAACAGTTCAGTTGGAACGAGATCGACTCGAACGAGAAAGCCGTGAACGTAAGCAGCTGGAGGAACAGCGCAACCGCGACGCCGCCGAGCATCAACGCACAGAGGAGAGAGCGCGCACCCAAAAGCAGCTAGAAATCGAGGAAGCCAGAGCCCATCTGCGCCAGCTAGAGAAAGCTGCCAGCTCCGAAGAGACGTTCCAGAGGCCCGAGGGAAGCACATCCTCCGGCAGATTTCGAGATGGCGGACTGCCGTTCACCGTCACAATGGATCAGCTGTCAAAATTCTCAGCGGAGGACGTCGTACAGACCGTGACGGCATGGGCCGATCGCGTAGCAGAGGACGTCAACCTCTACGGATGGTCCGAAGCCGAAACATTCCTGGCCGCAAAAAGAGCGCTTACGGGCACAGCGCGCCGCTGGCTCGACAGCCAGAGAGGCCTAACATCGTGGCCAGCCATGAAAGCCGGACTGCAGGAGGCGTTCGGGAAGCAGGCTCGCGCATCCGACGTACATGAGCAGATGCGCATCCGAAGGAAGAAGAAGGACGAGACCATCCTGGCGTATGTCCAGGAAATGGAATTCTACGGAGCGCAAGGAGCCGTCACCGCTGAAGAAGTACGATGATACATAGTTCGCGGGTACACGAACGACACGCAGCTGAGGATATTGCTCATGGGAGCAACGTCACGCACCCAACTTATCGACATGCTCACCATCCAGGAGCAGGAGCGCGCCTCGAGGCCCGATCGCAGAGCAGGCAACGGCAAGGGCAAAGACGAGAGAACGTGCTATACGTGCCGAAAGCCAGGGCACATTGCCAGGGACTGCACAGCAGAGAAGAGAGAATGCTTCATCTGCAAGCAGACGGGCCACTTCGTGAAAGATTGTCCTAAAAACAACCCTAGCACAAAAACTCCAGCCGACACTCCAAAGAAGCCAAGGGTCAACCATATCCTGCTAGGCGAGAACAGAAGCAGGTTCATGGCATCAATAGGCGGCCTAGAGATTGAATGCCAGATGGACAGCGGTGCGGACAGGAACATCCTGTGCGAGGAGGTGCTGAATCAAATCAACGCAGAACATAGGTATGAGCTGCAGAAGGAAGCAACGTCGTTGAGAGGCTCGGGCGGTCCAATCCACACGCTCGGAGCCATCACTCTTCCGACGACGATCAGGGGCGCCGACTACGACATAAGGTACTTGGTGGTACCCGAGGCCAGCCTACCGTCGCCAGTGCTGATCGGCGACCCGCTGCTCGATATGGCCGACGTGAAGCTGAGCAAGGACAGCCCAGAAATCGAACCGATAATCGGAGGCGGCTGCATCCTCCAGATCTAGTCCGAGGCAGACCACACATTCGAACGCCTGACCGAGCACATCAAGGCAGAACTTCGAGAGAAAGTACGCGAAATTCTGCGGAACTACGCACCGAAACGAGTCACAGTAAAGATCGAGCTGTCTGACCCGACACCAGTCGCAAGCCGGCCGAGACGACTGTCACCAGCAGATGAGGTACTCGTACGTGAAACGATCGACAGATGGCTAGAGGACGGAGTTATAGTCGAGAGCAACTCGGAATGGGCCAGCCCGGTGCTAACGACAACTAAGAAGAACGGGAAAAAGAGAGTCGTCATAGACTACATACGACGAAACAAACAGATCAGGAAGCAGCACGAGCCAACGCCAGTCCTGGAGGACGCACTTGAGGCAACCGAGGGGTCCGTCGTCAACACCGTCCTGGATCTGATAGACGGATTCTTCCACGATCCAGTAGAGGAACAGAGCCGCAAAATCTTATCATTCGTAGTGCCATGGGGGCAGTACGAGCCGACAGTCGCACCTTTCGGATACTACAACTCGCCCGCCGTATTTCAAAAATACGTAGCAAAAATTTTCAGCGACTTGGTAAGACGAAAAATCATCGTCATTTACGTGGACGACATCTTCATCAGGGCCAAGGACGACGAGGAAGTGGTGGAACGCCTGCAGCTGGTCCTGAGCATTGCAGAGCGGCACGGTTTACGCTTTAGCTGGCACAAATCACAAATAATGCAAAAGCGAGTGGAATAACTAGGCTACGACATTGAGAATAGCACGATATCTCCACTAAAGAAGCACTTCGAGGCTATTGACAGCTGGCACGAGTCTAAGACGATCAAAAAGCTCCAGTCATTCCTGGGACTAGCAGGAACATTCAGGCGCTTCATCCGCGACTACTCGCACATCGCCAGGCCGCTGACCGATCTCCTCACCAAGACGGTGACGTACGCATTCAGGCCACCTCAACAGGAAGCTTTCACAGAGCTGAAGAAAGCATTGTTGTCTGCGCCAGTGCTACGCCTCTACAACAAAAGCCACGAACATAGAGCCGGCAGTAGAATGCGATACGTCGACGCACTTAGTCGCAAGTACAGCATAATGGCCATACGCCACCCTCTCATCGAGCGTCTCCAACGGGCTCAGAAGCAAGATCGGAAGCTCGAAGCAATCAGGACCCTACTGTCCAGTGGACCGTACAAAAACTTCGTCCTGGACAGTGATCTCATCTTCGAGGAGACCAATGAAGGAAGACGCCTGGTCGTGCCGAAGGGACTGCAGAACAAGATCATCAAAAGAGCTCACGACAACGGCCACTTAGGCGTCAAACGAACTCTAGAGACCGTCAAGAAGCAGTACAGCATCGAGGACGCCAGGAAGCGAGTCGAGGCCGTCATCGCGAACTGCCTACTGTGCATCCTAGCAGCGCGCAAACAAGGCAAGGTAGAAGGTATGCTCACACCCATACCAAAAGAGGGAGTTCCACTGCATACTCTTCACATCGATCACATCGGACCACTGCAATCGACGAACAAAAATTATAAGCACATGCTAGTCATTGTAGATGGATTCACGAAGTATACGTGGATATTCGCCACAAAATCCACAGGAGCAGCTGAGACAATAAAGAAACTGCAGGTACTTTAACAGCACTTCGGCAATCCGGCACGGATCGTGAGCGACAGGGGAACGGCCTTCACGGCAAAGGACTTCGAGGAACACTGCAAAGGACACGAGATCCAGCACCTCCTCATCGCCACTGGTATGCCCCGAGGAAACGGGCAAGTGGAGCGAATCAACGACATAGTCACAACGATCATCGCCAAACTAGCCATGGATGAACCTCACAAATGGTACAAGATCGTAGGACGAGTCCAGCAAGCGATCAACGGCTCGTGCCAAAGAGCTATAAACACCTCTCCGTACGAGCTGCTGTTCGGAACAAAAATGAGAAGCCCAGATGACGTCCAGCTTCTGCAGATGTTAGAAGAGGCGAAGATAACGGAGTTTCAGCAAGACCGAGACGGAGCTACGGGCTATAGCTCGCAGCCAGATCAAGCGTGTCCAGCACAAGAATCGTAAAACTTTCAATAGGAAGCGAAAAAACGCAACCAAGTATGAAGTAAATGACATCGTCGCCATAAAAAGAACACAACTTGGACCAGGACTTAAGCTGGCTATCAAGTTTCTCGGCCCGTATAAAGTCACAGAGTCAAAACCTCACGACCGCTACCAGGTCAAAAGAATCCGCGATGGCGAAGGGCCAGTAGCCACCACAACAGCAGCAGAATATATGAAGCCATGGTCAGGCCACAGAGAAGACCTCGAAGAAGACGACTTCACCGACGGCGCCACAGAAGATGAATAAGCAGCACTAGCATCACACGGGGTCGTGCGAATGGTCAGGACGGCCGAATGTGGGGCTGAGTATGAGCGTATGATGTATGTATGTATGTATATGTACGCGTGTATAAGTGTAGATGCGTGTGTGTGTATATGGTGTACGTATGTGAATACATGTATGAGAATAACGTGCAACGATGCTAGAGAGAGAGAGAGAGAGAGAGAGAGAGAGGGGGGGAGAGGGAGAGGGAGAGGGAGAGAGAGAAAGAGAATGAGAGAGGGAGACTGTGTGGCCGAGCGAGATAGTAAGTACGAGAGAGAGAGACAGAGAGCATGCGCACCGAGCGAGTGAGGATGCTCTGACGAGTGTCAAGGGAGGGGAGTCTACCTCCGCAGGCCAGACCCTAAGCACAGGGCCCGAGTCAGTCTAAGGGAGGCCTCCCACACCCTAACACCTAATATTCAGCTACCGCAGCATTTGTATTATCCTGTCATTTGATTTGTGTTTAATAATATATATCACAGTGAAACGTCATCCACGTCTTGCTTTACTACCCACTACCTCACCAAGATCCCACATAAGTATATGTTCAGAGCCACATCTGCAAATAAGTGTATTGGACTATCTGCATGGAAGCGTACATGAATTTGAATAGAATATTGGATATAAACTTTTAAAGAATATTTATATAATAATCAACAGATATCGATGTAGATTTTTGGAACAACAATTTATCAGCATGCCAATTTTTTTCTACACAAACTTGTATAAACATCTTCATAAATGAATAGAATGATAGTGAAAGATTGGTTTATTGTATAAAGTCAATACATATGAAAATGTACGTCCAGACTGGACGGTAGAGCAAAGCGAAGTGAACGTATTATGCCAACGTATTATGGTGGACTGGTACCTGCCACACGCGCATGCGCATAATGACACTCGCATTTTGAATTTTATATCATATATTCAACACTCCCACTGAAAATTACAAATGCGCAAAACAAAATAACATAAATACACTTATAGCCCGGGAGTCCTGGGGTTGGGATTGGAAGTTCGTGACACTTGAAATTTTATGGTTGGATCTGGTAGGTATTAGTGCACTAATAATGACCTTAAATTCTTTACCTCGTAGCTGACCCGAAACATCGTCATTATTGCAAAATAAAGTTCAAAAATACATTTTTTTCTTGTTTTTCGTTTTTAGTTTTTTTATTATTAATTTTACGTGAAAAAGTTGAGTATAAAAATAGTTCACAATTGAATTTCATATAAGATACGTATGTTTACATAAAAAATTAAAGTTTTTTCTTCATATTGCAGTAGTTTATGCAAAAATAATTATTTTTTATAGAACTTTCACTCGAAATGTCTTGACAGTTCATACTTGTTACGTCTGAGTAGGCGATTGTTTTGAAATAAATCTAGGGAAGGGTGGCGCTTGGTAAATGAGTATATTTCGTCAAAGTATACAAAATACCTTTTGGTTACCGTTTGAACGGTCACTGCCTTCCGGGTAAGGGGTTAGAATACTTGTACCAATGAGCGAGGATCTGAATAGAGAGAAAAGAAGATAAAAAGGGCACCTTGCGTTCGAATACGAGAGTGTGTTGTTGGTATGTATTGGTGGTCTGCTTATCGGCTCCGTCCCTCGGTTCTCTTGCTAGAGGCGATGATTAGTCCGGGAGTCTAGTCAAACAGGGTCGCCGATTGCGCACTCCAGGTGGTACGCTCCGTAGTTTCTCAACAGAACTTGCGCACCAGCTATCGGAAAGGCGTCTAGTTAAACAGGGTCACCGATTACGCACTCTAGGTGGTGCGCTCCATAGTTTTTTTGACACAACTTGCGTACCACGTAAAAATACGAAATAAAATGCAAGACTTTCCAGTAGACTACTTATGTTTGTGTGATTGGTCTCGCAGAAAATTCAAGATGAATTGTGAGAGGAAATGTGAGACTATTCAACAAACTAGTTTTGCCTGTACGGTTTGTCTTGTGAAAATTCAATAATTAAATACAAGAATTTTGAACAGACTAAGTTTGTCTTCACAACTAATCTGGTAGAAGAGGCGAGACAAAATGCGATAAAATTAATACAAAAATGTTCTTACCGCCGAATCATATTAACATCCGATTTTAGTAGAGCAGCAAGGAAACCGGGATTCCGACTTGCATGCGGTCTAAAAAAATGAAATCAACTACGTGTACAACATCAATAACATCAAATGGTACATTAATATAATTTCCTTACATGCAAAGCAATTCATGATCCCGTCTATTCTGCATCGCCTAACTTAATTGTGAATCAAAAAAAGCAGAATTCTAAACGTGATGACATAAAAAACGTAGTATCGTTCCATTTCGTACAGCATATTAAAATTGGGATGCCGATTTCCTTGCTACTATATTAAAAGCAATTGTCTAAGTCGTTAGTGATCAGAAAACTACAATATTGTTATATAATCGCATCGCAAGAAAATCGGGATCTCCACTTTCTTGCAATTGGATTGGCGTGTGAAAGAAAAGCATCCATTTCTTAGTGCCACGAAAAAATTCGATTGCTAACTCCATTTCTTTACATTGAACGACAAACAAACTTTCAATTATCTTGAACCGCTGGCACCTCATGATACCGGGGCCATTGTATCGTTACAGAATGAAGAATCAGGTCCAGAAGTTCTACACATGCAAATATATTCGAAGTTCAAATCACAAGAAAATCGGGATCTTGATTTAATGGCTGAGCAAAGGAATCAGTAACTTTGGTTCCGATTCGTATACCGAATTTTTTACAACTCAAATAAATAGGGATATTGCTTAACTCGATGTGTCACTCGACTCGATGTGATAACTCATTAACCGTTTTGTAGTGACTCAGTGAAACCGGTGACTTACTAGCTGCGCAAAAATATCGGAATTGTGCTTTTCTATCAATACAATGAAGTCGAGTAGGCAATTCCATTTTTCATGACAGAAAGAGATCGGCGCTTTTCTTGCACATGTCAAACCAATGTAATACTTCTTTTCTGGCACTTTCAAGAAAATAGGAATCCCGATTCTCTTGCGACATGAAATATATTAATATGTGAATCTTCAACCGCCCAACTATTTACATATTAGATTGTAGAGCTGCAGGATAATCAGGATCCCGATTTTCGTGCATTGCAAAAAAAAAACGGTTACTACTATTGGTACATGTGTAATATAGAATGGTACGATGAGAACAATTCCTTATGTGCGAAACAATTCAGGATCCCAAACTTTTTACATCGCCCGATTTCTTTGCGACTAAAAAGAACAACAAACTAGCTGCGCAAAAATATCAGGATTGTGCTTTTCTATCATTTACAATGAAATCGGGTAAGCAATCCAATTTTTCATGACAGAAAGAGATGGGCGCTTTTCTCGCACATGTCAAACCAATGGATTTTCTGGCACTTGTAAGAAAACAGGAATCCCGATTTTCTTGCGACGTGAAATATATTAAGATGTGAAAATTACGTTGAACGAAAGCCACAATCCAGATTTCATTGTACGTCTGGTAAAGAACGATACCGGTTTCACTGTGTCATTAGAGCACCGATTATCTGGTCCTGAATTTCTGCAAACGCAAAGATAGTATGAGTTAATCACAAGAAAATCGGGATCTTGGTCTAATGGTTGAGCATAGAATTCGGGAAACTTTGGTTCCAATCTGGATCCCGATTTTTTTTGCGACGCAACTGAATCGGGAGACTGCCTTTCAAGATTATTCTTTTTTCCCAATCAGTTTGCACAGCCGCTAAACCAGGATTCCGAATTTCTTGCGATTCAGAATCTGAATGTTTTTGTGCTGGTGGAACGTCGAGACTCATTCATCGATTTCTACTGACTTTTACTAGCTGTGCAAAAATATCGGGATTGTGCTTTTCTATCATTTACAATGAAATCGAGTAAGCAATCCAATTTTTCATGACAGAAAGAGATGGGTGCTTTTCTCGCACATGTCAAACCAATGGAAAACTTCTTTTCTGGCACTTTCAAGAAAATAGGAATCCCGATTTTCTTGCGACATGAAATATATTAATATGTGAATCTTTCAACCGACCAACTATATACATATTAGATTGTAGAGCTGCAGGAAAATCGGGATCCCGATATTCGTGTGTTGCAAAAAAATGGGTTACTACTATTGGTACATGTGTAATATTCAATAGTACGCTGAGAACATTTCTTTACGTTCGAATCAATTCAGGATCCCAAACTTTTTACATCGCCCGATTTATTTGCGACTCAAAAAAAGATAACTCCAATCCGTTTGATATAAGGGAACAACAAATCATTCTATTCTGAACAGCACATGAAAATTGTTCTTTCTGTTTTCGTGTTGCTTCACTAAAAGAGAAGTCTAAATCTTTAGCGATAAGAAAACATCAATATTGTTATTCCTCGCCTCGCAAGAAAATTGGGATTCCTATTTTCTTGAAAGTACCAGAAAAGAAGTATTCTATTGGTTTGACATGTGCAAGAAAAGCGCCCATCTCTTTCTGTCATGAAAAATTGGATTGCCTACTCGACTTCATTGTATTGATAGAAAAGCATAATCCCGATATTTTTGCGCAGCTAGTAAGTCACCGGTTTCACTGAGTCACTACAAAACGGTTAATGAGTCTTGAAGTTTGCGACGTAGCAATAAGTATTGCTGCGTCGTGAACATTATTTCACGGCCAGCTGACTAACTCTCGGCGAGTTGACAGCTCCTGGAGCGGAGCCAGCGCTCGGTGGCGCTCGCAGGAGTTGCCTCTGACCGACCGCGTGCGGAGCGCAGGATGTGAGATTCCGAGTCACACCTGCGCAGCGCGTCGGCGCTCGGGAGGGGGCACGACAGGAAGCGAGGTAGTGGCAAGCGCGCGCGGTCACATGCATGAGAGTGTGTATGTGCGAGAGAGAGGGAGTTGGCGCGCGGGAGGGAGAGAGAGTTGGCGCGTGTAATAGAGTGAGAGAGAGAGAGAGAGAGAGAGAGAGAGAGTCAGCGCGCGGGAGAAAAAAGATATAGCGAGAGTATGGAGTCGCGCGTGTGCAAGAGAGAGAGAGAGAGAGAGAGAGAGAGAGATAGCGGCGCGAAGTTGACTGCGTTTGGGGCGCTCAGAGAGACTGTAAATGCATGATTTAGATGTGTCGCGGTCGAGGTGACTTTATGTTGACTCCCGGAAGACATTAAGATATATAGAGGCATTATTTGATTAGGATGATTGAGGCTTTTCAAATGTCGCGCGCCTGGTTAGTCATCCGAAAGGGGGAGCCACCTTATGGCTATCTTTATCGATTGATCGATAAAGATCAATAAAGGGGGCGCGGAATTTGCGTATCGATATATGATATAGAGGGCGATAATTGATTAGCTGGCCAATTGGGAAATTAGAAATAGAAAAAGAGGGCGCTGGAAAATTCATGGATAGATAACGAGTTAGTGTTAGTATTTACATAGGCCAATTGCGGATTTCGGGGATTTTCAGGACCAATGGAAATTTTGCAGCCAGGACGACGCTTCCGTGAAGAAGGAGGCGAGGTGGGGAAATCGCGGCTCCTTTCTCGAGCGGAGCGTCGTCCTCGGCCATTCTGTTCCGGGTTTTCTAACCGATCAGTTCTCAGGACTCAGAATATTTCCTCACGGTCTTTTCGAGTTTTTGGAGTATTTGTTGGTTGATTTCGGACGGCGGCCATTACGCGGGGTTCTCCGATCTTCCTTTGGAAAATTGTTGGCCGTTACAGGACTTGGATTATTGGAGGAGGTTTTGTGGATTCTATTTCTTTTCTTTGGTGGATTTCATATTGGTGAGGAATTAATATAAATTTCCTGAATGGCATTTTTTATGTGTATTGAGGACTTCATTAGCGGCAGGCACATAGTGGTTTTCTTTTTCTCATTTTCAGCGGCCATTGTTATTCGCGGTTTTCAGATTGGATTGGTGACTTCCCCTTATTTATTTGTTTAATCATTAAATAGAGTCACGTAGAGTATTTTTCGCGGTCCTTCTATTTAGAAATCTATCTATGGTGTTAATGATTTGGCCGGTGGCCCATGTGCCTACTTTAATTCTTTAATACCATTGTTTCCCTAATTGATCTGTGTAATTTGGGGGTTTCAGAATATATTTCTGAGATTTATTACATGTATTTATTTGTTTCTTTATTTATTGAACCATTCCTATTGCTACCGATTTCCCGCGTGTTATTCCGTTTGTCAGAGTCCAGGACCCGAGAGGAGGAGCCAGCCGGTAATTAATAAATTATTTTTGTACACTAACTGGAATCCCTGTGCGGACAGGCAAATTCCACGTTACAAATGGCGCCCATCGTGCGGCTGTTATAGTGGAAATTTTCGGGTTCTTTTAGGTAGCGGTTGATACTGGACATTTTGGCGGTACTTGTCGCCATTTTGGACGCGGCGCATCGGTTGAGGAATTTTTTTTTCCTTGCGTGGTAGCAATAGTGTTTGGATTGTAGGTAGGATATTTGTGGTTTTTTTCTCTAATTATTCGAAACCTCGTGTTGGCGGGAATTTTTTTTTCCCGACGCCAGTTATTTGGGATGGCCCACCTTGTAATTTTGCGCGCACACACACACACTCGCACGCATGGAAATTATGTTTTTTATATTTTATTATTATATTTAATATTTATATTTATATTATTTTTGTCTGGTTGCGTGTGGAGGATTTCTTTCAGGGAAGTGTTGTGGTTTTTTTTCTTTCCAGGAAGATATCGGTGTATGGGAATTTTGTTCCTAGTGTGGAGGATAAATTTTTTTTTTAAGAAGATATTATAGAGGTACTCGTGTGGTGGAATTTTTTTTTCTCTTTACAGGAAGATATATTGTTTCTGTAGAGGATTTTTTTTTCAGAGGTATTGCACTTCAGTGCACGGGTACAGGAATTTTTTTTATTCTCTCTATTTTATTTTTATTGAATTTATATATTTCCCTATAGGTGTGTGTGTGTGTGTAGGTACGGTCTTTTATTTTAATCGGTTTTCCCCAATTTATTTTTTTGTTGTGGTTTTTGGCGGAATAAATAGAGGAATTGCGGCAAAATATCTACAATGGAGGAGGAATATAGACTAGAGATGAGAAGATTACTGAAGAATAGAAATCTTCGTGCACGTATGCGTGCACTGATTACCATAGAGTTAACAATGACTATAGAGGAATTGGAACAGAGGAAGTTGAGTACGTTAGGTTCTGCTAGAGAACTGGCAGAAAGGCTTTTCCGAGCTCAGTTACTGATAGATGATTAGGAAGGCGTGCCATGGTATGCTGAAAACGAAAGTCTATCGCCGAATGAACAATTATTGAAACTAGTGTTGGAAATGGCGGAAGAAGACAGAGTGGAAATAGATCCACCAGTGGTAATATCAACAATAGAGGTCACGGCAACGACTACGAGTATAACAACAGTAACATGTGAAACGACGGTAGCAACGACCTTGTTGGGGTTAGAAGTATATTATTCCGGACCCTCTGCAAGAGATCAGTATGTATTTAGAGAACCTCTATCGGCGAATGTGAATTCATCGGCGTCAAACACGGGAGCGATTCCTAATTTTACATCAGGTAACAATAGGAAACCTGTGGATAATTTACCTGATTATACGGGGAATAATCAGGAATTGGAAGATTTCAGAAGCAGGAACGATGGATCGGATAGAGGTGAAGATGATTTTCGAAGGAATAGAGATTTTAGAGATTATGGTGGAAATGATGATAGATCATTTAGACATGGCAATTTGGTAAAAATTCTACAGAGCTGGTGTCAGAAATTTCACGGAACAGAGGACAGAATTGTAGCGGAAAATTTTATGGCTCAGTTGGAGGATTGTAAGGTCAGCGAAAATATACCTGACGAGAAGATGTTAATGGCTGCAGCTTGCCTATTTACAGGGGTGGCTGCGAATTGGTACAGGGTGAAAAGGAAAGAAGTGCTGTCATGGAGGCAACTGTTGTTGGCATTTAGAAATCGATTTATTGGAGAAATCAGTCAGAGAGATATTTATAATGATCCATTGCGGAGAACGCAGGGAGAGTGAGAGAAGATAACGGCGTTCATGGATTGTTTTAAGTACATTGTCGATCATTTGGAAAATCCTCCGAATCACATAGAATTAATAGGTATGGCATATGAGAGAATACGCTCGGAATACCGTGATTTTATGGTGAATTTAAAAATCACTTCATTGGAGGATATAGAGAGATATGGTCGACAATATGAGCGGCATAAAAAGATTAATGAATATTGGGAACCTCCGCCGGCAAAGGAGAAGATGAAACTTCCAGGTGCAAGCTACATACCGAAGGAGGCGGAGAAGAAACCGACTAAGGTAGTGGCAATGGAGGAAGTGACTATGAAGCCGAGTAAAAGTAAAGATCAAAAGAAATCGGGTTTTGGTCAATCTCAATCGTCTAATGCAGCCATTGATGAATCGATGATAAAGGATCAAACTAAATTGGAGGGTTTAATAAATCCGAATTTGGAAAATTTTAATCAGCAGATCCAAAATATCCAACGCCAACAGCAGCCAACACGGCAAATTCAGCAGCAGCCATCGCAACAAATACAGCAACAGCAGCCACAACAACAGTTATCCAGTTGGAATAATAGAAGTGTTCAGAATAATCAAAGACAAAATGGAGGAAATTCACAGGGTAGCGGAAATTTTCAGGGTCAGGGAGGGAATACTCAACAAGGCCCGAAGAAATGTTATTCTTGTGGAAAAGAGGGCCATTTTGCCAATAAATGTCCGGATACGACTTGTTACAGATGTCAACAGATGGGGCATAAAGCAAATAATTGTCCGGGACAAGTTAATTCCAACGTTTATTGTCAATTGTGCAACAAACCTGGAGTCACTCTAAGAGAATGTCCGGATTTTGATATTCTGAACAGACTGGGAAATGGCAGAGCGGGGGCTGGGAGAAGGCGTTCAACTCCCTGCCTTCCGCGAAACCTAGTGAGGGTTTGGTTGGGGATAATAGAGGTGGTGGTTTAGTGGAGATTGATAGGAGAAACCACGAATCTGTTATCTCCAATTAGCATAGTGGTTCACAATGTGGACAAAATAAGAAGAATTTTTCTTCTAAGGTGAAGGCAAATCCAACAAGTGATATTTCCCAAGATATTGCTAGTGGTGGAGAAATGAAACTTGGAAGGCCTACTGGCGATAGAGATAGTGAGAAACTTCAACGAATGCTGAGAAATTGTGAAGAATCTACAGCAAATCGTGGAAGTAGTGAGAGTAGTGGTGAACAGAGTTGCGGCAGAGAAGCTGTTTCTGGTTTGAAGAAGAAGTCGTTTAGAAAGAAGAAGAAGAGTAGTAATAATTTGAATATTACGATTCGTAAAGATGGAGTGGATTTAATTTTGAGTGATGCGCCATCGATAGAGTTGCGAGAAAACTCGAAATTGGTAGGGAAGAAATTGTTGAATTGGTCGGAATATTTGAGGAAAGCACGTCCGGAACAAGCAATAAAGGACAGTGTTAGAAATCAAGAGATCGACCAATTAGTGAATGATAAATATTTGTTGGTGTAAAAATCACCTGAAGGCTCATCGAAGGATCCATCGGTGAAGATAGTAAAAGATGTCTCTAAAGGAGCGATCCCTAAGAATAATACTTCATCGAAACGATGGTTTCAGAAGAGTGTGGAGGAGCCTGATCTTGATTTGCGATGGCATTTACCTGGCCCTACAGCTAAGTCGCGGTTTTTATTAGAGGATGGTGGAAGGAAGAATTGTGATGATTATGATCACAGTGATTCTGAACCATTGATAACCTCTTTCCGAAGTGTTCAGAGGCAAGTGGACAAATTTTGTGAAAATAAGAAGAGAAATGAGATGAATCAAAGTAAGGATGCAGGTCAGTGGATTACTCAAGGTGCAGAAATTACCACTAGAGAAAACAGAAATTTTCTTTCCGTAAATTTTGGAGGAAAAGAGTATGTAGCATTAGTGGATAGTGGAGCTATGGTATCACTGATTAAGCTTCACATAGGGAAGAGATTTCCTTCTAAGATAAATCAATGCAATAAATTTATACGAGGAGTAACTGGAGACATTATCCCTGTAAAGGGGAGCATGAAAATTACTCTGGATATAGATGGTGTACCAAAGGTTCTGGAATGTATAGTTATGGATGAGCCAGGCCATGATATGATTCTAGGTATTGATTTTTGCAGAGATTGGGAAATTCAAATGAATTATAAAGAAAATTTATGGAGGATTTCTGATGGAATTTGGCATTCTTTTGATCAAGATGGTAATTATGGGAAACCTTCTTTGAATGCGGAATGTGCAGGTTTATCAGAATTGAATGTAGAGGAACATGATAGGATTTTGGAAATTGTGACGAAATATTTACTAGAGGATACGGCTACACGATTGAATGCTACTACTCTAACGGAGCATAAAATTGTGTATTTAGGGGATGCTCCTATTAAACATAAATTTAGGAGGTGGTCTCCTAGGCGATGGAATGCTGGAATCAAAGAAATTGAGGAAATGTTAAAAGCTGGAGTTATTGAGAAATCAGATAGTGATTTTAGTAGTGCTCCAGTAATTGTGTTTAAAGAAAATGGTGAAGTGCGTTTTTGTATAGATTACCGAGATGTCAATAAGTTGACGAAGAAAAATGCTTATCCACTACCTTCAATTGATGGAATATTGGATAAATTGAGGCATGCGAAGTATATTTCAAAGATTGATCTGAAAAAGGCCTATTTTCAAGTACCTATGGAGGAAAGTAGCAAGAGATATACAGCATTTCAATGCCGGGTAGTGGATTATGGCAATTTACACGCCTTCCTTTTGGCCTTTCCAACGCACCTGCGACGTTCCAACGTTTGGTTGACTCTTTATTTCGACCGGAATTTGAACCACACATTTTTGGATATTTGGATGATGTGATAGTGGCAGCGGACAATTTTGAGGAACATCTCAAATGGTTGGAATTAGTATTGAAAAAGATTACGGAAGCTGGATTAACGGTGAACAGAAAGAAATGTGAATTCGATTGTTCTAGAGTCCGTTATTTAGGATATTTGTTGGATAGAGATGGTCTCAGACCAGATCCGGAAAGAATAGCGCCGACAATGAATTATCCTGCTCCTAAAGACAAGACTCAGCTAAAGAGATTCTTGGGAATGATTGGCTGGTACAGTCGGTTTTTAGAGCATGATGCAGAAATGAAAGTACCATTGTTGAAGAATGTGAAGAACTTGAAGGAATGGAGTTGGAGTGATGAGCAGCAAAAAGCATTTGAGGAACTTAAATTAGCGTTAACGAATGCTACTGTGTTACCCCGGTCCAGAACCGGTTGGGACCAGCTCCGGTCCAAACGACGGTCCCCATTCCCTTTTACAATCCGCAGGAGGCCCGAGTGCGGTGGGAGGCCGAGTTGAAACGGTCTAAGAAGTCTCCGGCGTAGACTGGTAATTAAGTTGATTATTGTGGAGGAATTTGGGCATAGTGGTGTAAATATGGTGGTTTATTTCTTTTGTTTCTTTCAGTTTTGCAGGCACGACGTCAGGAATGGCCAGAGAGACCTGAATTAGAGGTGGTGGAGGAGTCGCGGCCGGCGCGCTCTCTGGGAGCAGTGCCGCGAGTGAGAAGGTCTCGTTGGGGTTCTCCCACCGAGTTGGAGTTGCCGACTCCTCCAGAAGAAGCCAGACCCATTTTGCGTCCAGATTTCTCTAAACCATCTAGTCTAAACGATCCAGTGTGATGCCTCGAATTTCGCGATCGGGGCCGTTTTGACCTAGGAATTGGAGGATGGGGAGCACCCAATAGTGTATCTCAGTAGAGTATTGTCATCTGCAGAGAGGAATTATACTACCACTGAAAAAGAATGATTGTCTATGATATGGGCGATAAAGAAATTGAGGCCGTACATAGAGGGTTATTCATTTAAGGTAGTAACAGATCACAGTGCTTTGAGATGGTTGCAGAATTTAAAAGATCCATTTGGCAGATTGGCTTGATGGGCTTTAGAACTGCAGCAATGGGATTTTGAGATAATTCATAAAAAAGGAGCTCTTCATCATGTTCCCGATGCGTTATCTAGAGGTTTCAATGTAGAGGAAGTGAAAGTGGTTATAGAGGATATTGAAGATGAATGGTATATTCAGAGATTAAAGGAAGTACAGAATACGCCGATCAAGTTTTCTACCTGGAAAGTGGATAATGGACTTCTGTATAAATATAGGAATGATCCATTATTAGATCCTATCAGTTTTTCAGAAGAAGGTTGGAGATTGGTTGTACCAGGTGATGTTAAACAAGACGTTCTGATAGAGGCACATTGTAACTTCACTTCTGGTCATTTGGATTTTGAAAAAACATATGATAGAGTGGCTAGAGAATATTATTGGCCGGGGATGTGGTATGAAGTCCGGCGTTTCGTGCAAGAATGTGAAGTTTGTAAGAACTATAAATCAATGTAATCCGGACTGATCGGTCTTATGGGGAATAGAATAGTGGAACGTCCATGGGTGGTGATGGCGGCAGATTTAATAGAGTTTCTCTGAGCAAGAGTCAAAATAAATATCTGATGGTATTCCAGGATTTGTTTAGAGGTTAAACCCGTGCACAAAGCTACTGGTCAAGCAGTAGCGAAAGCGTTTGAGGAGCTAATTTTATTGCGGTGGGAAACACCGAACTACCTGTTGACAGATAATGGTAAAGAATTTGTTAATAAGACTTTAAAGGATACATTGGAGGAATTTGGAGTTAAACACGTTACGACGCCACCGTATCATCCACAGGCGAATCCAGTGGAATGAAGTAATAGAACTCTTAAAACCATGATTTCTTCGTACGTTGGTAAAAACCATAGATTATGGGATCAACATATAGCGGAATTGAGGCATGCGTTTAACACGGCGATTCAGGCAACGACGAGAGTATCTCCGGCGTTTTTGAATTATGGGAGACAGCCTCAATTAATGAAATCATGGCGGAGAAGGATGGAGGATAAAGGAGATGTTGTGCCATTGGATCCGGAATTGTGGAATGATAGGATAAAAAGATTAGAAGCTTTACGTGATTTAGTAGGAAAGCAGATAGAGGAAGCCCGGGTTAAGCAGGCTGGTCACTACAACAAGGGTAGAAAACTGGCAGAGTTTAATGTAGGGGATTTAGTATGGAGGAAATTACATACTTTGTCAAAAGGTGTTGATGGGAATTCTTCAAAATTGAGTGGCAAATATGATGAACCATACAAGATTCTGGAGAAAAAGTCACCCTTAGTGTATATTTTGGAAACTTCAGATAAATGGAAAAATGCCAAAGTGTACGTTAATGAATTGAAAAAATATATAGCACCCCGGGGTAGAGGTTTTCAGGTTCCAGATGGCGGTATGGCGGATGGAGGAGCGTAGTAGTATTGTCCAAATTGGTGGTGGTAGTTACTGTGTTGTCCAGTAAGTAGAGGTTAGGTCTGTTTCATCTGTGACGTTTTGTTTAGGGAGGGGGAAGGTGGAAATTATGTGTTATAATTTCTTGGTATTTATAGGTTATAGAGGCAAATGGCAGGTTACACTTCTTCCTGGTCCGACGATCTGGAGGCCGAAATCCTCCGGGAGATGAAATTAGAGGAGATTAGGAAAGAGCGTCGGCGCGGGCGTCCGTTCACGGACATGACGCGAACAGCGGAGGTGTGGGCGAGACGCATGAAGGAGCTCAGGCTGTCGGAGGAAGCCGACAGGAGGTGGTCCTTAGGTCCTCCGCCGAGCACCCCGAAGATTCTGAGGCGACCGCACTCTCTGAACCCTTAGCCGGAAACGGTTGAGGTGGCCACGGTGAGGATGCTGTACCTCCCTGGGGAGGCCGGGAGCGAGCCAGGAGAGAGTGTGGACGCTCAAGAATCAAGGGCGGCGGTAGAAGAATTGGAGGCTATGGTGGACTTGCGGGTAGAGGAGGTTGCCGCTCCGGCGGCACCTGTAGAGGTAATAGATAGATAGATAGATAGATAGATAGATAGATAGTTAGCAGGATAATGTTATTTGTTTTGTTAGGTTGTAGAGGAAGAGACTCTGGAAATAACCATCCAGAATGAAGGGGCGGTGAGGCCCACCGTCCCGGAGCCGTATCCCATATTCAGGGGGAGTAATGGAAAGAGGCGACGCTACAATCCCCGGCGTCAGCTCACTCTCGACGATTACGAATCGGGCATTGAGCTGCCGGCTCGGGAGCGTTCTCCCTCTCCACCTGGAGTGCTTATTCGGGCAACCCCGGTCCAGAACCGGTTGGGACCAGCTCCGGTCCAAACGACGGTCCCCATTCCCTTTTACAATCCGCAGGAGGCCCGAGTGCGGTGGGAGGCCGAGTTGAAACGGTCTAAGAAGTCTCCGGCGTGGACTGGTAATTAAGTTGGTTATTGTGGAGGAATTTGGGCATAGTGGTGTAAATATGGTGGTTTATTTCTTTTGTTTCTTTCAGTTTTGCAGGCACGACGTCAGGAATGGCCAGAGAGACCTGAATTAGAGGTGGTGGAGGAGTCGCGGCCGGCGCGCTCTCTGGGAGCAGTGCCGCGAGTGAGAAGGTCTCGTTGGGGTTCTCCCACCGAGTTGGAGTTGCCGACTCCTCCAGAAGAAGCCAGACCCATTTTGAACGGGGCTCTGTTCGGCGGCTCGTCGGTTCCGACCGACCCGGAGCGCGACCCCCCTTTTTGGGTCTTGTTTTAATTGTTGGACGGGGGGTCACCGCTGGGACAGATGCCCCCGTGAAAAAGCACGATTTTGCTTTAACTGTGGAAGAAGGGACACTGACCTGGTGAAGTGTCCTCGTTGCGGTGCTGTTCACCGGAAATATTTGGCGGAGAGGGCTTGGCAGAGCCGATCAGGGGCAGACCGTACTCCTGCGTATCCTCGGTGGGTGGTTTTAGAGAAAGAAGAGAGGTACGGGCCACCCGCGACCTATGAGGAAGCTGCCCAGGTGAGGCGTCGAGAAGGTTGACCGCGATGCGAGGTGGCACCTGTCACTGCTTCTGCTGCTGCTACCACCACTACGGCGAGAGGTCCCGCTGGAGGAATCTTTGATAATTATTTATTGGCAATTAGGCAGCTGGTGAATGCCCCCGCCGATGTGCGGGCATTATTGTTAGCGGCCCTGGCTCCCGGGCCACGCTAGTTTTTCGTTTTTTTAATAAATTGGTTTTTTTGGTTACGGGAAATCAAATTGTTTATTGTGTTTATCCTTTATTTATCTATAGTGGTTTAGTTGTTTCTTTTTGTTGTTTCAGGGGAATTATCTATCTATGGAGGTTTCTCGTTGTTTTTTTTTGTTGTTTCAGGTTTGGAGGGAGTTCGAGTTACATTGTTTTTGTAGAGGTTATGGAGGAAAACTTGGATATTCAGGTATATCCAAGATTTTGTGGGGGGTATTGCGACGTAGCAATAATTATTGCTGCGTCGTGAACACTATTGCACGGCCAGCTGACTCACTCTCGGCGAGTTGATAGCTCCTGGAGCGGAGCCAGCGCTCGGTGGCGCTCGCAGGAGTTGCGTCTGACCGACCGCGTGCGGAGCACAGGATGTGAGATTCCGAGTCACACCTGCGCAGCGCGTCGGCGCTCGGGATGGGGCACGACAGGAAGCGAGGTAGTGGCAAGCGCGCGCGGTCACATGCATGAGAGTGTGTATGTGCGAGAGAGAGGGAGTTGGCGCGCGGGAGGGAGAGAGAGTTGGCGCGTGTAATAGAGTGAGAGAGAGAGAGAGAGAGAGAGAGAGAGAGAGAGAGTCAGCGCGCGGGAGAGAAAAGATATAGCGAGAGTGGGAGTCGAGCGTGTGCAAGAGAGAGAGAGATATATATATATATATATATGATTTAGATGTGTCGCGGTCGAGTTGACTTTATGTTGAGTCCCGGAAGACATTAAGATATATAGAGGCATTGTTTGATTAGGATGATTGAGGCTTTTCAAATGTCACGCGCCTGGTTAGTTATCCTCAGGGAGAGCCACCTTATGGCTATCTTTATCGATTGATCGATAAAGATCAATAAAGGGGGCGCAGAATTTACGTATCGATATATGATATAGAGGGCGATAATTGATTAGCTGGCCAATGGGGAAATTAGAAATAGAAAAAGAGGGCGCTGGAAAATTCATGGATAGATAACGAGTTAGTGGTAGTATTTAAATAGGCCAATTTCGAGGTTCAGGACCAATGAAAATTTGCCAGCCAGGACGACGCTTCCGTGAAGAAGGAGGCGAGGTGGGGAAATCGCTGCTCCTTCCTCGAGCGGAGCGTCGTCCTCGGCCATTCTATTCCGGGTTTTCTAACCGATCAGTTTTCAGGACTCAGAATTTCCTCATGGTCTTTCGGAGTTTTTGGAGTATTTGTTGGTTGATTTCGGACGGCGGCCATTACGCGGGGTTCTCCGATCTTCCGTTGGAAAATTGTTGGCCGTTTCAGGATTTGGATTATTGGAGGAGGTTTTGTGGATTCTATTTCTTTTCTTTGGTGCATTTCATATTGGTGAGGAATTAATATAAATTTCCTGAATGGCATTTTTTATGTGTATTGGGGACTTCATTAGCGGCAGGCGCATAGTGGTTTTCTTTTTCCCATTTTCAGCGTCCGTTGTTATTCGCGGTTTTCAGATTGGATTGGTGACTTCCCCTTATTTATTTGTTTAATCATTAAATAGAGTCACGTAGAGGATTTTTCGCGGCCCTTTTATTTAGGAATCTATCCATGGAGTTAGTGATTTGGCCGGTGGCCCATGTGTCTACTTTAATTCTTTAGTACCATTGTTTGCCTAATTGATCTGTGTAATTTGGGGGTTTCAGAATATATTTCTGAGATTTATTACATGTATTTATTTGTTTCTTTATTTATTGAACCATTCCTATTGCTACCGATTTCCCGCGTGTTATTCCGTTTGTCAGAGTCCAGGACCCGAGAGGAGGAGGCAGCCGGTAATTAATAAATTATTTTTGTACACTAACTGGAATCCCTGTGCGGGCAGGCAAATTCCACTTTGCAAGTTCTACAAGCATTAACAAATTGAGATTCTGTTTCGCACGAAAATCGGGGTTTTGGTTTAGGGGCAATAGAAATTGATTGGGAAAATAAACTAACCAAGGAAGACAGTATCCTGATTGAGTTGCGTCTCAAAAAATTGATTGTAAAAATAAGACACATCGAGGTACGCAATATCCCTATATATTAGAGTCGTAAAAAATTCGGGATACGAATCGGAACTAATGTTACTGATTCCTTTGCTCAGCCATTAAATCAAGATCCCGATATTCTTGTGATTTGAACTTCGAATATCTTTGCATGTGTAGAACTTCTGGACCTGATTCTTCATTCTGTAACGACACAATGGCACCGGTATCATGAGGTGCCAGCGGTTCAAGATAATTGAGAGTTTGTTTGTCGTTCAATGTAAAGAAATGGAGTTAGCAATCGAATTTTTTCGTGGCACTAAGAAATGGATGCTTTTCTTTCACACGCCAATCCAATTGCAAGAAAGTGGAGATCCCGATTTTCTTGCGATGCGATTATATAACAATATTGTAGTTTTCTGATCACTAACGACTTAGACAATTGCTTTTAATATAGTAGCAAGGAAATCGGCATCCCAATTTTAATATGCTGTACGAAATGGAACGATACTACGTTTTTTATGTCATAACGTTTAGAATTCTGCTTTTTTTGATTCACAATTAAGTTAGGCGATGCAGAATAGACGGGATCATGAATTGCTTTGCATGTAAGGAAATTATATCGATGTACCATTTGATGTTATTGATGTTGTACACGTAGTTGATTTCACTTTTTTAGACCGCATGCAAGTCGGAATCCCGGTTTCCTTGCTGCTCTACTAAAATCGGATGTTAATATGATTCGGCGGTAAGAACATTTTTGTATTAATTTTATCGCATTTTGTCTCGCCTCTACTACCAGATTAGTTGTGAAGACAAACTTAGTCTGTTCAAAATTCTTGTATTTAATTATTGAATTTTCACAAGACAAACCGTACAGGCAAAACTAGTTTGTTGAATAGTCTCACATTTCCTCTCACAATTCATCTTGAATTTTCTGCGAGACCAATCACACAAACATAAGCAGTCTGCTGGAAAGTCTTGCATTTTATTTCGTATTTTTACGTGGTACGCAAGTTGTGTCAAAAAAACTGCGGAGCGCACCACCTGGAGTGCGTAATCGGCGACTTTATTTAATTAGACGCCTTCCCGACAGCTGGTGCGCAAGTTAAAAAACTACGGAGTGCACCACCTGGGTTAAATCCTATTTACAAGGCCACACCCAGATGGTAATCTCTGGGAATAGCGGAAATTCTGACTGGTGGGAGACTAACCTGGGAAGTCGCAAGTTGATTTTGTTTCGAGAAAAGTAAATAAAACCCTGTATACCTTGCGGTTTATCAGGGATTGTACCTCCAAGACCCTCCGACGAAGACTTATCGAGTCACTAGTTCAACCACATCTGGACTATTGTTTTGTAGTGTATTTAGACGCGTTGAATGAACTCCGACGAAGACTACAGAGATTGAGCAATTCATATGTGAGATACGTTTTCGGAGTGGGAAGGGATATCCATATATTTACCTCTGTTGGAGACTGCTGCGATGGATACTCACGGATTCGCACCGTCTCTATTTTGAAGGTATCCTGCTTTATAAAATCATTAGATTGCGCGACCCTGGGTACCTGTTTACTGTATTTAAAAAGCATATTCTCAGGCGCACCAGTAGGGAAACCCCTCCTGAATTCCTCATTCCAGGAGCGAGCACAGCAACTGGGGCTAAGGCCTTTCAGGTTCATGGGGCTCGTTACTTGAATTCCCTTCCTCCTTCTCTCCGAAATCTACCTTTCCTAGCCTTATTGAGACGCTACCTAGTAAACCTCAACCACTAAAGTAGTATTTGTTATCAATTTTATACAGACTAAGTCTTATTATTGTTATTTAAGATTGTATTGTGTTTTAATTTATTATTATTGTATTTAAACTTTTGCTACCATTAAGCCAATAAAGTCCATTTATCTATCTATAGATCTATTTACTGCTGCACGCTCGCGTCGCATGCTCGCTCTTTGGCTCTCACGGCGCCGGTCGCCTCACATTCTCCCTCTCTCGCTGTCGCTATCACCGATTCACGTGAATGTGACTGCGCGCGCTGCTATTGTGGCTTCTTGCCGCTCTTTCTCACGAGCCCCGGCAGGTTGCGCAGGTGTGACCACCTACTTCACGTCCTGCGCTCCGCACGTGATCGAGCAGAGGCAACTCCTGCGAGCGCAGAGGGTGCTGGCTCTACTACAGGAGCTGTCAGTTCCCAGCTACCGTGAACAATTACACATTATCGATATTTGCTACTTGGAAATGGATCCTGATGTATTTTTCCAAGAGCACATGAGTCACAAAAATATTCTTAGAACCATGTTCTACATGTGCAAAATTTTGATGTACCAAGCGTTCATGCCATAATTGCAAATCAATTTTTCTGACTTCACGCGGAGCTATATTTTACCAACTACCATAATCTCAGAATTTTTATAAAATGTATATTCCGCAATATTTGATTCAAAAGTCGCACCCTTTTGAAGTGCTGCCCCCGTTAAAAAAAGATTGAATTCAAGACCGGGTACGTGAAGGAGATTTTTCAAAAATTTGGTTTTCCATTGGCTCCCATTGTACTCAATTATATTTATGTCACCTTCCGCTACAGCATATAAAATTCGACCATCGCCAATAGGAAGAGGCTTATTCTTTATTTATGTATATGTTATGAACTACTCTCGCTTATCGCACATGTGACTTGATGCGCCTAAGTCGAGTAGCCACGAAATCCAACGGTCCTCACAGTCGATCGGTGAAATAAGCATTTCTCCCACAAGGATATTTTTTGACTCTGAATTGTTGTTGTTGCTGTAGCTCGGGCGCTGTGGATCCCATATTCGCTGTTGCTCATTTCCAGCAAGATCCCAGCAGTTCTTATGTACAAGCTTGCTGAGATTCCGGCAACCATTTTACCTTGACTTGTTGATACTATTTCCCGAATTAGAACGTTCTGAAGGCTGGATCTGCGAATTTGATTTCCGTCTGTTACCTTTCGCTTTTCGATTTACGAACTTTTGCTTGTTTTGATTTTCAGTTACAAAGGCATTAACTACTACTTCCAGAGATTTTTTAATTCTGCATGCGTGTTTCTTCCATCATTAAACGAGATGTTAAATTCTCAATTGTTTTCTGATTACATGCAGCAGAATCCCATATAGATTGAAAATGGTTATATTCTGCTGGAAGAGTTATGAGAACTTTCGTGATCAACATACTATCTGAAATTTCTTCTTTCAACGCACGTAATGTGTAGCATAGATCGCTAATTTTTTGAGATATGAGTTGCAATATTATTTTTCGAATCTTTCTTAAAACTGCACCATCTTTTTTTCAAGAACGTGCACACTTGTATCTTCCTTGGTCTTATATATTGCTGCAAGCTCATTCCACGTTGTCTTTGCAGTCTCGAAATTGAGAATATGCCATCGGTTGTCTATCTAAAGAGGTTTCGATAAATTTTTGTGCAATTCCATCCTTCTTTATAAATTCTTAACATTTTGATTTGTCGGCTTCGCTTGCATCTGCTGTAGGAGTTTCAGGTTTTTCCACAGTTCTGTTCACTCTGCATTGTCCTCGTTCACACTGTCGCATAAAGGCTGACTGAGAATAATACTACACTTTCAATACTTGATGACTGGGCCCATAACTTGATAAATGAACAGAATGATAGTAAAAGTGTGGTTTATTGTATAAAGGCAATACATTCGCATCGGATTGTAGAGTGAAGCGAAGTGAAGACCACTCGCTAGTCAACGCCACTCGTTGAGTCGTCGACGGCCCACGTATTACAGCGGACCGGAACCTGCCACACGTGCATGCCCTTAATACTCGCATTTTGAATTTTGTATCATATATTCAACACATCTCTCTACGAAATTTTTGTGCATTCTCTTAAGTAATAACTTTTAAAAACAGCTTCTTTGTAATAAATAAATGGACACATCTCACACACGCGGCTAGATTAATTCGTGAATTTATTCACCACTAGTACACATAGATTCTCGGCTCGGGGCTATCGCGCGGCAACACGATCAGTGGCATTTGGCGGTACACGGTGGCTTTCGTTGCAAAACTTCGGCAGAGCACTTTAGCTTACTTCGAGAATAGTGGTTAGAGAAACTGGCTCGTTCTTTGAAAATTCGGTGGTCGCAAAAATTTCTTTCTCTCTGACACGCTGTTCAATGTCTAGAGCTACAGTGACAAGCGGTGCTCGCTCAGCTCGCCACTCAGCTTGTACAGATACATGTACATTAGGCTGCCAAGTTTTGCATCGATGCTTAAAAAGTATCAGGATGCCCTACTCTATCATTGGAGAGGCTCAAGATAAGCACAATGAACTTTGAATTTTTGAAATCGAACAATATTTGATAGTCCCTCCGCGATTTATTTTTTATGAATATGATTTAACACAGGCAAATAAGTATGCGCATATAACTACGAAAGTATCGACATTTCTCAAAAAATTTTTTTCTCAGTTTCATCAGCGTGCAAATAGCAGTCGATTGCAACAAGCTTGGTGTAAATAACTTAATATTTAAACAAGTAAACAGGTGCATATTTCTACTAAAACTGGTCATCTTAGGAGTCCATTTAAGGTACCTTCCACTGCTTCTACGACTTTGTAATTTTGACATGGCCTTCTTAAGGGGTTATGACAGTGTTAAAACCTGAAAAAAAAGAAAAATTGTTAGTGTTGTAAAAAATTAATAGATATATAGGTGCTCTAAAAACTATATTTTTGCTTTCAAATACAAGTATTATACATCACTTTTATGTATAAATAATATGCATAAAGTGAGTGTAACATTTAAAAACAATTAAAGGTATTTGCTTACCAAAAATCATGATTCTCATCACTTTTATTTACTTGCCGCATGTTTCTGATGGAACCGTACCATCAATCCTGTTGAATCAAAGTGCCAAATCTTCATTATGAGTCTGGTCTCAGACTAAGTGGAACAGATTCCTGAAAAACACAAAATTAATATAATTAATTAAACATATATTGACAATATTAATAATTATAGTGAATGTTACATACGTAAACATACGTAACATTCACTTTGAACTTATTTTTGCCAATTCTGCTCCACTCAGTTTGTGACCGTACTCATTAGGAAGGTTTTCCACTTTGGTTCATCCGGATTGATGTTACGGTTCCTTCAGAAAGCTGCGGCAAGTACATCAAAAGCATGAAAAAACTAAATTTGAGTAAAAGGCATTTAAAGTTTATAATGTAAATCATACAAATGAACTCAGCTATACTTACAGAAAATATCCGGCATACCTTGATTTGCTTTTGGTACTCAAATATACATACAATAAAGTATATATGATGGTACGCGCTTGTCATGCTGTGTGATAATAGCATTTAGAAGCTGAAAATAAAATAAAAATTATCGTTAGCTATTCATAATCAAGTTATGTTTATGAATTACAGTTACATACAATACTTACCATTATTAAATACACTTCAAGTTCTTAAAAAGTATACAAAATAATACTTCAGGCAGTCAATGTAAGCTCCCATTTTGCTGGCTTGCACCCGTATACCTAAAAGCAAAAAATAAACCAACAAAGAAAAAGCTCATTATGAACACTGTTATTACTAATTAGTTTCCAATACTTACCTGAATAATTTTTCTACTCTGCAGAAGCTCTTGCACTTTTGCAACACCACTAAGGTTATAAGCATTGCTACAACAGCTAGCAGACTAACTGCACTGATCTAGTGTCTTGGATGAAAAACAGCTGTTTGGCTGCTTTCTGCTGCTTTACAGAAAATTCTACTATACCGATCAAACAGAAATCTTCATTCTCGACCAGACGCTGTGAGGCACAAGCTATTCGAGTGGCAAATTCAAATTTGTTGAATGCCTTTACTTTAACACATTGAGTTTAGTAACATAAAATCACACATAGAAAAATTAATTTTACAGATTTTATTTATTTTACGGAAATAAATTCATAACTCTTGAGAAAAAAACGGCTTGTAAAACGGTTTTTAAGTCATATTTTCAGTAAGATTTCTCATGAAATTACTCTGTAAAAAGTGGGTTAGAACAATCCTTTCCACAAGTTTGGCCTAATTAAAATATTTAAAAATCACGATTTTTCAAAAATTTACTTGAAACAGATTTGTTAGTTTTTTGTTAATATCTTCGAGGAAAAATTTTTTAGCGAAAAACGGCTTTCAGGACCATATTCTACAGACTATTAACTATGAAAAAAGTGAATAAAAAAAAATGGGTATTTTCAAAATTTTAACACTGTCATAACCCCTTAAGCTCATGGAGAAACGATTCCAGAAAGAATTTCCCAAAAAAATGTTTAGAACAGGGTTAAAATTCGATTCAAAGTTTTGGCTTTCCTTCCAAAAAGTAGGTAAAAGGTCAAATTTTTTTCCGGGCTAAGCTGCTATGATACTTTAACAGCCCCAGCTCCTTCCCGCCGAGCTTTCCAACACATGGTACAAACACGTGCTGTCGTTCTCAGCTACATCCCTTTTTATTTTTCTCACAAAATTAGTTAAGGGGTTATGCCTGAGTTGAACCTGTAAAAAAGACATTAATAAGTAATAGGCTGAAAAAAATTATTTATTAATAGTATAAAAAAAATCTTTCTCCTACTTCAAATATAGGTATTAAACATATTTTTAACTATTTTAAAAAAATTCTATATCTATACTTACATTGTAAACAATTACATGTATAAATCACTAATTTTCAGCACTTTTTTCCATTTGCCGCAGGATATCTCAGCATCCGGATGATGAATTGACACCAGACAGGATGGAAAATCTTCTAAATATGTTTCTTTACTGCTTAAGTGGAAGACTTTTCTACAAAATATAAATTTTAAATATTTAGTAACTCATAAATTGATTATATTGGTAATAATAATGAATATTACATATATTCACATACGTAACATTGACTTTTACCATGTATTAGTCAATTCTGCTTCACTTAAGCCGTGAAGAAACATATTAAGAAGATTTTCCATCCTGTCTGGTGTCAATTGATCATCTGGATGCGGAGATATCCTGCGGCAAAGGACCTAAAATCATAAAAATGGCAAAACTGAGAAAAATGCATTTAAAGTATATCAAGATGCTTATGTATACTTATCGGGTAGTACTTACATGAACTGCTTAGCATATTTTTCTTATATTTTGGCATAAGATACCTACATATTAAGGCATGTATAAAGACCCGAGTGCTGTATATGTAGATATACCAGTATCCAGAGCTGAAATTGAAATATAAATTTTTGATACGCATTCACAGTCAGTATGTTTCACATGAATATAATTGTTGGTATTGCTTACCCATGACTTTCCAGGATTATTAACAATCACAGTAGATTTAGAGCTGGTTGGAGACTATTTATCACACAGGCATCTTGTACACATAATAATTATAGCCCGTACACCTAAAAATCAAGAATATACTCACAAAGAACAAATTCTTTACAAATCATATGTTGTGTATAGTCGAAACACTTATCTAAAGTTGAAGACTAGGAGACTCAGAAGCTATCACAACAGCACAACATCCAGCTTACACTAAACTACAGACAGCAGACGAAACAGCTGATGTCTGACAGTCTGAATGGAAACTCGACTAAGTCGGTAAAACACTGATTTCCTTTTCCATATGCTGTAAAGTGTCTTTTTTCAGGCGGTAATTTAAATTTGCACGAATATTTTTTACCCCTTTATAAGTTTGATTAAAAAATTACAAGACTAAATTTAAATCCTAAATTTATTTTATTTTGAAAATTCAAAATAAAAATAAAATCTACGATTTTATAAAAATTAGTTATTTACAGTATGTAATGATTCAATAAATAATATATTTTTTTTTTTAAATAAAATTGCGTTTTCAAAAGGAGTTTGTAAACACATTTAATTTTAAATTTCCTATGAAAAAGCAATTGTTTTAAATAATCAAAAGTGCTATAAGACAAAATATCAATAATACGCAATTTTGAAAAATTGTATTTTTTTAGTATTTTGCCTATAACTTTGTAACGGAATTTTTTCGGACAAAAAGGACTTCAGCAGCGTATTCTACATTAAATTTGCCTTAAAAAAATCAAATAAAAAAATTTTTGATTTTTTTGAATTTTAACTCAGGCATAACCCCTTAATTGAAGAATATTTTTATCATGCTCGTAGTAAACTTTTAGTGAACAAATATTATAATTATCGGGTGTAATTTGTTATTAATAAATTAATTATTTATATAAATTTTTTTTTTGTTTTTTAAGAATAAAACCAAACTTTAATGATTATATTCATTACAATAAATAAAAGTCAATTTAAATTATTGTGAAAAGTTTATTACAATTCCAGATATAAGACAATATGTTTTTTAAATAAAAAAATCTATTAGGTCCGTCATGTAGAATATTAAAAAATAATCGATACGCATTTTTTCTTTTTGCTTTTTGCACGATACATACCTATGTAGATATACTAATGCCCATACCGAAACTCACATCGTGACATCACGAGATGTTTTAATGCGCTGTATCGTTGTTAATAATTGTTTAATTGCAAAAAGAAAAAATACGTATCAATTATTTTTCAATATTCTTCGTGACGGACCTAATAGATTTTTTCATATAAATCTTATATTATATTAAGCGGCGACCGTGTCCCGTGTCCCGTGTCCGGTGTTCGGTGTACGGTGTCCCGTACAATTACTTAATCCTTTTTTTAAGGATAACGCTTTATCTCCACCCACATATATTTATGTACACCTAGTGCACCATCTCGAGGATGATTTTTCGTCATCCTGGGGGTCATCCTGACACCTGGACATCGTCTTCAGGGAATTTTTAGTTTTTTTGAGGAAATATTAATGTGTACTCAGCGGGTGTACTCGAGGATGATTTCCCGTCATCCTGGGGGTGACCCTGACACCTGGACATCGTCTCCAGGGAATTTTTAGTTTTTTGAGGAAATATTAATGTGTACTCAGCGTGTGTACTCGAGGATGATTTCCCGTCATCCTGAGGGTCACTCTGACAGTTGGACATCATCTCCGGTGAAATTTCAGTTTTTTAAGGAAATATTAAAGTTTCCTTAGAGGATATACTCGAGGATGATTTCCCGTCATCCTGAGGGTCACCCTGACACCTGGACATCGTCTCCAGGAATTTTTAGTTTTTTAAGGAAATATTAATGTGTACTCAGCGGGTGTACTCGAGGATGATTTCCCGTCATCCTGGGGGTCACCCTGACACCTGGACATCGTCTCCAGGGAATTTTTAGTTTTTTATGGAAATATGAATGTGTACTGAGAGAGTGTACTCGAGGACGATTTTCCGTCATCCTGGAGGCCACCCTGACAGTTGGACACCGTGTCCAGGAAATTTTTAGTTTTTAAGGAAATATGAATGTGTACTTAGAGAGTGTACTCGAGGATGATTTCCCGTCATCCTGAGGGTCATCCTGACACCTGGACATCGTCTCCAGGAAATTTGTAGTTTTTTGAGGAAATATTAATGTGTACTAAGAAAGTGTACTCGAGGATGATTTCCCGTCATCCTGAGGGTCACTCTGTCACCTGGACATCGTCTCCAGGAAATTTGTAGTTTTTTGAGGAAATATTAATGTGTACTAAGAAAGTGTACTCGAGGATGATTTCCCGTCATCTTGAGGGTCACTCTGTCACCTGGACATCGTCTCCAGGAAATTTGCAGTTTTTTGAGGAAATATTAATGTATACTAAGAAAGTGTACTCGAGGATGATTTTTCGTCAACCTGGAGGTCATGCTGACACCTGGACATCATCTCCGGGGAAATTTCAGTTTTTTAAGGAAATATTAAAGTTTCCTTACAGGATATACTCGAGGATGATTTCCCGTCATCCTGGGGGTGACCCTGACACCTGGACATCGTCTCCAGGAATTTTTAGTTTTTTAAGGAAATATTAATGTGTACTAAGAAAGTGTACTCGAGGATGATTTCCCGTCATCCTGAGGGTCACTCTGTCACCTGGACATCGTCTCCAGGAAATTTGTAGTTTTTTGAGGAAATATTAATGTGTACTAAGAAAGTGTACTCGAGGATGATTTCCCGTCATCCTGAGGGTCACTCTGTCACCTGGACATCGTCTCCAGGAAATTTGTAGTTTTTTGAGGAAATATTAATGTGTACTAAGAAAGTGTACTCGAGGATGATTTTTCGTCAACCTGGAGGTCATGCTGACACCTGGACATCATCTCCGGGGAAATTTCAGTTTTTTAAGGAAATATTAAAATTTCCTTACAGGATATACTCGAGGATGATTTCCCGTCATCCTGGGGGTGACCCTGACACCTGGACATCGTCTCCAGGGAATTTTTAGTTTTTTGAGGAAATATTAATGTGTACTAAGAAAGTGTACTCGAGGATGATTTCCCGTCATCCTGAGGGTCACTCTGTCACCTGGACATCGTCTCCAGGAAATTTGTAGTTTTTTGAGGAAATATTAATGTGTACTAAGAAAGTGTACTCGAGGATGATTTCCCGTCATCCTGAGGGTCACTCTGTCACCTGGACATCGTCTCCAGGAAATTTGTAGTTTTTTGAGGAAATATTAATGTGTACTAAGAAAGTGTACTCGAGGATGATTTTTCGTCAACCTGGAGGTCATGCTGACACCTGGACATCATCTCCGGGGAAATTTCAGTTTTTTAAGGAAATATTAAAATTTCCTTACAGGATATACTCGAGGATGATTTCCCGTCATCCTGGGGGTGACCCTGACACCTGGACATCGTCTCCAGGGAATTTTTAGTTTTTTGAGGAAATATTAAGGGGACCCAACACGTTTAAAACTAAAGTTTTCAAAGTGCAAAGTATTTGTTAGGAATTTTAGTTAGTTTAGCTTTTAGTTTAGATTAGTTAGTTATAACAATGAGTGACCAGAAGGGTAGATTGGCCACTCACTTGGATAGGAAATACTCCTGCGGAAGAAATAGAAGGCGACCAAGAAAATTTGCAGGAACTAGACGTAATGATACCGAAGACTGAACTGCACAACCAAGACCTTCGACATCTTCAAGAAAACTTGAAACTCCAGCAGCAGAAGGCCTCTCCGGAGTTAAGAATAGAATTATTGATATCAATATTCTATTTCCTGAACTCCAAAGTGTGGTGTGTTGCAAAAAATGTCACAGTGAAGTGAACTTTTCTGAATCAGTAGTGTTTGGATTAGGATTCAAAATTGAAGTCTCATGTGTTCGATGCAGAGAAGTTTTGAGCATCAATTCTAGCAAAAAAGTGGGTGATAGTAATCGTGCATGGGAAGTGAATCGAAGGGCTGTACTTGCATGTCGTGCTTTGGGTGTTGGACATGCTGGGCTTTCAACATTTTGTGGCATAATGGACTGCTCTAAGCCAATAGCTCAGTCTGCTTACGATTCAATAAATCAACAGTTAAGTTGAAGTATGTGAGAGTGTTGCCAAGGAGTCTATGCGAGCTGCAGTCCAAGAAGAAAGAGCCGCTACAGAAGATGGTGCTCTTGGACTGAACATTTCTGGTGATGGTTCGTGGAGGAAGAAAGGATTTTCATCACTACAAGAATTTGCTAGCATCGTTGGACATCACACAGGCAAGGTGTTGGACGTTGCTGTTAAAAACAGCTTCTGCCAACCTTGTTCATCGTAGGAGAAGTATCTGCATACTGCTGAGTATGAAGAATGGTACGAGGAACACAAGCCACACTGCACTGCTAACCATGAAGGTAGTGCAGGTAAAATGGAAGTTGATGGCATCCGTGAGATATTTGAACGCTCAGAAGAAGAATACAGTGTCAAATATCATCGCTGTATTGGAGATGGAGACTCCAAAGTGTTCAAGGCTGTGAGTGAATCGAAACCCTATGGTGATGAACTTGTGGTGGAGAAGAAAGAGTGCATCCAACACGTACAGAAGAGGATGGGAACTCGTCTCCGAAACCTTGTCAAGCAGTATACCAGCCAGAAGATCAAGCTTCCGGACAATAAACCAATTGGCGGAAGAGGAAGGCTGACTGCTAAGGTGATCGCCAAGCTGTCAAGTTATTATGGTAAAGCCATTCGAAATCACCCAGATTCCATTGATGACATGTACAATGCAATCTGGGCAACATGGTACCATATGCAGTCGACGGATAAGAGGCCAATGCATCATCTGTGCCCGGAAGGATCCAGCAGCTGGTGCAATTGGCAAAAAACAAAAGCCACAAAAGAACACAGGGAGTTCAGGCACAAGACCAGCCTTTCAGCTTATATTATGGATGCCATAAAACCAATTTATGAAGACCTGTCAAAGTCAGAATTACTTGAAAGATGTCTTGGAGGTTTTACACAAAACTCTAATGAGAGTTTCAATAATTCTGTATGGAGACTAGTCCCCAAGACATCTTTCAGTGGCTTGATAGTCTTGAAAATTGGTGTTTTTCTGGCTGTGTGCATGTTTAATGATGGTCGGTCTTGTGTCTTCAGAGTCTTGGACCGCTTTGATGTAAAGCCTGGAGACGATGTGGCAGAGTGGGCCAACGCAACAGACAATTTAAGACTTCACCATGCTGAACGACAAGTCCAGGCCAACACCAGAGAAGCACGAGCTCTTAGGCTAAGAGCTCGACAGATGGAAGAAGATGACTCGTATGCTGCTGGTGGACATTAGGGAGGCAAAAACAAAGGCTTTGCAAGGACTACGAAAAAAGATAAGTATTCTTCTCTATATTGTTTTAGCTGATTTTTATGGAGTTTTTGAAATGTTAATTTATTGTATTTTTTCAGTGGATTGTACATTGAAGAAATCATAATCGTTTTTCTTCCATTAAATCAAGTTGGAGACTTAGGAGTATTAGGTAAGAATAAATATGCATTTTTTAGTATTAAATACAATAAATTAATAATATTAGCATATAATGTAAAAATACACAAATTTACCATTTTTTGTTTACAGATTCTTAAAGGCGTACTCAGCCTATTGATACAAGGGCGTATACCATATAAATCCTGAAAGTGATGGTCTACCACCAAGGATCGATGGAAAAATAGTTCCAAGAGATTTGGTAAGTAAAAAATTAACTTATTTTCTAATATGCATTGATGAACTTCGAAGTCGATTTTCTCTAACTTTGGTTTTTCATGATTTCAGCTCACTGTGCGTAGGATTCCAGGTGACCATATGCTTCGATTGAGCTCAAATTTTGTGAGTATGTTCTATATAAGTGTAGTTTTCGCATGAACAGAGGGATTTTGATTTGAAAGCTTCAAACTTATTTAATAAAAAAAACTGTGGCATAAAAAATTTAAAAATTGAAAAAATTTACTTTTTCTTTTATTAAAATTTTTCTAAGCATTCAAATCAAAATCCCTCTGTTCATGCGAAAACTACACTTATATAGAACATACTCACAAAATTTGAGCTCAATCGAAGCATATGGTCACCTGGAATCCTACGCACAGTGAAAAACAGTCTGCGGAGTACCACTCCGGATAGGTAGGTACGAAATTGGATTTTAAGGGCTTAAATTGAAGGTAAGAGATCATACTATAAGTATGAAAAGTTTCTCCAACATATTATTTAATTTAATATCAATTTAGAATATTTTTATTTTTCAGATTTTAAACGTGTTGGGTCCCCTTAATGTGTACTCAGCGTGTGTACTCGAGGATGATTTCCCGTCATCCTGGAGGCCACCCTGACAGTTGGACACCGTGTCCAGGAAATTTTTAGTTTTTTAAGGAAATATTAATGTGTACCCTCTTGAAAATATTGTCGTGATTTTATGATGTTTATCAACTAAATTAAATAAATACAATATGTATCTCTTCGAGCTACGTACTTTATTAAATCAGCCAACGTTTCGGTCCATGTATGGACCCTTATAAAGCCTTTTTTTTATAACAATAGTAACAGACGGGCATATACGGACAATAATTTGACATATTTTTACAAGCTCGAAATTCAGATAAACACAGTGCCGCATCAACACCTTAGCGGGCTTAACAAAGTGTTACTATTGTTATAAAAAAAGCCTGGATAAGGGTCCATACATGGACCGAAACGTTGGCTGATTTAATAAAATACGTAGCTCGAAGAGATACATATTGTATTTATTTAATTTATTTACAACATCGAGCAATAGAGTCAAGAAAAATAATGTTTATCAACTGTTTATCACGTGATATTATTAAAAATGTTTGTATGTTATAAAATCACGTAAAATCATTGGAAATCAAGACATCATAATTTTACGTTAAATAATACATAATAAATGCAAGTAAAAAAATTATGTAGTTTAGGTAAATCAAAAAATCACGTCAATCTTTTCACCAGGGTACTTAGAGAGTGTACTCGAGGATGATTTCCCGTCATCCTGGAGGTGATATATAATCATACTGTTTCTGTATGTTAGTTGTTTTGCGTTTCGTCCCAGGTTTTTTAAATAGACAGTTTTCCTTCTGTCGAACCCTGTCTTATATGGAATCACAGCGCATATTTATTTGCTACCGATGACATGCAATCACAGCGCATATTTATTTGCTGCCGATGATATGCAATCACAGCGCATATTTATTTGCAGCCGATGATATGCAATCACAGCGCATATTTGTTTGATAAATGTTTTAAAGTAAAATTTCTTGATACACTATGTTTTTAGTATATACACTTTTTTCATAATCTTTCTCCTGCTCATTTATGAATGATGAACTATTAGTTAGTATAATTTTTAAATCAGATTTTGACGTAACCCTTGAAAGTGCAACGTACAATTGTCCATAGCTGAAAACTGAATTTGGTAAGTATACTCCAAATTTGTTAAATGTTTGACCTTGCGATTTATTAATGGTCATAGCATATCCTAATCTTAATGGAAATTGTCTTCGCTTTAATATAAATGGCAATTCTTCGTTAGATGATGTTAAATCAATACGTGGTATTACTGTAATAGTTCCAGATTTGTAACCACTAATTATTTCGGCACTAATACTGTAATCCATTAATTGTCTTACAATTAATCGAGTTCCATTACAAAGGCCTTCATTTAAATTAAGATTTTGTAAAAGAATTACAATAGCTCCTTCTTTTAAACGTAGTATATGCGGAGGTAATCCGTTTGGTGTTAATGAATTCAAAAATTCCTGTGGAAATACATTTTGTCAATTATTATCGTCGTAATCTAAAGCTGTATCAATACTATAATACTCTTTCATTTCTCCACAAACTTTGCTTATAATTTCATCATTTATCATTTGTACATCAATGTTTCTTGGAGCTAAGATAACTTTCTTATGAACTTCAGTAATATTATTAAAGGTACTACCAGAAATGTCCATAATTATTTGTCTATTTGTTAAAAGTTCATTTGGAATTTTAATCAAATCATTCTTCATTTCAAAATTAGTATTGACTTTACCATCTCCAACATTAAGAAGCCATTGTTCAAATTCGATGTCGTTATTATTAACTCTAAGATTTTCTTTTAAAGACATATGTTGTACATTTCTCCATATTTTACTGTTGTTTACACAGTTTTCAATAATTTTTGTTCTATCGCCATGTTTTACAACTGGTAATGTTTGTCGGAAATCTCCAGAAACAACCATTACTTTACCTCCGAATGTAAAATTATTTTGACACAAATCTTTAAATAATTTGTCTACAGCTTCAAATGCATGTTTTGATGTCATAGTTATTTCATCCCAGATAATAATTTGAATATTTTGCAGCATTTTCCCATATTCTGAGTTTGGTGTTACATTGCAAGTTGTATTATCAACAATATTTAGTGGTAATTTAAATGTTACATGTGAAGTTTTTCCATTTAATAATAAGTTTGCAGCTATACCAGTCCATGCTACGGGTAGTACATTAATATTGTGTGTCTTGCAATAACTGATTATTGATTTTAGTAAATAACTTTTTCTGCTGCCTCCAGGTCCATCAATAAAAAAACATGTATTGTTAAAGTCGTTGGTATTAATACTGTTTATAATGGCATCAAAAATTAAACGTTGTTTATGCGTTAAAGATTCCAAATTAAACAAATCTTTTGCCATTACATCGCCCGATGCGAGAAATTCTTCGAATGTATATAATTATGAAAACTATATTCTTCATTAATGTTTGGTAAATTGCTACCATTTGTTAATAACACAGAACTAATCGTTTTTAAGGCTATTATTTCACCTTCTTCTTTTGAATATTTTGGGCTATAAAAGTATTCTTTAAATTTATCATACAAAACTCTTGCATTTAGCGGATTGTGAAAAATACAAATGTAAGCAAATAAATTACACAATGCTTTAGGAAATTGAATTTCAATTGCTTCTTGCACTTATCTAACACTTATCCCATTCTTCACCAGTAGTTATTAAATTGCTAGCTAGAACTACTTCATAATATGTTGAGTACGTTTTTTCTTCAAATGTTCTCAAATCTTCAAAGGATTGAGCTCCTTTAACATGTAATAATAACAATCGTAAGTAATACTTTTCTCTATCTTTCGGATTTACAAAAGACATTCTACTTAAAATAGGTTTACTTTGTTTTTTCTTTGAGTCCATTCTTTCCGTTGCTCACTAAAATCGTAGTAATATGGAATTTCAAAGTATAAATATTTTCTAGCATTTGCATCGTTTTTATTAAATTCAAACCATGCTGTTAATGTTGTATTTAAATTTTTGTTTAACAGTTCATTTTCACAACCTTCTACAAAATAAAGAAATTGTTGGTTTTCTAAATGTACTGCTAATCTGTATATTACGTGAGATATCATATACATAGAAAATTTTAATAATCGATACATTGCTTCTGATGGACTTACATATCTTGTATTTATGAATTGTTTTATTTCGTCATAATCATAGTTAACATTATCGTCTTCTTTTTGGATGTTATTCATTTCAATAAAAGCAGAATCAGGACCTTTAAAGCAATATTTAAATAAATATTTTACGCACTGAACTGTGGAACAAATTTCTACGTTTATATGACAATTATACTTTAATAGTAAAAATGGATTATATGGAACTACAAATCTATTATCTGCTTTTCTCGTGTTATTGAATATAATTTCTCTTCCATTATTTCTTCGTCTATAATTTGGGTATCCAATAGTATTGATATTAGTGGTTTCATTAAATGTTTTAGGAAAATTTTTAGAGTATTTACTTTTTTCTTTGTCCATGCATGGTGAATGAACATTATACTTTCCACATGGTCCATGTATCATAGATTTTTTAACAATTTCATATAATTTTGGATATTTATGTTGATCAGGAATTTCTGCACAAATAACTTTATCTATAAAATCTGGATTGTATATTTTGTTATTTTTTTCAACAAATAATAACATATGTAGGTGTGGTAAACCTCTTTCTTGAAATTCTATCACATGTGTAAATGCAATGCATTTTCCGAAAATTCCTTTTTTAGTAACATCATCTAAAAAAGCTTTGACTTATTCATTAAAAACTCTGGCAACAATATCTGGTCTATCTATTACTGTTTCAAAATGATTTATATTATCTGTAATTTCTATCCATTTGGGATTACTAGTCATTGTAATAAAATAATCTGGTTTACCATGTTTTTGTACTAAAGTCATTGAATCTAAAAAATTTTGTTTCAATGCTCGAGGACTTCCAGAAAATGATGATGGTAAAATAATCATTTTTCCTATTCTTATATTTTCTTGATCTTTTTTATTTATGTAATCTATTACGCCTTTGTATAAATCTGTTCTTAATAAATGTTGATTTTTTTGTAAATAATGTAATCTTGATCCTTCAACTTTAATGTAAGCATCAACAATAAACTGCTGAGTTAATTTTCCTAAATTAAGAAATGGGTTAAAATCATTTCTAATACTAAATTGATAATTATAAAATTCCAACATTGAAATATTTTTTTTATTAGTAGTATCTTTCATCTTAGGCATCCATCCAAATCCACCATTAGGAAACATAATTGGATATGTCATCGGGTCAACATGTTTACTAATATAAAGTATTCTTGTAGGTTCTGTATTTTTTGAATATATGCAAATATCTCCATCTGTTGGAGGTTGACCATCTTCACCAACATAAACTACAGCAACTTCATTGCACCTTGCTTCATTGTACACGTTTTTATCAAGATTAGAATTACGAGTTATAAACATTCTAATTACAGTTGTATTGTTTATTGATTTACTATTATCTTGACGATTTTGTTCTTCCTTTTCTACCTCATGCATCATTTTATATGAACTTGCATAAATGTTATTTTCACGTAAAAAGTTGTCTAATTCTTTCAACAAATGCACGGTACATAACATATTATTTTTATATCGTGATTGTGTTGCCATTTCATTATCGAGAATATATAATTGGCCAAACTTTCTATCATCATTTTCTTTAGGATGTAATGAATAAGCATTATGATAAATTTGCCCACATATTCGTATTACTTGAGGTCCTCTGTTAAATAATGCGTCAAACTTTGCCCCGAAACTTGCAAATGCAAGTAAATTATTATATAATCTAACATGTTGTTTAAAATGTTTGTTTTCAGATGTATTATTTATAATTAATTCTTTAAAACGTTCTGGATAAGAATGTAGGATTGGTAAAACTACTTTTCCTTTACTACAACAATTTGTGTATTGTTTTCTCCCTGTTTCTTCACTTTTAAAATATATTGCTTTGCAATGAATACATATACAGTTCATTTCTCCTAAATAATTTTCGTCAATATCATTTTCATTAAAATCATTATCATACATAGCAGCATATTCATTCAAATATTTTGCTTCTTTTCTTTTCTTATTTATTTCAGATTTCTCTGCTTCAGTTCGTGATTGTCTTTTAGTTGCGTTTTTAGAGCTTTATTTTTATTAATATTTTGTAATGTTTCATCTGGTGATGCTACGAGTTTTAAAGCTTCTGTTTCTTTTCTTTTCATATTTATTTCAGATTTCTCTGCTTCAGTTCGTGATTGTCTTTTAGTTGTTTTTTTAGAGCTTTATTTTTATTAATATTTTGTAATGTTTCATCTGTTAATGCTGCACGTTTTGAAGCTTCTGTTTTTCTTCTTTTTTTATCTATTTCAGATTTCTCTGCTTCAGTTCGTGATTGTCTTTTTACTTGTTTTTGGAGCTTTATTTTTATTAATATTTTGTAATGTTTCATCTGTTAATGCTGCACGTTTTGAAGCATCTGTTTCTCTTCTTTTTTTATTTATTTCAGATTTCTCTGCTTCAGTTCGTGATTGTCTTTTTTTGTGTCTTTACAGCTTTATTTTTATTAATATTTTATAATGCTTCATCTGTTAATGCTGCACGTTTTAAAGGTTCTGTTTCTTTTCTTCTCTTCTTTATATCAATTTTTTCTAAATCAGGTTGCGATTGTCTCTTTATTATTTCATTGTTTTTCTTACGATGAACAATTGTCCAATCCATCGGTTCCAAATTAACACAACAATTTTTGATTAAATGGTTTTGATTGATTTTCTTCGTGTTCATATTTTCTTGACTATCTATTTCCATATTAGATTTCTTATTTTGAACAATTATCGAATCCATCGGTTCCAAATTAACACAACAATTTTTTATTAAATGGTTTTGATTGATTTTCTTAGTGTTCATATTTTCTTGACTGTCTATTTCCATATTAGATTTCTTATTTTGAACTATTATCGAATCCATTGGTTCCAAATCAACAAAACAATTTTTGATGAAACGGTTTTCATTGATTTTCTTCAACTTCATATTTACTTGACTATGTAATTCTATATTCTCTTCGTATATATGTTGATGTTTTAATTTTTCAGTTATACTATGAGTGTCCATTTCTACGTCATCTACAGAAGTATTATTAATTACATGAAGTTGTTTTGAATTATTTTTGAATTGACTCATAATAGATTGTTGTTCTTGGCTCAATCTATACTCATAAATAGTTTCAAGTGATTTAATATTAACTTTTGAGAAATCTAGATGTAGTTCTTCAATTTCTTGAGAATGTATTGCATAAATATTGTTTTGTTTATGTATATTAGGACAATAGTAATGGAAACGGTGTTAACATTTTCGTTTCAAATATAGTCTACAAGTGATTTCGCATTTTTTTAATATCAAATGTTAAATTGCAAGGGCATGAACCATGAACAACAGTTACTGCAAAAGCAATTGCAAAAACTCCACAATCATCTGAATTGGGTTGCTGCTGAACTTTTTCAAAAACTATTTTTAGGTTTTCTTTATTTGAAAATAATCTGTTAATAACTATAATACGATCATTATCCAATGAATATTTATTCAAACTATCATAAATATGAATAACATGATTACTATAATACAACATATCCAATGTCCGTTATTGCTTGCTCCAGAAAACAAAATTTGTAAATAATCATTATTCAGATTTACAGGTTGAATATTTGATAACCTTTGCATTGTTACTGTGCATTGCATTTTAAACTGTGTCGTAGATTTTAAAATATTATTAAATTCAAAAATATGATTATCATTTAACTTGCTGTTATAACCTGAATAATTTCCAATACCTTTAACTATTAATTTATCCACATCATTAAGAACCATTATTTATGCTTTATGCAAATCTAAATTGATGTTATAAAATTACTAAATATAAGCAATGTATTTCAATAAATTATTTTTATCTTTGAAAACAAATGTGAATGTATTGCAATCATAAATTAAAATATAATTAATATAAACAATATAATAAAAACAAATTTAATAAATAAATGTATACTTCTCTGTACATAAAGTGTTTCAATTCGATTGTATATAATTTAATTGTATAGTACGTTAAACAATAATATTCGAATATACTTTATATTTTCTGAATTTTCAAATAATAATGTTAGTATTTTTTATACTTATTTATGCATGAATTATACCGTTGTTTTTATTTTTAAGCATAAATTTTATTACAAATTGTATCACTTAGATATTTATTTAAAAATGTCAATTACACGATCATGTAAATAGATCTTACTGTAATATCAATCAGTTATACTCATATGATTCCCACTTTTCAAATCCTTTATCAGTGTGTAATTTGAATGTGTACTACAAGGTGTAAGTGTTAGATATAGTCCTTTGAACTAAGCCACTTATACCTATACCTTTGTTTTCTCATTCTATTTCTTTAGAATAACCTAATTATTTATATTCATTATGTCAAAGTTTGTAAAGAAAGGTATTTATACTGATGTTATTTAATTTATTTTAACAATAATATTCTTTTGCCGCGCTCCGGCTGCGGCAGTCCATGCGTTAATGGCAGTATGAAGCTGTATGTAACTCCCCGCTCTCCCGTTTGGCGCTGCAGCGCTACAAAAATTTTCTCCGTGTAGTGATGTTTTAAGAAATTGTAGAGAATATATTTTGAATTTCAAATTGAAATATTTAAGTAACTGAAACGTCAAATTACAAAAGATCAAAAAATACCGAAATTGAAGAACACAAATCAGTTTACATAATATTTAAGATATCTGACAGGAAATACTAAAGATATTAATAATATATGAGTAAAGACTCAAGAGAGTGTAATTCAATTACTACTTTTAAAAATTATTTTAAAAAATTTTAAATGAACACGAAAGGAAAATTTTATTTAGTACATTAGTATTTAGTATCAGTTTTAAAACATGCATTGTTCAGTTAATTTTTTTATCAAATTTTTTTATATAATTTTTTTAATATTATTCAAACATTAAGATTCATATTCACTACAAACGATTAATAATTTTATTTAAATCGTACCAATATTACAAAAATTATAATATGTAATTTAATTATAATAATTATATTATAATTATAATTTAATTATAATAATGTTCACAAAACAAGTTTGAAATAATATTAACACAGCAATATAACTGAACAAACCTTAGCCACTAATTCATATTTTACATTATATACTTTCCATTATAATAATCACAAAATTAGCCGAGCGAGCACTAGCGAGTGAGGCAATACTTGCTAGTATAATATTATATGTGAAAACAAAAAAGATTAAACTTACTATATTATATAGTTGTTGAGACCCGCTGGAATTTAGCCCCGCCATTGTCACCTCCCCCCTCAAGCCCCCTCAGCCCCCCTCAAAAGAACCAAGAAACTTTTCAAAAGTTTGGTTATTTTTATACATTTTGCCCCCCCCTCGTCACCCCTAGCCACTCATCTGGCCCCCCCTCAGGTGAAGGTGTTAGGTAGATGGTCAGCTTCATGGGTCGAGGAGAGTGTGAAGGATGGTGGTTAATAACTGTAGCAATAAGTGGACGGTGTAGGGATAGGTTGAGTAATTGTCGCGATGAGATTGTGTGTGGAGGGTGGAGATTACGATTGTATTCATAAGTGGACGTTGTAAGGACAGTTGGAGAAGAAGAAGATGATTGAATGCAATAGATGCATGGTGGAGGTTCTTGGTATAAGGTAGATTGCAGAGATAGAAATGGCTGGTGTTGAGTGGAGGCCATAGATTTTCGTGAAGGTGAATGTTAGAAGTCATAATTAGAGGTATTAGTGGGATGCTGGCGATCATGATTAAAAGCGAATGTGGAGGGTGGAAGTGTTGGTGAAGGGAAACGGTAATCTTCATGGGTGTAGATGAAAAGTGTAGGATAACAGGTTAATGGAAAGTTCATGGCTAGATGTGATAGATGGAGACTGTAAATCATGGGTGATAGGTGAAGGTCAAAAGTCATGGGTGACACTGATACTGGGCGTTATAAGGGATAGGTGGAGAGTCGAAGTCATGATTGGAGTCATAAGTCAAAGGGGAAACTGACACGCGGAGTAGGAGAACTGGATTGCCAGTAACAGATGGACAGTGGAGGTGCTAATTAGACGGTACTCTTCATGGGTCGGAATTATAGGTGGTGCGGTTTGAGGTTACGAGTAAAGATGCTAGGTGATGCGCGGAATTCATGTGTGGAGGTGATAGGTGTAGGCAGAAAGTGGAACGTGTGTTTAGATTATGCGTAAAAGGTGGTCGTGGTCATGA